>OZ010799.1:320658101-321158101 GCA_963932465.1 Maratus speciosus
AATAAATAAAAATAAAATAAATTAAAAAATAAATTGTAATAAAAGGAAAATAACAAGTATGTAAAATACATTGAAACAAATGAAATAAAATGGAGAAAAATATGTATACAACTAATATTATTTAATACATAAAATATATTACATGGTAGGGCTGAAAAGGTTTTCCAATCTACACAGAGCTTTGTGGAATCAGATTTATCAATAACAATAACTTCACGATTAAGATAAATAGCGATTTATGTTAATCGTGAATTTATTGTTAATGATAAATCTGATTCCACAATGCTTTCTGCAGCTTGGAAAAACCTTTTCACTCACCATATTCTTCTGTTTGTGTTATTCTCTTCTGTGATTCGAAGTTGTTTTCTGCTTTCCTACACTGTTAAAAATTTGCATCATTCTGGCAGGTCATTTGACCGTTTTTTTTTTCGAAAACGGTTACACAACCGTAATTTTAACACTATTCTGACCATATTATTGGCCATTTTATGGTCAGAATATAGTTAAATTATGGTTATGAAACCGTTTTTTCAAAAAACGGTCGAATGACCTGACAGAATGCTGCAAAATTTTTAACAGTGTAGTGGCTGTTGATTTCTACTTTCCTGTTGGCTGTTTCTTCAACTTCTTCCCTTTCCCTTATCTTTCATTTCAATCTTGCTGCTGCCCAGGTAAAAAAGTCAGCAAAAAACCTTAAAAAAAACTTCCGGGAAACTGAAGGTATTAGGAACTAAAATTACCTTCAGCTTACCTTTAGGTAAAAAACATGTATTTTCCCTTACCCTTCTTAGTTCCAAATACCTGCTGATTTCCTTTAGGTAAAAAACCTGTTATTTCCCTTTACCGATTTTGGCAGAAATATCTGCAGTTTTCCTTTAGGTATAAAACCTGTATCATCTCTTTACATTATATCACTGCACCTGCATGCAGACAGCCTTCTGTGCAAATTCGCATCAGATCAATACATAATAATGATTACATATCCAGTTTGACATTGATTTGATATATATTATGCATAAAATAAACTTGAAATACTCAAGTGGAATTACAAAATTTGTGAAGTTGGTTGATTTAACATTAGCTTGGGGTATCATTTCATGGCTTTGTATAGGCTCGTTTCTGGAAATCAACTATGCTTATAATAAATTGCATGAACAGTGTTGGCAAAATTTAGAAATGTGCCCCCTGGAGGGGCACCATAGGTGTGTAACATGAATAAGTGGTCACAGGCCTTTTGAACGATACGTCACATCAGGGATGTCAGCAAAATTTAGAAAAGTGCACCCCCCCCCCCGGTGGCGCAAAGGGAGGGAGGGTCATTGTAGGTGCATAACATGAATAAGTGGTCACATGCCTTTTGAACGATATGTCACATGAGAGGTGTCAGCAAAATTTAGAAAATTGCCCCTCGGGGGGGGCAAAGGCACCGGAGATGCGTAACATGAATAAGTGGTCACAGGACTTTCAAACGATATGTCACATGAGGGGTGTCAGCAAAATTTAGAAAAGTGCCCCCCGGGAGGGGGCAATGTGGGGGGAGGGTCATTAGAGGTGCATAACACGAATAAGTGGTAAAAGCCCAGGTAAAAAAATCAGACACAAACCTTTAAAATTTTTGAGATGTTGCAGCCATTTTGAAGGTTTCAGCGGGTATCTTTAAGGAAAATGAAAACTAAAGGTTCTCTTAAGAGAAGTATACCGCTTTTTAAAAGATTTCATACAGGTTTATTTCTGTAAGTTATCACCTCCAAATTATCTTCAATGACTTAGAAAATTTTCGTGAAATCGCTTGAGATATTTTCAGGGAAAATGAAAACTTTCTCATGCAGGTAATATGAAGGTTTTACTTGAAAGTTTTATTATTGCACATTATGGTATCTAAGATTTTGATATGCCTGTGTTTCCTCGTTAATAATTTTAATAAATTTCTAAATTAATATTTTAGATAATACACGGAAATCATTAAGTCCAATCATTAAGTCAATGACAAGTCTTCCATCCGTACAATAAAAAATTTTTAACTTCTGAAATTATTACAAGTAACATTACCTCTAACACGCTCAAAAATTTCAATCTCCGAAAATTCCCCCTAAAAAGAAAAACAAATCACGAAATTTTTTCGAAGCACTTTTTGACCTTAAATTTGTCACAATTTTTCCTAATATTATAACCAGTAACAATTTCACCTCTAACTCTAACAAGCTCAAAATTTTCAATCTCAAAATATTCCCTCTAAAACGAAAAAAAATAATCACGAAAGTATTTCAAAGTCCCCTTTTTATCCTAAAATTTGTCATAAATTTCTCTTAAATTACCACCAGTAAAAATAACCCTTCGAAGTCTAACACGTACAAAAATTGCACCCTAAAAAAAAAAAAAAAAAAAAAAAAAAAATCTCCAAATTATTTCAAAGTCCCTTTCATTAATATTTAAAATCGTATTCAAACACGCACAAAAAATATTTTAGTTAAATTTCAAAATCTAACGAGGGCCCTCAATTTCCCTTCTACCTTTTCTAAAGATGTCTTATTTAGTTTTTCATTTTAAGTTTTCCGAAAAGAATATATTTTACTGTGCTCTTCTAAATCTGACAAAAAAAAGAAATTTTAGTTAATTAAATTTCAAAATGCAGGAAGGGATACAATTCACTCCGCTCCCCCCTCCCCCCCTTCTTCCACCATGCCACTCTTGTCGTCCTAGCTCAAAATCCTTAATTCCTCTTCAAAACCACCTCACCAGTGGCCGAGTGCTTTTATAGTAGAAGCACTTCTTTTACGTCTAACGAAGAAAGACTAATTTCTTGCGAAAGGTTTTGCGTATTTTGATGGTATTTTAAAAAGATCTTATAGCTCATCTATATTATATATGTTAAGTAATTAGCCATAATTGTGAAAAGGTGAAACTTTGTAGATAATTGAGCAAATTGATATATTCGATCATCGTTTATACCGATAAGAATAAGAGTCGCAATAACACCTTGACAATCGATGAAAAGCGGCATTCGTATTATTTTTTGCAGATTCATGCAAGTAAGTAAACGAAAGGCGACATTTTCACCGTTCCGGTTAGTAGATTAATCTTAGCAGGCATCATCATATGCTCCACACTTAAGACTTTTGCAGTCAAGTGGCAGATGATCAGAACAATGGAGGTTTCCACTCGTAATTTCTCAGGGAAACAAGGAACGAAGCATTTTATGCTCACATATTTTTCTTAATCAACATCGATAAGCAGTTCTCACTAGAATACTGGGCAGTGCCATAGATAATTTCGATAAGTTATCACCTTATATTCTCAACATCCATCGATCATTACTCTCGAATAAGTACTAGATTCAATCAATTGGGGGAGGTACATCTTTAGGTAAATAGAAAGTTTACAAAAAGAAACTCGACCAAATTCTGCCGGAGTATCGCGTGTTGCCGCTTTTTAATCACCGAGCGTAGTAATACAAATGTGACGTAGCACGCGCTCTGAACCAATTAAGAATTAAGGATAACGCGCCATTATACGTCATTGGAAAGAGGACTGACAGATGAGCGGATGGATTTGATACTAAAAAAAGAACTGAAGACGGGAAATGAAAACTACTCAACGCGGGAAATGGAATTCTGAGAATAAAATAAAATGGCTTCTAAAAAAAGAACATTCGAAAACCAAGAAATGATCGGAGATCATAATAGAATTTAAGAATAATTAAAAGGTTAATATTTAAGTAACTTGGGTTAGCTAGATATTAAATTAAGGGGAATTTAACAGAATTAACGATAGAGATTATTTAAGAATAAGGAATTAGTGAATATAGAGTAGTTTTTTACAATATAACAGGAAAATCGCGAAGGAAGATCTAATAATGTAACATATATTAATATATTATATATTATAATTGTAGTTATAATATTTATATCATAATACATAATGTTCAAACATTATAAAAGCAAAAGTAATAATAGTAAAAATTATCTTTTCTTTCGTCATTAAAAATATTTCTGGCCGTCTTAAAATATTAAATAATAGTTCTTACAAGTTGTAAATATGCAATTATAAATAAAACTAGAAAACACAATTCAGGTGTCGCGGGTCATAGAATATAGGTGAAAAGCATATGTTTAATTGAAAATTTTAATAGTTTTTTACATAAAATCATAAGAAGAAATGCAATATTTCACATTGATCTAATCAAGAACTACATAATATGAACTTTAAAAAGTTCACTATTTACTTAAAATGTGAAAAATTATTTGTTTAAATTTCAGAGTACATTCGGCCTGTAATCCCGTAGCCATCGTCAAGAAATGTTTTCATTAAGTACCGTTCTATTCGTTCAGATACGTCTTAGTCAGGAAATTTTTTCATTAATTGCTGCTCAATTTATTCAAATACGTCATCGTCAGGGAATATTTTCATTAATGTGAACAAAGTGACGCATTAAAATGAATGGAACGGCAGTTAAATATTTTCCTCTACACAAGTTCAATCCGAAAAACTACCCTTTGTTCTTCCAACTAATCTAAGAATTATAAATTCTCTAATTTCAAACAAATTGACTTATTTGAATGAATGGAACGGCAATTAATGAAAATATCCCCTAACGATGGCTGCGAGATTTTTGACCGAATGTACTCGGAAATTAAAATAAAATCTGTATTTTTAAACTGATAACATTTGTATTATTATTATGTGTCTCCTTTTAAGAATCGATGAACTTTTTAAAGTTCATCTAAGAATTATAAATTCTTCAATTTCAAACACAGTGATGCATTTGAAGGAATGGAACGGCAATTAACGAAAATATCCCCTGACGATGGCTGCGGCATTTTAGACCAAATGTACTCGGAAATTTAAAGAAAATTTGAATTTTTAAACTCGTAACATCTGTGTTATTATTATGTGTCTCCTTTTAAGTATCGATGAACTTTTTTAAGTTCATATTATGTAGTTTAAGAATTTTTACATTTAATATATATTTTTTTAATTGCCTGCTAAGAACAGGAGCAAGAGAAAGCTTCCCGGGAGGTCTACCAAATGGTTTTAAAGACGGCAATATCCCTAAAGCGCAGGTGAACCCACAAATAACACCAGAAAGCATTTTTATGTGAAAATTATTATTAATGTATTCAAATAAATTTTTGAAATTTATTAAAACAAGTATTTTCGTGTTAGTCACATGTCAGGAGTTACTAGCCGAAAATAATTCTTGAAGAAGACTTCGCTGCTTAGAGCAAACTTTTTTATTTTGAAAATTTCAGTGATTTAAGCGGGTTGTTCAGTTAAATATTTGTTAAAATCCTGCGTTATTTATACTATGTAATTTATTTATAAAGTTTAAATTTAGTTATGGAATATTAATCGGAAACAAATACAGAACTCTTTGTATTGTTTTATGTTCAGAAGGTGTAATCTTTCGTAATCGTGCTGGAAGCGATTGAGATATTACTTTTAAAAATCACGTATGAAAATTATTTTAAATTCCACAAAAAATTAGTAATTGCAGATACAGTTTTCACACAAATCTAATCTTAAAGTACATTTTTTTTTTCATATTCGACAATTCATTAAAAATTTAAATTGTGCGATGTTTAGAAAAAAAAAATTGCAGTAAAAGTGAAATTTATTGCTTAGGTGTTGCCACCCTCCATACGAAGTTAGCGTTACTGAAGGACATGTGTTTGCTTTATAATATAGATTCCAACGTTATATAACTTATAGGTTAATTCTATTTATTAAACAGTTGTTTTTTGTTTGTCTCATTATACATTTCTGCATCCCAATCATATCATATATTTTTATGGAATGTACCATTTTGCTATTGAAATATGTTTATGTTAGAGGTGTGAGGATTTATAGAACATGCAAATAAAATTAGAAAATTAATTCACTCATAATAATAATAAAAAAAAAATCTGTTTTTCAGAGCTCGAAACCTCTTTAACCCTCCATGTACTGAATTATGAATTCATAAAAATTTTATTTTCTAAAGCATTTTTCGGGAATTTTCGAAACTACATTAGAAGGTTTATATAATCATTTAATAAATCTTAGAAGGATTTTAGAAGGATTGAAGGATTTAGAAGGATTAATAAAATTTGAATTTAGAGGGATTTTGTGCAATATTTTTAACCCCGCTCAAATCTTTTATTTTAAATATTTTTCTTAGTATTTTGTAAAATTAGAAAATGCACAAATATAATGTTCTTACAGTAGAAATACAGAAATATTTTCGAATTTGAATTTCTCCCCCCCCCACCCCCCACCCCCAAGAAAGCTGAAAATATGCAAAGGCGAAAGAAATCATCCTTTAAAAAATATTTTTGTTTAGTGTAACCCATAATGCTTTTGGAACAAGATAAAGTAATGCATCTATAACTCATTCTAAACTGTATTATTACTAATCGACGTATTAAAGGAATTTTATAATAAGTTTTCTTAATAGTACTTATAAATACCGTCAGTAGATAAAGTGTTAAAGCTTTTACAGGATGACACATAAATACTGTGACGCAAATAAAAGACCATAACTTTTGAATGAAGGAACAAAGCAACCCGTTTTATTTTGTCATTCGATAGAGATGAAATTTCAGTACAAAAAACAATCAAGATTTTTTTTAATGGCTATCTCCTGTGGCGTAAGTTCTTCTGGAAATTCTTCAAGATGGCCACGACAAACTATTTCTGGCGCGATTTCCTCCCAGTCTTTTTCCAGAGCTCGTTTCAGAAATTCCAGGGACTTGTGCTTAATTGCACAGGCTTTTTGCTCCAATATCCCCCAAACAGCGATTTTTTTTGGGGGGGGAGGGGGGAATTTGTTTGAGGAATGCAGGATTAACCTTTGCACACCATGTTCTCCTGCAAAACAGCGAATTATCCCTTTATCTACTGACGGCACTTAGAAGTACCATTAAAATAACCTGTTATAAAATTCATTTAATACATCGATTAGTAGTAATACAGTTAAGATGCATTACTTTATCTTGTTCCAAGAGAATTATGGGTTACACAAAACAAAAATATTTTTTAAAGAATGATTTCTTTTGCCATTGTATCTTTTGAACTTTCTTGGATTTGGGAAGGGAGGGGGGGGGGTGTGATTTTTCATTTCGGAAATATTTCTATATTTTTATTGTAAGAACATTTTATTTGTACATTCCTAATTCTAGAAAATACAAAGAAAAATATTTAAAATAAAACATTTGAGTGGGGTTATAAATATTGCACAAAATCCCTATAAATTTAAATTTAATGAATCTTTCTAAATCCTTCAATCCTTCTCAAATTTATTAAATGATTAAGTAAATCTTTTAATGTAGTTTCAAAAATTCACAAAAATGCGTTAGAAGATAAAATTCTCATGAATTTATAATTAAGTACATAAAGGGTTAATATCAGCGGAAATAGCAATTAGACAGAAAAAAAAAACAAAAAAACACGATGAACATGAATAAAACAATAGTATAGCTAGCTCACAAACGCGAAAAAAAAATTAAACTAAATTGACATTTTCATCACGTCACGGTATTTATGTGTTACCCTGTAGTGCGGAATTACCATTTCGAAAAAAAAAAAAAAAATAGTTTAACCAATAAAGCACCATCATGCAAACTGAGCGACAACTTCCGTGTGAAAGACAGTAGATTGACGAGAGAGATTAATTTTTATTTAACATTTTTATGTTGAACGAGCTGATATATCACGTGGTGGCTAAAATCCTCATACATGCTGAAATTTTACCATTAAACGACCTCTGCTAGCCATTTTTAAAAAATATATATTTTTTTCAGCTAAATGTCTTTCGCCTTCTTCATTTATTGTATTCCAAATTTCATAGTTTTCTGGTGAATAGTTTTGACAAAAGAAACCTCTAATTAGGTGAACTTTAATTTTATACACCCTGTATATCAAAGAAGAAAAAATAAACCTGTGAGATACTGTAAGAAAGGCACACGGGCTATAACGCACATGCATTTGATTTTAAATTGAAAGAAATACACTATATGGCCGTTAATCACCGGACACTTTCAATTTTAGACATTTGTCGAATATTTAATGGGGTCCGGGACACATTTTAAAATAATTTGTATTTATTGAGTTAAAATTTTGAAAAAATTTGTGAGGGTTAACCATATCATTTGTAAACAAAATCACATGATGAAACTTCTCATATTTTTTTAAAAAAAATTTGAAATTTAAAATTTATTAAAAAAGTGGGGGTAATTTAAAATCGTTATAACTCAAAATATTATTTATAGAATTTCAGTTTGGTTTAATTTAAATAAACAGAAATATATAAGTTTTAATTTTGATTCAGCATTTTTAAAAATATTAATTTAAATAGAAATTAAAAACATTTAAAGTAAAAAAAAAAAGAAATGATGTAACTTTAAAAAAAAAATCACATTTTCAAAAGTAAATATTTTTTTCAAATTTGCTGAATAAAAATTAAAGTAAACCAATTAAAAAAGACATGTTCCGTTTATCTTTAATGATTCTGAACTTATATCAATTTAAATTCGAGAAATGGTGAAAAAACCCATCATGAAGAAAAACGCATTTTCACAAGAAGTCGATTTCACGACAACCATTGCTTGAAAGCTAGATTTCGAAAACGAACCAAAACCTAAAAACTAATATTTCCTATTTTAATTAAGATAGAAACATGATTTATACGCCATTTTAAGCAGAAAAAAACAGAGAAATTTTTAATGCAATAAAAGGTTTTTAGAAAATTTGAAGATTTTTGTGTCCCGGACTCCCTTAAAGATGTATTTGTCGGATTTTTCTGGAGCTTTAGGATTATGAAGAATATGTTCGACTTCATATTTATCAACGGCGATTTGATCAGAAGGACAATTAGAAGGCCGAGAAAAATTCAAAGAAAAATTGTAATGTTTGGGATCACCCTGCAAAACAAAATGCTCGAAATGATCTATCGCTATATAGATTACGAATATGTGGATATTGTACAATATATGTAGTCATTTGTGGAAGAATAGAACGTATATTCATAGAAATATAGCGATTTTTTTTTAAAACTCAAAATGTTTATATCATGCAGGGCTTTTATCAAATTTAATGCCAGTTTCAGAAAATTGACAAAATGTAGTAGAAATGATAGAGTGCAATTGGAATGTAAATATATTAAATATTTTATGAAATTTCAGTAGTTGTATGATATATTTTTTATCTGTGCGCACGATAAAAATATTTTTTTCATGATTTGTTAGTCAACTCTATGGAGTAACTCATGAAAAAAATCCAATGAAATATCGTGAAAATTCAGAAAGATGTAGGCAATAAGTGAACGAATTTTTAGTTGCTTTCTAAAAGCTGCTGTATGATAAGGGATTTTCCACAAATTGTCAGTTTTTAGTATCTCGCTTTCTACAAAGTGGTTTGTACTTAATGAATGTCAACGAGTAGATTTAGAAGAAATGCTTACTCTTTAATACTTTTTTTCCCCCTTGGAATAGGCTCGTTCTGGTAGTTTTCCAAGAAGAACTTGAAGCATAAAAAATGAAAAGTAAAAAAATAAAAAGTAAAGACGACAATTTATGGAAAACCCCTTATCATTTAGCTGTTTCCAGACAACAGCTAAAAATCAGCTCTCTCTATCGCCGATATCTTTCTGACATTTCACGATATTTGACTTGAATTTTTTTAAGTGTTGCTCCATAAGGTTGACTTTACAATCATGAAAAAAATTCTTTTTAATGTGCGTGCATGCGCAGATAAAAAAATATTTTATTCAACTGCTCATATTTCATCAAATATTACATATATTTACATTCTAATTACACCATATTGTTTCTACTACATTTTGTCAAATTTTCTAAATCGGGCGTGAAATTTAGTAAAAACCCTGCATGATATAAACAAAAAACATGCAACAATTTTCGGAACTTAAAAAAAATTGCTCTATCTCCATGAATATACATTCTATTCTTCCACAAAAGACTATATAATTGTACAATATCGATATGTTCGTAAGCTATCGTAATAGATCATTTCGTGCATTTTATTTTACATTGTGATCCCAAACATAATTATTTTTCATTGAATTTTTGTTGACCCCCTAATTGTCCTTCGGATCAAATCGCCGGTGATAAATTTGAAGTCGAACACAGTCTACATAATCCTGAAGTTCCAGAAAAGTCCGACAAATATATTTATAAATATTTGACAAAATGTCTAAAATTGAAAATGCCCGGTGATAAATGGCCATATAGTGTATATGTTTGCAACAGTATTGGTGGCGACATATCTACAGGAGGGTTATTAGATGAATAAAATTATATTTTGGAGTTAAAAAAAATAATTTGAGAATGCTTTGTGAATTGGTTGCTTTAAAATTTTATTTCAAGATTTAAAACTACATTTGTCCCTTAACATGATCTTCGACAATCTGTCATTTTATTTAGTTCCTTTCGTGTGTAGATTTTACGGAATATTTTCACAGTTTTTAACATAGGGTAAATCCGGTTTAGATGCCCAATCGGGTTAGTTGTTTTAGTTATTGTTTTCCATCTATTTTACATGTGATGTAGCTAGTGACCTTCTTCTACTCTCAATAGTCATCAAAAACGTACTAGACGAAGTTTCAGGGATTTATTTCTTCAAATGAACGGTATATTCATTACAAAATGTAAGTTTGGCTTTTGTTGCATGTTCATAAAAGGCAGAAGTAGTAGCATTTGAAAAATAATGGATTTATTAGAGATTTTTCATGGAATATTTAGTGAATGTTGTTCGAACAGGGACCGAATAATGTGTTATTTCATAGGTTGCAGCCGTATTTCTTCCTACTTCCATAGCTACTGGCTGGAACGTCTATTTTGATTAATTGGGACGTCTAACCCTGAGGTACAGGATTTTAGATGGCCAAAATTAAGTTTTACGATAAAAATTCCATTTTATCTGGTATTTATACCACAGTAATATTTTTTATGGAGTTCTAAATAAATTTTGGAGTTGATAGGTTAAATGTGCACTACAAAAATCATTACTGTAAAAAAGAAAGTTAAGGGGGACACTATGCTTGACTTACGCTAGGTTAAATCTAAAACACGTCATTATCAGTTTATACACAATAACCATTTTCACAGACGGAATATCGTTTTAAATGGTATGCAAAAGTGGTATAAGTCATGTTTTGTCTTACCTTACAGTTCCTTCATTTTTAAAGATACAGGTATGTTTTTTAATGATATTTCTGAAACAAACTAAAAGTTTTAATAATTCAGTAATTTTGCACACATTGTGCGTGTGCGCGCGCGTGTGTGTGTATGTGAAAGGTGGGAGGCAATGGTATAAAAATTTAAAAAACGTGTAACGTTATGAAAATGGACGGAATGAATCCTACATTAACATAATCTTCTATTCTATTTTATTTTGTTCACTTTTGCAATTTACATTGTCTACTTATTCCTAACACATAAAACATTTGAAACAAGTTTGGATCACTTTCGGATACTCTGCATATAGTTAAACTGTAAAAGTGTTGCAAGGCAATGATCACAATAAATATTAATTTCTCACTTTTTATTTTATTCAAAAAATGAATTTTATATTGAAATACATTACTTTTATCTACGAAAAAATATTGAGTACTCATATTGCATACATATTATGCTATATTTAATTGCATTTCACACTGCACCTAAAACCTTTCCATAATGTAAGAAATAATCGTAAAGGAAATCGATAAAAGTAAAACAGAACATTTCCAAGAAATTCTCATTAAGTTTTATTATGCCAGAGGGATTTAAATAAATAAGGATCAGGTGGCAATAAAACAGCGACAATAAAACAGAGAAAACGAAATTCGTGAAATAAAATATAGTGTCATTTTTTTTTGCAATATATATAAACTTTTTATCTAGTTGCTAAGCACTGTAAAGTCTAGCATTAATTTCTAAAGTAGAGTTGACAAAACAAAAAAGAGAAGACTACATACATTTTAATCTCTAATTTGACACAGAAAAAAAAAAAAAAAAAAAAAAAAAACTTTAATAGCTATTTGATTGAGATTTATGTCTTTTTTCATTTCATGTTTAAAAAACGAAAAATCATGCGTACAGCATAGATTATGAAACAATTTCCAACGCATTTGAGAATACTACAATAAAACTTCACACATTGAAAGTCCGTTGATATTGAAACTTTAAAACTCGTTTTCTCAGATAATCAAATTTGGAGATTATACGCACTCTTGCTTTCAAACTGTATAAGTTACAGCTTTCAAAAAATAACCAAAAACTAGCTGTTTAGCCCGTTCTATGCACGGAAGTTCATGAATTTAATTCTAAAACTAAAATTAAAAATAACTATTCCAGTTAGAAAAATATTTTTCTACTACTGTGCATTTTTGTTACTGAAATGTAATTTTTCATTTAATTTACCATATTATGGCATCAGACGATAAAACGATATCTTTGTAATCAGGGAATTAATAGAATAAAAAGTTTAGTTGATTTTTTGTGATAAAACTTTTTTCTTCATTTTTTTAAAAAGATAATAATTAAGCGCAATTCAATAATCTCTAATTATTTGCATGTGAGGTAAAATAATTATCGTAATACCCGCTACAGCTTCTTAGTATTACGGCGTGGCGTACGTAATATGTACATCTAACATTGCAGTAAACATTTAGAGATGGTTAGAAATCGCGCGATTACGGGTTGAAAATAAAAAGGGGAAAAATTCGTCAAAAACATAACATTTTCGAATTTTTTGTCCCAATCGTTCATGGGCCTCTACCAGGAACCCGCGTGCCAAATTTCGTAACCCTGCGCCTGTTGTTTCCGAGTTTTTAATGTTACACAGATATGCGCACGGATTTTAATAGGGTAGATGCATTTCTTTATACTCTTCAAGGTAAAACAAAAAAAATGCACATATTTTTGTTATTTATTTTTTTGCATTTAAAAAACTCTAAACAATTAAATTTTAAACAAAACTTTTTGTATATTTTTTGGTTTTAATTTAGTTGTAGATGTGATATGATTCTATTTTGTTCTAAAATTGTTTTCTATATGCGTAATTTTGAGTTTTATCATACGCGCAGCAGTTAATAATTTTAATTAACGCATTAGTGAGATGAATTTTTAAATTTAAAATTTAAATATTAATTTTGTATACAGAACATTTATTTTTCTGGATAATATAGCTAAGAATATATACAGGGTCATCGAAAAATAATACCTATATTTAAAAAAATCATAACTTCGAAACATTTTATGTTAAATGAGTAATTCTTTCATTACACGATAACTGGTGAACGCAAGTTTTGTTTTAGTTCACCAGAATTCCTTTGCTTGTTTGTGTTATGCGCGGATTAGTTGGGCAGTCGTCAAGGTCAGCCAACGCGCCAGACTGCAGCTGCTCAATACGATGTTGACCGTGTAGCAAAAAGCTTCTAAAAAGCCGCTGTACACTGACTATTGACTTTGACTCCACATACCAAATCACGCACTGTGCTTTTTGTTGCACGGTCAACATCGTACTGAGCAGCTAGAGTCTGGCGCGTCGTCTGACCTTGACGACTGCGCGACTAATTTGCGCATAACACAGACATGCAAACGAATTCTGGTGAACTAAAACCAAACTTGCGTTCACCAGTTATCGTGTAGTGAAAGAATTACTCATTTAACATAAAAGGTTTCTATGATATGATTTTTTTAAATCTAGGCATTATTTTTCGATGACCCTGTACTTTAGAATAAAAAGAAAGAAAAAAGATCTTATTTGGATCTTATTTGTGTTTTGGTACTTTCAATAAGACGATGTTTTTGATCGTTTCGACATACTCAAAGGTCCTTTTCCCCCTTAAACTTGATTAATTCCTAAAATAATTCACCGAATGACTTCCCATTTGGTTTCCTAAATTAAAATCTTCCGAAAAAACCTCCCAAATATGACGTTAAACTTGGGTGTTCGTATAGAAAATTTCACAATTTGGTACAATTTCTCTACGAAAATGCCAACTAAGCCTTTTATTAAAACTTAAATTTAAAGAAAAAATAATTTCCTATTTAATTGCTATTTTCCTTTTTTTAATCTATTGCAATTTAAAGATTAAAATCTGGGGTGTTCTGCATTTTTTGACCGGCTATGCATTAGAAAGGTATATTCATTAGATATATGTGCACTGCAATTATATAAGCAACATGTGCACACAAGACCGCCTGAGACTGTTGATTGACAGTCTTGGGAGTTTTTATGCGTATAACAATAAAAGTTTCCATGGTACTAAACAACAATGTAGTTGGTTCCTTTTTCGGTGGATATATGGGGCATTCTCACAATCTTTTGACTTTTGGGGGGAAAAATCTGGCGAAATTAAAGTTGCTAAAATAACATTTTAATCTGATAGACGAATGCCTTAATTATTCAAAATAAAGAAAAAATGATCAGCAGCGAAAATATTTTTATTTCACTGAGGTTTAAGTTAAACTTGCGAGTTTAATTTTCCTTACAATTTTATTACTATAACTTTTTATTTTCTTCTAAATTTTTACTTATAATGAACTTTCATAGTACCCACAGGACATTCAAATGAGAAATAATAAAAATGTAGTACTTTTAAAGCAGAATTTTTGTATAACATTGTCTTAAAGGGGTGTACGGCAATGTAAAAAAGGGTACGGTATAGGGAAAATTTACCACCTATTTTTAGCAAATCATGTTAAGACTAAGTGATAGCCGCAATGTTCATTGATTTTTAAAAACAGTTGTTAACATTTGATTAAATTATTATTATTTTTTTTTTAATTTACCTCAAAAAGTGCAGGACTAAACCTTGGGGATGGTAAGACTACCAATAAAGCCACGATCTTGAAATTGATATTTAAATGCTGATTTAAATTTTGCAGTACATTTCCTGTCAAAGAATTTTAGACATTCTTTCTGAGAAAAAACTTGAAAAAAATTTTGTGGCTGCATCTGAAGTGATTTTCTGTATAAGTTTACCAAGAGGGACGGTAAGGATGAAAAACACAGGGACAGAGTTAAAGAAATAATATCAACGATAAAAATGTGTGCAGATTAATTTTTTGCTACATAAAAACAATTGTCCCAGTTTCGGAAAAAAATTTCATTGAATTACTTTTATTGAAACAACTTTATACAGACAGCTCCAAACTTAAAAATCAGCATCATGGACACGGGACGGTATAGGAGTTTTCCCGGTGTTTGGACCCCCAACATCGTCCAAAACTTGTTTATCTCGTTAATATTGTTATGCAATCATGCAATGGGATGTTCCCCAGTATATCTTTCTATATATAAAAAAAAGTTTTGATTTGGAAATGGACCAATGACAATCTGCGTAGATATTCCGGGTAGATCCACATCCAATTTGAATGCTTAAGCATGGCCTTTCATCGTTAATATTAAAAAAACTGTTGCATACAAAAATATGAAAATCGGTGGTATTATAGAGAAATGTTTGATAAACACGCTGATGCAGACAGTTTTCAAATCGAAGAATTGTTTTAAGAGATATTTAATGCTAAAGTTAGACAAAATCGTTCCATTAAAAAAGTTTTATTGGAGCAAAAACTATACATGAGAATTTAATCATCTTTAGATCATTTTATACGTTATAAGTTCCCGGTGTGCATATTGTATTTATTTTTCTTATTTGACTCATTTTTTGAGGTTTTATTTCAATTTTAAATTCAAATTTTCAGCATTTCGAGAGATATTTTTTACAAATTTTAGAAAATGTTATTAATTTAAACTGTTACCAGTTGTATAAACAGCGCAAACAATAATGTTTACTTCAAATTAAAAATTTATTTTACACGTGACTATTATAAACAGAAAATATAAAAAGCAGGAACACATTGAAAATTACGTCATAAAAATTATAATTACACGTGAATTTTAAAAGAGACAGAATATTGTAAAATAATAAATTCATAATCATGCGTTAGAAGTCTTAAATAGGAGAATTTACATCACATTACACTTATTATATAAAATGAACAAAAAATAATATTGCTAAACAGTTTAAATTTAAAAATTGCTCGAGACATTTATTTAATATTTTAAGATGATCATAATATTTCATTTCTAGCAAAAGTATTTTTACGTGAATATTAAAAAGAAAAAGAAAAGTTTGGTGAAAATTACGTCAGATTATATTTCTCAGATTCAAATTACAATTCAATCTTCCGAAATATTTTTAAAGCCGATCAAATTATCGTGCTGTTAGAGTCTGCGGTGTCTGAACGGGGGTTGACGAGCGTAGCTCGTAGGGGGCAGAGCCCCCTAGTGAAAAAAAAAAACACAAAAAAGTGTATTAAAATAAAAATTATTATTCAGGGACATGAAAGTCGAACGGTTGTGAGAATGCCCCATATAGTCTAATTGAAACGTCATCGTAAAATGATGCAATATTATCGCAAAAAAAGTGTGGCAACCACTGTCAGTTCTTTGTTTTGAAATATTTTATTTAACTTCCCCTGTGTGTTGATTCGGCTAAAATCTTGCAATCCAGTTTTAACGCAATTCTTGTGCTAAAACTCACCTACTTTTAAGGTAGATTTCGTAGGAAACACTACCTATTACGTTCTCCTCTTGTTGAAATCTCTGAAATCTGTTTAGAGATCCACGCCTATCATGACCCTCAGAACTCAAAACCTCCCCCAGTTCAAAAATTTATCTATCTATCTATCTGTATATATATATATATGAGACATTCTCACATAATTTTAAGTTTTATTTTTTTTTATCGCAAAGTATTCCATATTTTAGTAGAAATAGCCGTGAAACGTAATCAGTTGTTTAATCAGTCGTTTCATAGAATCGTTACATAAATTCGTTTCAATTCGATTCATTAGGATTTTATATATATATAGGGTAGATGTAGCAAAAAATTAAACTGCACACATTTTTATTGTTGATATTATTTTTTGAACTCTGTCTCTGGATTTTATATTCCGTACCGTCCCTCTTGCTAAAATAATACAGAAAATCACTTGATATGCAGCCACAGAACTTTTTTCTTATTCAGAAGTATACTAGAGAGAGAATGGCTAAAATTCTTTGACAAGAAATTTACTGCAGAATTTAAATCAGTATTTAAATAACAATTTCAAGCATTGTGAATTTATTGGTAGTCTTACCGTCTCCAAGGGTTGTTCCTGCTCTTTTTGAGGTAAATTATTATTTTTTTTTTAAAAAATTCAATCCAATGTAAATAACTGTCGCTAAAAATCAATGAACATTGTGGCTATCACTTAGTCTTAATATGATTTGCCTAAAAGTAGGTGGTAATTTTCCTTACCGTCCTTTTTTCTCCCTCACCGTCCCTAATATTTTCCCCTTACCGTCCCTAATTTTTTTCTCTTTCCGTCCCCTTTTTATTCGTTACCGTCCATACTTTAACACCCCTGTAAGACAATGCTATACCATAATTTTGTACTAAAAATACTGCATTGTTATTATTTCTTATTTAAATGTTCTGTGGGTACTAAGGAAATTCATTATAAGTAAAAATTTAGTAGAAAATAAAAAGTTTGAGAGGTAAAATGGTAAGGAAAATTAAACTCGTAAGTTTAGCTTAAACCTCAGTTAAATAAAAAAAATCGTCACTGCTGACCATTTTTCTTTAATTTGAATCATTAAGACATTTATCTATAAGTTAAAAATACTATTTTATTAAGTTTAATTTCACCAGATTTTAATTTCTGAAAGTAAAAATTTTGAAAGTAAAAAAAGAGAATGTCTTATATGTCTAATTTAGAAGTTTAAAATTTTTCCCGACTGAAAATAAAGGTTATGTGTTTCACGCGTATCTGTGTATGTGGATTTCTTTATACCCTCGAAACATCCCAACGGCTGGATGGATTTTAATGAATAAGGTCTCTATCAATTCGTCTTAACGGCCCGATGGTTTTGGGCTAGGTTTTGTTTTTATAAATTTGAAATGGCGGCCGTAAAATACAAAATGGCGGTAGAGACGAAAAAAAAATTACGCACCCTATTGAGTGGCATATCATTGGATAGGTCTTAGAAAATGAAGACGATGTTTCATTGACTATTTTACAGTCAGAAGCTCCGTTAAAATATTATACAACCTGGAAGTCGTGTTTGTAGGATCTCTAACTTTACTGCAACTCTAACCATCATAGACATCTATAGACATCATCAAAACAGTGTTTATAGATAGGAACTAACATTTAAACACAACTTAAAAGTCATCAATCAGTACAAGTAAATAAAAAATTAGGTAAGTAATATAAACAAGTGATATAAAAAAAATATTTTAAGTCAGTTCCCACTTGAGAGAGAAGAGAAGGTCTATGAGAGAATTTTTTTTCTCCCATTCTTCTTTCCTCTTGTGAGGCTCTTAAAATACCTTGATCAAGAAGAGGGCTCTCTCGATTATTGAAAATTAATTAATGTAATTTAATTAATGAATTAATATTTGAAAAAAACTGGATTAACATCAAGTGACATCCACTATAAGTTTTAAAAAAATTATTTGAACTTGATTGGATGTAATTGGAATAATAAGTAATTAACGATTGAAAATTTGAACAAGATATATATAGCGAGAGTATGAACTAATAACAGGAATTAAACAAAAAATAATTTCACATTGATGTAAAATAATTAGCTCGCTTTTTACGCTGTCGGGTTTTTTGATTTTTTAAATTTAATTGTTTATTAGAAATTTTATTTAGGAAGGGCACTTTTGATATTCATACAATAATAGTTAAAAGTAAGATCTATCTAAATACATTGTAACCTATTCCAATAGCAGTAGCATACCAAATTCTAAAAAAGCCATATTTGGAGACTTTTTAAGGCATGTTATAACTTTTTAAAATATTACCTAAAATTTTTCCTTTTTTGCGATTTTTTAGTGCAATTATACAGTAATAATAATGGGATTTTTTGCAAATGAAAAAGCGTGTCTTGACGTTAAAAAAAAATATTTGGAAATTGGTTAAAAAATGGTCCTTTGGCGGCCATTGATACCGGGGTACACAAAAAAAGATTTATTCCGCTGTACTAGATGAATCTCGAAACCAGCCTATCTGTTACAAAAAAACTAAAAAATCCTCCTTAAAATTTACGATATTTTGTAGTCCTTCTCGTATGAGTTTATCAATTTTTTGATCCTGACGAAAATCGCGTCTGTTCAAATTTAAGTTGTCGATTTTAGACAAAAATTTTCGGATTTTAATCGCGAAAAAAATCATTTACAATTCGAATGTTGAAAAAAGCGTCTTTGAGAGACTTCAAACTAGTATATGCTAGAAAAATAATCGAAATTTCAACCAATCGAACGATCTTTTATCGAATTCCGGCTGGTACCGAATTGTAAAACAGTGTTTCGAGAAAAAATATGTTTAAAGTTTTACATCGTTTTGAAACATAAATGACAATGCTAATTTTCAACTTACATAAAATCAGCAGACCGATATAATGAACACGTCTGCACTTCCTCTCCCTCAATTCTTTTTGTTTTAGCAGAGCTAGCCATTTTTTCACAATACGCTAAAAATGAGCCGGTTCACTCCAAATCCAAAAGGCGTATAAATTTTGAACGAATGAGAATTTAAAAAAAAAAAAACTGCTTTACCACAAAATTTTTGGGGATTTAAGAAGTGAAAAGATGCAAACAAATTTTTTCGATTCAAATATACATACACCGGATGAGTCAAAAGTTCGTTACAACTTTAAAAACTCATAAAATTGAAGAAATTATGATAAAGGAGTGCGGTTTGGAAAAAAGGGCTCACAAAGTAGTCCTATTTTTTTAGCAGCAAGGAAAAAAATAATTAAAAAATCCCATGTAGAGGGCGCTGACGACCCGAAGCACAATGAGCAGGACAACAATAGTGTCGTAGAATGTTCTGGAGGTCATGTTGAACATTTGTTGTCGAAAGAACAAATGAATGGAGCGTATTGTTGTCCTGTTCACTGTGTTTCGGGTCGTCAGCGCCCTCTACATGTGATTTTTTAACTAAATTTTATTTTGCTGCTAAAAAAAATCCGACTACCTTGCGAGCCCTTTCTTGCAAACCGCACTCCTTTATCATAATTTCTTCCTTTTTTATAAGTTTTTAAAGTTGTAACGAACTTTTGGCTTACCCGGTATATATAACATGACTTAACGTATTCGGAAATCATTCATACAGGGTGACAATTATTCAATTATATGAAATTAAACCGCCATAACTTCTGAAAGGTTTGCATGAGGAAGTTCAATCTTCTTGGTTGGCCGCACGGCATGATGGGAATTAGCATGCACTTGTGGACGCAACTTGTACGCAACTTCCTCAATAAGCAAAATTGGCGCATTTGGGGGACTGAGAAGTTGCACTTCGCGATCGAGAAGTCTCTCCACCCTCAACGGGTGACCGTGTGGTGTGCAATGTCCAGTCACGGAATATGCGGTCCGATATTCATTGACGGCACGGTGACTACTGAACGATACGCGAAGGTCTTGGAAAATGGTTTCATCCCCATTATCCAAAGTGACCCTGATTTCGACAAGATGTGGTTCATGCAAGACGGAGCTCGACCCCATCGAACCAAGGAAATGTTTGATGTCCTGGAGGAGCACCGCATTCTGCTTCTGGTATACCCAGAGGCCACTGGAATGGGATTCGCTTCGCCGCCATAATCTCCGGATCTGAACACATTTGACTCATTTTTGTTGGGGCGACATGAAAGACAATGTGTATAGAAATAAGCCGAATCTGAGCTGAAAACTGCCATTCAGGAGATCATCGACAGCATCGATGTTCCGACACATCAGCGGGTCATGCAGAATTTTGCTATTCGACTGCGCCGCATCATAGCCAATGATTTAAGCCATATCGGACATGTCATAACCTAAATCCGAATATCTGTAGTGACGTTTACATGTGGAATAAAGTTTGTGCTTTCAGTAGTTTTTAAATAATTTACGTTTTATTTCATATAGTTCAATAATTGTCACTCTGTAATTGTGTGCACTGTAAATTGAATATTTTAGTGTAATAAAGGAGTTTTTGTGAAATCTTTTACGAGAACTTTATTTAATCTGTAATCTTACAATCACTGTTTATATTTGAAGAAAACCTCAGCTATAAATCACACTACGCAAGATTAGCTAATCTTGTATTTCCCTCATCTATATTTCTGCTTAATTTTTTCTTATCAGGATTATTTTAATGTTTAATTTTATACAATATTAAATACTATTGCTAGAGAAAAATAAATATGTGAGTATTCAGCATGGATTAATAAACAGGTCGGAAAATGCATGGAAAACGTGGCAAATAGGCGCGTCAGTACTATAACTAGTTTTATAAATATTCAGACAATAGCTGTTCCACTCATATGTAGAAATGCATGAATGCACGATTTATTACGATTATACATTATTAAATTCAGTAATACGGAAATAATAGGGCAATATCTTAAATAGGACGTCATCACCATGGCAACCTAGAATCATTACCTATCATGAAATAGCACTGATGTAATTACGTACGATAGGACTTAATAGAATAAAGGAAAAAAATATTACCTTTTTAAGTTTTGATTCGATTTTGATAAAATTTGAAATGACTCGACAAAATTCGGGAACGATTATATATATTAAATTTCAAACCATTCGGTTGGGTATTTTTTGCGCTGTTATCTGCAGACAGACGGACGGACCTGACGAAGACTATAGGTGCTACGTATTAATATAATTATAAACCATCTGAAAATGAAATGAAGTTCATGGTGCTAATGTACTAGGTACAAGTTGAAAAAAAATAATTCGAAGATGTTCATTTCGAAGATACAAGATGTCCGGTAAATGATCTACAGGCGTATTCTAATTTCGAATTTGTTTAAAAAAATTATATCATTTTTTACCCGACTGAAAAGAAGGGTTATGTGTTTCACGCGTATCTGCGTACGTGGATTTCTTTATACCCTCAAAACATCCCAACGGCTGGATGGATTTTAATGAATAATGTCTCTATCAATTCGTCTTAACGGCCCGATGGTTATAGGCTAGGTTTTGTTTTTATAAATTCAAAATGGCGGCCGTAAAATGCAAAATGGCGGTAGAGACGAAAAAAATTACGCACCCTATTGAGTGGCACATCATTGGATAGGTCTTTCAAAATGAAGACGATGTTTCATTGACTATTTTACAGTCAGAAACTCCGTTAAAATATTATACAACCTGGAAGTTGTGTAGGTAGGATTTCTAGCTTTACTGCAACTTTAACCTTCACAGACTCTATAGACCTCATCAAAACAGTGTTTATAAATAGGGACTAACAATTAAACACAACTTAAAAGTCATAAATACATGTAAATAAAGAAAAATGGGTAAGTAATATAAACAAGTAATATTAAAAAAAAAAAAAATTAAGCCAATTCCTACTTAGGTCAATAACAGAATTTTTTTTGCGCCCTTTCTTCTTTCTTCTTGAGTGGCGCTTAAAATGCATTAATCAAGAAGAGGGCTCTCTCGATTATTGAAAATTAATAAATTTAATTTAATTAATGAATTAATATTTGAAAAAACTGGATTAACATCAAGTGTAATCTACTACAAGTTAAAAAAAATTATTTGAGCTTGATTGGATGAATAATAAGTATTTTATTAACGATTGAAAATTTGGACAAGATATATATAGCGAGAGTCTGAGCTAATAGTAGGAATTGAAAAACAAATAGTTTCACATTGATGAGAAATAATTAATTAGTTCGTTTTTTACGCAGTCGGGTTTTTTGATTTTTTAAATTTAATTGTTTATTGTCAACATTGATTAACAATAAAATAAGTAAGCTAAAAAAGTAAAATTTTTCAAATGAATTAAAAATTTTATGCAGTTACATTAAGATGATTAATTACATTTCCTCTTTACATGAAATTTTCTACTATGAAGATCAGAAAAAAAAAAAAAAAAAACTCACCAAAGAAAATTTAATTTCAAAAGAGCCTTGCGGATTTTAATAACAGAGCAAAAACGTTATACTCCTACGTTCTTTGCAATACGAAAAAGATTTTTTTACACATAAATAATAAAATACCATGTTGAATTAAATTAAAGATTTTCTCATTTATTTAATTATGGTTTCATAAAAAATAGATTTTCGTTTTGTTAAATTCAATTTGTAATGATTTTTGTTTCCAGATATAGAAGAGATGTTTGTATTTCTTTTTCTTCAGAGATAAATTATTGAATTGTGTTGTTTAAACGAAAGGTCGATAGTTCACTTATAAATGTCAAAATGTAGGTTAGAAGACATTATTTTAAAATAACAAGAGATTTTCGAAGAATCAATACGAAGTATTGCAATTTTAAAAACATGACTTTTTAAATTTCGATAATTTCCAAAAATAAAATATTTTCTTTCAGCCTTTTAAGAAGCATAAATAGCATAAAATTTATCTCTGAAATATACAAAGGGTATTTTTGACTAATGGTTAAATATTTAACAGGCCATAATACATGTAAGAAAATTTTGTTTTATATAGAAAACGAAATTTTCAATCTACTTATTCAATCAATAATAAAAAAAAAAGTGTAAATGTGATAGAAGATCACACAGGGGGTTTCGTTTAGTATTTCTTTTGAAACTATCATTTAATTAATAAATCTAAATAGTTAATTTATAATATTAAATCATTCATCTTTTTCAATGAGAACATAGATGGCAGCACAATTTAATTTAATTTTAAAATTGCTAGAATTGAAAGATATATATATATATATTTTATAAAATTAAAATATTCAAGAACTGTTTTTCAGACGATTGCAGCAGTATATGTTTGTATATCTGAAAATCAATATTTAATTACGTGATTTATTTTAGCTTAAAAAAAGAAACTGTTAAAATAAAAAAAAGAAAGTTTCTGTAATTAAATTGATCGGATAATGAAATGTAGTCAATCAATTAAAATTTTGCAATCTCTCAGAAAAAGAATTTTTGAATTAAAATTAATAGTAATTGATAAAATATTTTGCAACACATTTTGGCCTTAATCCCCAAAACATTACAAAAATTCTGTAAAAAGGAATAAATGTAGATAATGAAACCTCAAACTCTGACGCAGAGCATCGAACAAGAAATCTTTTACCTAGAAAACCTTGAAAAGTAGAAGGCAGATGCGTTACCAGAGAGCTATTCAGGCTGCGCGAAACAGGCTGAAATTAAGATTCTGTTTTAAAATCAAAATCGCAAAAATCGTCCTGTGACATTAAATTACTTCATTTAATTAACATAATAAAAGGCTTTTTCAAATTTATATGATATGTCGTGTGGTCAGAGATATTCAGCTCAAAATTTCAGGTGTCTAATTATACTGTTTCTGAAAACGAACTCCGTGATGAACACACAGACAGAAGAATGAAACGAATAGGGTTTCGTCAAAAGAACGAAACTCTGAAAAAGGGGTTCGTGGAGTTCACACCAATCCCAAATTTTCACTCAGAATTGATACATTAATGAAGATATTTTAGCGAAATATTCAGCAGATTTATTTTTTAACGACAAAGTACTTCTTCATAAGACTATAAAAATAAGAAACACACAATGCCATTCGAATGACATAGCACTTTAAAGGACAAAAAAAAAAAAAAAAAAAAAAAAAAAAAAAAATTACAAAAATTCTATGAAAATGAATATATTAGATATTGAATCCTATTCTAGATTTTTTTTTTTTTTTACTCCGACGCAGAGCATCGAACCGGGAACCTTTTGATTGGAAGGCAGATGCGCTAGCGCAGAGTTTTCTAGTCCCCGCGAAACGGGCTGAAATTAAGGTTCTGTTTTAAAATCCAATCTCAGAAATGGTCATATATCATTAAATTAATTCATGTAGTTAAAATAATTGAAGAATTTTTCAAAATTTCATAATTTGTCGTGTGTCCTGAGAGCAAACTCACATATAGACAGACTCACATATGATCGACAGATAGCAAAATTGTGAGGTGAATAAGGTTTCGTAAAAAAAAAGAGACCCTAAAATATTTTTCTCTCAGAATTAATGAATTAATGAAGATATTTTAGCTAAATCTTCAACATATTTACTTTTTAATGGCAAATTACTCTTTAATAAGACCTTAAAAATAAGAAACACGCAATGTTTTTCAAATGACATGCCACTTTCAATGCAGGTGCAAGACTGAAAGGAAATTGAAGAGAAAGAAACAGGTTAAGGGGCTAATAAATTCACGCGAAAACATCCGTTCGCTAATTTTAATCCTATAGGAGAATTTTTAAAAAATATCTCGTTTGAATTTCCATATTTTTAAATGATTTATTTCACTTTATATAGCAGACGTCGATGTCTACAAAGGCCGTTTCTCTACTTTTCGATTTTATCTATGCAGATTTTTTTATGAGGAAAGTTTCACTTTCGAAACCGAAAATAAAAGTATCTTATAGAAAATATGTAAACAAAATCAACAAAATGTAGAAATCAACCTCAGCTATTCAATGCAAAGTAAATAATTTGAAAATATTGAAATGCAAACAGATATTTTTAAAAATGTTCCTCATAGGATTAATATTAGCGAACATTAGCCAATCAGAAAAAGACAAAATTAGAAAATTGAAGCAAAAGTAGAATAGATTTTCGTCTGATGAAAAAAGACAAATTTAAAGAAGTTATTTCGAAAGGCCTTGAACACTCTTATTTACAACATATTATTACAAAGTTTATTTCGCTTGTTTGTGTAACACACCATTTTTAAAGCATTTTATTTAGTTTACTTGGTGTAAAACGTTTTTGAAATAATTAATAAAAAGAGGTAAAAAGGTCCGTCATCCACGTTTAAACAATACTAGGCTACATGTTTCAAAATTTGGATGGTAGCTGAGACTGTTTACGGTATTAGCAACCAATATACAGTGCAATCTCGTAAATTTTGTTCAAAAATATATTTATTAATTTACAATTGTGAAACAAAAAGTATGACGGTAAGTCAAAAATTATCCGCAATTTTGACATAAATCTTCTTACATTGTTCATGCTGCCTTCTGTTCTTGTTTGATTTATTGTTATGCTGTTGTGGTTATGCTATGGAAGTTTGATAGTAATTCCTCCATTTGACTTCCTTTTGTTGGCGATAGATCAAGAACGATCCATTAAAGGTTTGCACCAAAGAGAACTAAAGAGCAGTGATCCGGTTTTTGTAGTCGGAAGGTGTATCAGGAGCGCAATCTATCGAAGACTTTTGGCACAATACGGGAACAGTGCCGCAACGGACTGTCTATAAATGGATTGGAAAATTCAAAAATGGTCGCAGAAGTGAAGGAAGCATGAGGAAGTAGCTGGATGACGGTGTACGGCCACAAATGATGACAACATTGAGCATGCATGTGACATGTTTCTGTTAGACAGACGGTTCTGCCTACGAAATCATCAACATCAGACTTGGGTTTCATAAAGTCGGTGCACGCACGGCTCTCTAGTCAGACGTGCTAGTACAACCTTCTATTTTTGAGGACATCAGGAAGCTTGTGAAACGATGCTTCCTAACGTTAGTTTCCTATTTGTATTGCAATAAAATTTATAACTATATTGCGGATAATTTTTGACTTACCCTCGTAGTATGAAGTGCCATGTACCTTTGATTGAATTCGTAGATTCTGATCTGGTTTTCCTATACAAAAATTATTTGTCTTGACATGCATTATTACTTCTTAAAAACCTGAACATCATTTCAGATCAGTATGCGAAACAACAAATTACGAAACTCAATGAGATGAAACCAATGAACTATAAAAATATAATTTCGCCACCAAGGACGCTTTACTTGTTAGAATAACAAACTTTCATAACGAACAAAAGCTACAATGCTATTTATTAATAATTATTGAATTAATGAAATTCCTTTAGTTTAAAAGTATTAATTCCTCACTGAAAAAACAATGCTGCGATTTTTCCTGCACTTTGTGTTGTAATTTTTCAAGCAGCTGTGAAAGCGAATTCAAGTAACAAGTGAAGTAAAAATTGAATTGTTTGTGTCACGTGCATCATGCAGCCAATAGTAGCGCGACTTTCCTCATACTTGAGAAATTTTACAGCGCTCTTAAAGAAAGCAACTTGTAAATTTTACAGCAACTGTGTTGACAGCCGGGTTGCTAGCACCTTTTGTTGTAAAATACAGGGATTTTTAATACGCTTTATGCAGTAATTTTTCAAGCACCGATGCTGTAAAATCGAATTCAAGCACCGATGCTGTGAGAGCAAATTCACGCAACAAGTGAAGCAAAAATTGAATTCTTTCTGTCACGTGCATCACGCAACCAATAGCAACGTGACTTTCCTCAGACGAGAGATTTTATACTACTCTTAAAGACAACAACTTGTAAATTTTACCTCTACTGTGTTGGCAGTGGGGTGACAGCACCTTTCGATGTAATTTTTTTTTTTTTTTTTTTTTTTTTTTTACAGTGCACTTGAAATATATTTTAAGAACTACTAATGATGGACATTCCAGAATCTTGATTAAATTAAACCGTTTGTAATTTATTCGGTCGATGCAAAATGCTGTTCTATATAGTTTAGATTCAACATGTATGTCACACATAAAAGAATGAGTAGTAGATTTGTTTCCAAAGTACAACAAAAGAATGAGTAGTAGATTTTTTTTTATGAAGTACAACAATTTTGCTAGAGTGTTTTTTTACATGTTTGGGATGTATTACCTATAAATATACTTAATTTTTTCTAACTATTAAAAGCAAGAAACGAATTTATCGCTTAATAGTTTGTAGAATCAAACACCATTCACTATTCGATTAGGCAAATTCAGATTATAAAATAATTCAAGTAATGCAGTTACAATTCAAATAATACGATAATTCTACTTTGCATATAGAAAAATAAACGATTCTTAATCTACGAAAATACAGGGTGGTCATAAAAATACTTACCCGATATATCAACCCCTAGTGGCCTAACCGCTCAACCAATCGAAAAGGAATTTTAGATGTACTTATTTGAAAGCATGCGCTCGAGGTCGTGAGGATTTAAAACAATAGAGCTCTCACGGTTACGGCTACAGTGAAACAATTTCGAAACCTTCGAACGGCAACACCCTTTTTTCATGCTCAAATTCATCAGCGCATTGATAAAACACAAATGGCGTTTGAATTATACACGTGGGATGAAAAATGCCAACGTAAAATACTTGCAAATAAGACCATTCTGAGGAACGAAGGAGTGGCTTCAAGATATGTTTTTCATGAGCCGATTTTTTTTCTCTTCTAAACTGAGTAATGTTGTAAGATTAGATTTAAAGTGTGGTTTTGAGTTGTTTTTGTGTACGGTTAGTGAAAATAAAAATCTAATACTATGTTTTAAAGTGCTTAATATTACGTTACATAGGAACTGATTAGGATTGAGTGCCACGATATTACACCGGCAATTTTAGTAAAACGTGCATCGTTCCAACGCTATTTATGGTTTTTCAATGCGCTGAAGAATTTGCGCAGGAATAAAACGGGTGTTGTCATTCGAAAATTTCGAAAATTTTCACTGCAACCGTAACCGTGCGAGCTCCATTGTTTTAAATCATCACGATCTCGAGCGCATACCTTCAAATAAGTAAATCTGAAATTTTCTTTCGATTGGTTGAGGGGTTAAGCCGCTAGGGGTATATACAGGGTGTCCCAGAAGTAATGAGACAAACTTTAAGGGGAGGTAGGGGACATCACAAGAATTAAGATTTGCATAGCAACCCAGGGTCGGAAACGCTTTCCTGGGGCGGTAGTGACGGCACAAAACACAAGAAAGACAGGATACGAATAAGAGGAAAAAACATGTTTATTATCCTTAGTACATCAAAAAACTAAGAAGAAAGAACATTAAAGGGACAGCGATCGTCATCAAAGTAGGTGTTCGAAATTACGACACCAAGCCGTGATGCATGGAAGCGCATCTCCGGCGTATGGAAGATCTAATGTTCTCAAAAATACTGGGAGTGGCCCGGATTTCCACAGCAGATGCCACGATGCGTGCAACAAGTTCCTCAACACTTTTCAGCATTGTTCCAGCGTTTTTGCAGTACTTAGAATAATAAACATGTTTTCTCTCCCTGTTCGTATCCTGTCTTTCTTGTGTTTTATGTCGTCACTACCGCGACAGGAAAGCGTTTCCGACCCTGGGTTGCTATGCAAATCTGAATCCTTGTGATGTCCCCTACCTCCCCTTAAAGTTTGTCCCATTACTTCTGAGACACGCTGTATATCGGGAAGTTCTCTTATGACCACCCCGTATAATATGCCGGAAAAAAATTTACATTAATCTCTTACGAGTCACACATGAATCTGAAAAGCGTTATTTATGGTTAGAAACCTGAGAAAACAATATATTTTCGAGATTTCAAAAATAATTTATAAAACAGACACTGATTTTTGGATTTGTTTCCGAGTAGCTTGTTAATCCCAAAAATACACAATATGAACTTTAACACCTTAATGGTCGCTTAGTATTTGGAAAAACTGTCAAAAAAGTGCCTATTTTTTTGTTACAGAAATTGAATAATTATAAGGCTTCTAAATACAATATGCGATTAGTTTTTTTAAGAAGAAAAAAAAAAAGATGTTATAGACAAAATTCATATTTCCAGAAAAGTCATCATGCGGGAATTCTATGTCTTAATGTTTGGTTTACACCATGCAAATTAAACCGAATGAGACCTGTATTTTTCACATCTTATATCTTTATTTATCATCATCAAACAAATTTTCACAAATAATATTTGAAATAATGTAATATACATTAAATTTTGATTATTAATAATTTTTTTTTAATGTGATATATTTCGAAACATGCAATACAAAGTCCAACATCACAATCAGCGCAAGAACCAAACGCAAACGATAATATTCAAAGACTTCACACGGAAATGCCAATTAAAATTTTCTGGATTCAGAAGTTTTTCCGAGCAATAAATCTCGAGCCCGGAAATAGGACGGGCACGAGAAATAACGAACGACACCTCAGCCCGCGATATTGACGGGAGCGAGAATTAAGGGGTTAAAAAGCTCAGCGTTTTACTTAAAAGGCGACGAAGATAATAATATAGATGTTATTGTAAGATCTATAATATTATTATCTATGCCACCTTTTATGTAAAACACAAAGCTTTTTAAAGCTCATATAGTGTATTTTATGACTAAATCAATGTGGAATATTACATTTCGTCTTATGACTGCTCTAATCAGTTTTCTTAAATCGGAATATCTTTTTTAGGATGCTGTTAAGTCTCAAAAAACATACCCAGCTGTATAATTCAATTCATACATCCAAGATTAACAAAATAATAATTATTTAAATGTTATACTAACCCTTTTTGTACTGAATTATGAATTCATGAAAATTTTATCTTCTAAATCATTTTCGTGAATTTTGTAAACTACATTAGAAGTTTTACATAATCATTTAATAAATTTTAGAAGGATTTTAGTAGGATTGAAGGATTTAGAAGGAATAATTAAATTTGAATTTATAGGGAATTTGTGCACTATTTATAACCCCACTCAAATTTTAAATAATTTAAATATTTATCTTAGCCCCTATTTTAAATATTTATCTTAGTATTTTGTAGAATTAGGGAATGTACAAATATGCTGTTCTTACAATAGAGATATAGAATAACTTCCGAATTAAAAATATCCCCCCCCCCCATGCCAAAAAAGTTGAAAAGATGCGAAGACAAAAGAAATCATCCTTTTAAAAATATTTTCATTTTGTGTAACCCATATTGTTTTTGGAACAAGATAAAGTAATGTATCTATAATTCATTCTGAACTGTATTACAATTGATCGATGCATTAAATGAATTTTATAACAAGTTATTTTAATGGTACTTATAAGTATCGTTAGTAGATATAGGATTAATTGTTCTACATTAGCCTTTTTGTCAAATATGAAAATGTTTACCTGATAATCTGACTAATCTTGAGAAGTCTGACTAATACACTATAAAAACTATATAGAAATATTTCCTAAAATCAGTGTGAGCAAAAGAAAATTTGTTTTTATAAATTGCCATTTAAATCTCGAGAATATATTAGTTCTGGAGGTTTGTGAAAATAAAACTAAACAGCTTTTCGGTACAGCAAGTAAGTCGGAAGATGTTATTGTTTATTTTCGTTCGGAGTTATAAAATATATTCCTAAATTTAGAAACAGCTTCTCTTTTTACCCGACTGAAAAAAAAGGGTTATGTGTTTCACGCGTATTTGTGTATGTGGATTTATTTATACCCTCGAAACATCCCAACGGCTAGATGGATTTTAATGACTGAGGTCTCCATCGATTCGTCTTAACGGCCGGATGGTTATAGATTAGGTTTTTTTTATATAAATTCGAAATGGCAGCCGTAAAATACAAAATTGCGGTAGAGACGAAAAAAAAATTTATGCACCCAATTGAGTGGCATATCATTGGATAGGTCTGTCAAAATGAAGACGGTGTTTCATTGACTATTTTACAGTCAGAAGCTCCGTTAAAATATTATACAACCTGGAAGTTGTGTAGGTAGGATCTTTAGCTTTACTGCAACTCTAACCATCATAGACATCTATAGACCTCACCAAAACAGTGTTTATAGATAGGAACTAACAATTAAACACAACTAAAAGTCATCAATACAAGTAAATAAAAAAATAGGTAAATAATATAAACAGTTAATTAAAAAAATAATTTAAGTCAATTCCTACTTAGGTCAGTAAGAGAATATTTTTTTCCCATTCTTCTTTCCTCTTGAGTTGCGCTTAAAATGCCTTGATCAAGAAGAGGGCTCTCTCGGTCTTAAAATACTTTGATAAAGAATAAGGCTCTCTCGATTATTGAAAATTAATTAATTTAATTTAATTAATGAATTAATATTTGAAAAAAACTGGATTAACATCAAGTATCATTCACTACAAGTTTAAAAAATCTTATTTGAGCTTGATTGGATGAATAATAAGTATTTTATTAACGATTGAAAATTTGAACAAGATAGCGAGAGTGTGAGCTAATAGTAGGAACTGAAAAAAAATAGTTTCACATTGATGAGAATTAATTCATTAGTTCGCTTTTTATGCAGTCGGGTTTTTCGATTTTTTTAATTTAATTGTTTATTCACAGTGTGAACAAAAGAATGAGCAATAATATTTTTCTCCAAAATACAACAATTGTACTACAATAATTAAAATACATATAAAAGCAGAAATAATTGTACAAAAATTACTGTCAAGTGCATACCTATAATATAAAGATATTTAAAATACAAATAAAAAATATCTTAAAATTCATTAGAAAAAAACCTACATATGTTTGAAATATAATATAAAAATGATGAAGGCCTTGTAATGGTTGAAAACGGTCTAGATTTTTCTAATGTATGTTAAGATATTTTTAATTTGTATTTTAAATATCTCTATATTATATGTATGCACTTGACAGTAATTTTTGTACAATTATTTCTGCTTTTATGCGTATTTTAATTATTTAACTCAAGGTGAATATAACACTAGAGCTTTAACTTTCATTTATTGTACTACAATGTTTTCTTTTCATGTTCGAAATGTATTAGCTCTAATTACACACCATTTTTTTCAACGACTGAAAACAATTAACTAACTTATCGTTAATAATTTTTTGAATAAAACATAATTAATGGTTTGTTTAGGACAAATACAGTTCGTAAAACAGATCAAATAAATTCTAAGATATAATTATGAAATTAATGTATAAACAAATTAATCGCTCTTTTAAGTACAGTCTTAAAAATTGAAATACAATAGGAATTACTATTATTATTTATAGGCATATTTATCTAAAGGAATCCAATCTAAAATTTCTGAATGTTTTTTTACAATATTTATATGATTTTCAAATTCTTTATTAAAACATTTATAATTTTCTCTGTTGCATATGTTTAAAAAAATATCTTTGAATATTAAAAAAATTCCCTTTATGTTATAGATTATTTTAATAGTCTTAAAGAATTAAACAAAGTAACGTTCTTTTCTAATTATATTTATGAAAATTATTACAGGCGAACTGTTTATTGTAAATTTAATTATCTCTTATTCAACTACGAACAAGTTTTGAAAATAAAATCCTTTGATCGATTTAGTTCAAAGAAAATGAACTCTTTCTTGTTTCACATTTTATTAAAAATGTCTTTATAAATCATTTTATAAATTCTAAATATCTGCATATTTCCCTTTGGTACAGACTTAATAATTATACATAAGTAACTATTAATGTAAAGAAGAAAAGCTAATATCATAACGCCTGACGTAATTAAATCAGATTAATATAAGTACATAAAATATATAAAAAACACTACTATTTTGTAAAAGAAAACATCATAAATTTTAAAACTGTTTGAAATTTATTATTATCTACTGTAAAACATGTCTGTAAGAAGAATAAAACTAATTAATTGTAATTAAATATTCACTGTTAGCACTATTCATTTTAAATACTCTTTATTGATTCAGATTTTACTTTTTACATGCAATTTTATTTTCTTCATTTATCTCCAGGTCAACTTTAAAGTTCGTATTAAATCATTTACATGTATATACTCGTATACAAGGTGCTCGTAAATTATTGTAGGGGGTTCCTTACTTCAAAGCTTTTGATTTAACCCCTTAATTCTCGCTACCGTTACATTCACGGTCTGTGTCTTTTATTCAAATTGTTTGATTCCCACCAGTTTTTTTAAAATAGTGTAATTGGCTTTATTATGGTATCATTTTTACCTTCCATTAAATACGGTGAAACTATCTTTAAAAAAAAAAAAAAAAGTGGTGTCAACAAGCAATTTCAATTTTTAAACCGTAATTTAATGCGACCGTTAAGGGGTTAAGGGGTTAAGGGGTTTCAGGATACACAAAATTTCATTTAATATGCTCATTAACATTTAATGTCTTCAAATGTACATGATTTTAAAACTCGATTTTTACTGGGATCAAAGATATACGTATGCTCTTTCATTTCATGTATTTAAAAAGCTGCAAGATGCTGAATTAGCATTTAAAGGAGGCTCCAAACTATCAGACATTTGACGAGCATAAAATTGGTATAACAGCTTACGCGGAGGATTACAAAATATACATTGCATCTAGAATGAAAATTTTGGTGCCTACTTATACTTCAGATTGTAATAATTACACTGAACTTAAATAAATTTGTATTTAAAGCATTTTTATATTTTTAATACAAAGTTGTATTTAGCTAATACAAAATTTTGAAAATTTCAACAGCGTAATCACAAAATAATATATTTCTTTGAACAATAAAAAGAAAATTTTAGGTTCAGTTTATACAGACTAACATGAAACATATAATTTGAAGATTTCAGGGAAAAATATCCAGAAGGTTTTGAGATATCCTGTGCGTTACGCCCAAAAAAGTCATTTGGAGGAAAATGACTGCAAAGTTTCGGAAATGCTGCTTGATTATTTAGCGTGTATAATTCTAAAAGCCATAACTTCTGTTCTAATTTGAATTTCAAGAAAACAATTGTATCAAAATGTTCATAAAAGATAGAAGTTTAACATCTAAAAAAAATTAAAATTTCGAAAAATTTTAAACTTTAAGTGTCCTGAGACCCTTAAGAACATGACGAAAGTGATTATTACATTTTCGTACAGTAGAATTAAGAAAGGTTTTTTAGTAACTCAAACAAAGTTAAGTGGTGTGGTGTTTAAGATGATTCTGCATCAATTAATGCGGCTACTTTAGCGGCGTCGCATTGTGGAAAGCTAAGCTGTGAGAATTCAAAATGGCGAATGTACAGTCTTGGGTGAAAAAAGTAAAAACCCTTAATAACTCTGCAACTAATTATAATAGAAGAAAGTTACTGGTACTAAGCGATTGGAAATAATGTCTAATTTTTAATTATGTATATAAAATTTGTTAGGGTGCCATCTACAATTAAAAACCAGACAAAACTTTGTTTTTTTTTTTAACATCAACACCCAATTTCAGGGCTGCCGCAGACGACTTTTTTTAAAATTCTATCTCGCACCATTTTCTTAAAACAAAAATCTTTGACATATACTTTGACAACATGTCCAAGAACGAAATTTCCCTTTTTTACGAAATTTTCTTTTTTTAAATAATAGTGCGAATAGGATACAAAAACAGTCGCCAGTGGTACCCCTGCAATTTTGACAACATATTTTAAATCTTCGTCTTAAAGTATGCCTAGAAACGAAATTTCAAGTCATGTGTACGATACGTTTTTTATTTAAACATTTAAAATTTAGAGCTTTTAATGTTAAATCACATTTTCATATTTTTATTAATATCTCCTGAAATTGTAATCCTAATGTGGTAATGTTTTGTGTGTTTATAATAGTAAAAAAATCCAAATTTTTCATTTTAAAAATTTTATAACATGAATTGTGAATTATGAAATTAATATTCGAAAACAAATATGAATTGCAACCTCCAATTTTTTGATAGATTTTTATTTATTATATCGTTCTTTATGCGAATTCTCAATTTAAAATTTTTCTTCCAAGTAGATTTTTAATATGATTAAAAAACGTCAAAATGATGGTTTAAGAGGCCGTCTATGATGTGCAGAAAGCACAATTTAAAAAAAAAAAAAAAGCAATTTAACAAATTAATACGACCATTTTGAAAATGATATTTTCGAAGGCTAAAATTTAAGACATAAAAAATCGCACGGAGTTGATCCTACATTACGTACGCCATGAATTAAACATTAATAGTGTTATTACACGTAAAAATGGCAAGCGACAAACATCGCCTCCGACCCGTCAGATTTCTTAAAACTTACGTATTATCCAACTGAAACTTACGTATTATCCAAGCATTTCATTGGCTGTTCGAGAAAAGGCTTTTCCATCGTCCAAGAAATCTGACGACTTATTTTGAATGAAATTTCATTCTTAAACTTCTAAACATCCCACAATATTACTTTTTACACCGTCGTATAAGGGAAAAAAATGTACTTTTAAACGCAAATTGTTTGAAAGCTGTATCTCAATTTGTTTCTAAGTTATTAATTTTTTTTTGTAGTTTTTATTACTCTTTTGTCATAGTGGCAACAGAAGTAATCCATCTCAGTTGAAAGTAAAGGGAAATACAGATTACTGTATAGACCAATCAGAACACGAATAAAATGCGGATTAAACCAATAAAAAGCTTCAGATATGCTTTTGATTTCATACCCTGACGAGGACAATAACCATTTTTCCAAATTGTTAAAAAAATATATTTTTTACTCATTTTATTGAAACATTATGGTTTGGCCATAGTCCAAAATATTAAGCTGGTAAAAGGGTTCCATTGTAAGAAATAATACATTAATAGAAGTGACATAGTCATTCTTTAGCATTTCAACAATCGAGTACTGAACTTTAATTTGGAAACAGCCCCTAAACTAGTCTCATTTTAAAATAATTAATTTCACTGAAATTAAAAGTAAGAATTTCAAGAAAATTTGTGTATAGGCTAATTCAAGAGCGTATAATTTATTTATGGTGTAAAACTTGAGTATTGCTATAGAAAAAAAAAAACCAAAAAACAAATTTGGGGTTCATTTTGATATGTAGATGCCCCCTAAGCAAATGATATATACATCATTTTAAAGGAGACTTTATTTTCAATTGTTTGGTACTAGTAAATTTCTCCTCCTATAATTTGCTGCACATGTAGTAGGGAGTGTTTACTTTTTTCTCCCACGACTGTAAGAGAAAGCAATGTACAGTCGTGGAAAAAAAAAAGTAAACACCCCCTACTAACTCTTCAACAAATTATCTTAGACAAACGTTACTGGTACCGAACGATTAGAAATAAAGTCTACTTTTAAATGATGTATATAAAATTTGCTTACGGGGCCATCTACATATTAAAACGAATCCAAACTTCATTTTTTTTCAATGGCAATACCCAATTTTAAAAAGATATTTCAAATTTTTGGTTCAAACTATGCCTAGATACCAAATTTCAAGTCATTTGAATGATAAGTTTTTGAATTATAAACATTCAAAATTTAGTGCTTCTAATGTTAAATTACATTTTCATATTTTTATTTATAACTTCTGAAATTATGATCCTAATGTTCTAATTTTTTGTTTCGTAATAATTCTAATATACCCAAACATAAATATGTTGAATTATCAATTTTTATAATTTTATGCTATCAATTATGAATTATGAAAGTAATATTCAAAAAAATTATGAAATGCAACCTACAATTTTTTTGATGGATTCAGATTTATTAAGTCCTGCTTTATGGAAATCCAAAATATCACATTTTTCTTCCAAGTAGTTTTCAAATTATGCTTAAAAAACGGCAAAATGATGGCTTAAGGGGCCACCTATGATAGAAGTGACTAAATATTTTGAAATTTTTTATGCTATCCTGTAATCTAACAGGCTTCATTGACTGCTTAAGGTGCCTTGACCAAGAAGGGAGCTCTCTCGGTTTACAATCGAGTTCCGAACTTCAATTTGGATACAACCCTTAAAATAGGCTCGTTTTAAAATAATTAATTTCTCGGAAACTTATGGTACGAATTGCATAAAAATTTGTTTTTGACTAATTGAAGGGTGTAGAGTTCATTAATGCTGTCAAAATTGTGTGCACTGTAAAAAAAAAAAAAAAAAAAAAAAAAAAAAAATGATGCCAGTTTTCTGGTAGGAATCGGAAAAATGGTTGCCCTTATCGTACCGGAATAATTTCCAGCCCAGATCGGAATAAAATCCGTAAAATACCGTTTTACTGACTATTTCCTTATTTTTACGGATTTTATTCTGAGCTGGGTTGGAAATTATTCCGGTACGATAAGGGCAACTATTTTTTCGATTCCTACCGGAAAACTGGCAGTATTTTTTTTTACAGTGTACTGGTATTGAAAGAAACAAAGTTATGGTTTGTTTTAATATGTAGATGGCCCTTAAGCAAATTTTATATACATCATTTAAAAGTAGACTTTATTTCCAATCGTTCGGTACCAGTAACTTTCTTCTACGATAATTTGTTGAGGAGTTAGTAGGGGGTTTTTACTTTTTTTTTTTTTGCACGACTGCACTGTAAAAAGATCCGAACAGTATTCCTGTAGGAATCGGAAAAATAGTTGCCCTTATCGTACCGGTAAATTTTCCGACCCAGCTCGGAATAAAATCCGTTAAAAAAAGGAAACATTCATTAAAACGGTACTTTACGGAATTTATTCCAATTTTACGGATTTTATTCCGATTTTACTGATTTTATTCCGAGCTGGGTCGGAAATTTTTTTGCGGTACAATAAGGGCAACTATTTTTCCGATTCCTACAGGAAATCTGGTCCTATTTTTTTTTTACAGTGTGTACCTATCGCGGTTGTTCGAAAAAAAATCCGTCACCACTACACAACGTCGCTTCTGCAGTATGCACAGGAAAGATATTTTGATAAATCTTATAAAAGGGTATTGAAGCATAAATAATAAATTTATTATAGGAATCAGAAAAATAGTTGCCCTTATCGTATCGGAAAAATTTCCGACACAGCTGGAATAAAATCCGTAAAATACCGTTTTATTAGTTTTATTGATTATTTCCTTTTTTTTTATACGGATTTTATTCCGAGCTGGGTCGGAAAATTTTCCGGTACGATAAGGGCAACTATTTTTCCGATTCCTACAAAAAAAAAAACGGGTCTTTTTTTTTCTTTACAGTGTATTCGTTTTTTGATTAATAATGTTTTGAGTTGCAACCTCATGCATATGTAACTTTGTTTTTTTTTTAATTAAAAAATCTTTTTTAGTTTTATTTTACTATGTAATAATTGTTGGAAATACTAATCACTTTCAGAATTAGATAAACTCATTATAAATCAAGTTAACTGCTTTTCAAAACACTCTTAATGCCAGTCATAAATAAGACTTGATTATTCTTTCAGCCATCGTATTAGGAAAATAGAAAAGTACTTCCTTGTTTATGTAATGTGTCAATCAAAAACTGATAAACATTTAGAATAAAAGACTGCGATTTTGACAGCTGATAGAAGTATATTAATAATTTAAGACTTTAAATGTTATTTAGTGTTTTGTTAATATAAGTAATCAAGAATTTTTTTATTTATGTTATTAATCAAATATCAATGATGTTTATTTTTGTATATTATAAATTTTTCAGTGTGTATATAGATATGTAATCAGAAAGGAACAAAGATGTATGCTCCAGTTTGTAATTTTAAAGATATATAAAATTATAGTTTAAAACGAGATCTTTCACAATGTTCCTGAAGTAAATATCACAAAAAAGGGTACACAATCTTTTAATAAAATAAATTCATAAGTTCTTATATGTGAAACATCGCTGAATATTTCAGTTTTAACTTGGATTTAACCAACCTTTTTCTCATTGGATAAGATGAAGAAAGTTCGGGTTTTATCGTGGACGATCATGAACCGAAAAGTAAGCCGATTTACGTTTTCTTTATTTTGTGATTTAATGTGATTATTATTATTACACGTTAAGTCTCATTTTTTATCTAACAAAAATATCGATAGCAAACAACACTTTGTAATAATATCTTAATTTCAAATGCTAAAAGGTGTAAATTAAAACTTTAAAACCAGTAAAAATACGTTTATTTCGACTTTTGACATGTTTCGGCTCACCCCGAGTCATTTTCAAAAACACATAAATAAAGCTATTCTGAATTTTCACGGTCTATGACACGTAATAAAATAAATCATCCATATAAAATGTAACGTACTTAAGGGGTCTCAGGACTCTTAAAGATTCCAAATTTTCGAAATATTAATTTTTTTAGATGTTAAACTATAATATTTTCTGAACATTTTAATATAATTTTTTCCTTGAAATTCTCATTAGAACAAAAATTATAGCTTTTAGAATTATACCCGCTCAATAGCTGAAGCGGCGTTTCCGAAACTTTGAAATCATTTTTCTCCATATGACGTTTTTGGGCTTAACTCGCACGATATCTCAAAAACTTCTAAGTATTTTTTCATAAAATTTTCAAAACATATGTTTCATGTTAATCTGTATAAACTGAACCTAAAATTTCCTTTCTATTGTTAAAAAAAAAAATATTTTTTTAGATGATTACGTTGTTAAAATTTTCAAAATTTTGTATTTGATAAATACAACTTTATATTAAAAATATATAAAAAATAAATACAAATTTATTTAGGTTCGGAATAATTATTACAATCTGAAATATAAATAGGCTCAAAAAATTTCATTCTGACTCCAAAATTTATTTTGTAATCCTGCGCGTAATGGATAGTTGTTGTCCTAAATTGGAACTAACGTGTCCAACTAACCGTGTCCACGATTAATGAGTTTTTTTTCTTCACTGAGAAGATATTAAGAAGTTTATTGTAAGGTATTTGAAAAAAAAAAAATCTCCAACATTCATTTACCTTAATCGACAAGATGGTAGTCGTCCAGATGGTAAGAAATTTCTGAAGACGTGGAGCATGTAATCCAACGTCCTCATTATCCCCATTTCGACATGAAAAGAAGCCATTTGCGAAATGAACAATTCTTTGTCTGAATTAGAACTAAACTGTCCAAGTAACCGTGTCCATGATTTATAAGGTTTCTTTTTTTGTTACTGAGAAAATTTTTAGCATAAATTTTTATTAGATATTTGTAAAAAAATCATCTCCAGCATTCATTTACGTTAATCGACAAGATGGTAGTCGTCCAGATGGTTAGAAATTTCTGAAGACGTGGAGCATGTAATCCAACGTCCTCATTATCCCCATTTCGATATGAAAAGAAGCCATTTGTGAAATGAACAATTCTTTGTCTGAATTAGAACTAAACTGTCCAAGTAACCGTGTCCATGATTTATCAGGTTTCTTTTTTGTCACTGAGAAAACTTTTAGCATACATTTTTATAAGATATTTGTAAAAAATTAATCTCCAACATTCATTTACCTTAATCGACAAGATGGTAGTCGTCCAGATGGTTAGAAATTTCTGAAGACGTGAAGCATGTAATCCAACGCCCTTATTATCCCCATTTCGACATGAAAAGAAGCCATTTTTGAAATGAACAATTCTTTGTCTGAATTAGAACTAAACTGTCCAAATAACCGTGTCCATGATTTTTGAGGTTTCTTTTTTGTCACTGAGAAGATTGTTAGCATAAATTTTTATAAGATATTTGTAAAAAAATCATCTCCAGCGTTCATTTACCTTAATCGTTCAGATTTACCTTAAGAGGGCACAAAAAGAAGCCATTTCTAAGACTGGTAATCCTTGCACTTGAATCTGAATCGAAGTATTCAAGTAACCATGTTCGTTCACGCTTCACGGGTTTCAGTGTCATGGGTTTTAGCCTACATATTGGGTTAAAATTAAGGAAATGGATGTGCAACTTCTTTATCCGTCAGAGGATGATGAATAACATATGCCACTAGTTTCGGCAACAATAAATTAGCAGCTCTTATCATTAGATGAGCAATAATGGAAAATAGTTAAGATAATAATAATTTCTCCTTCTGAAGAGTGTTTCACATTCTGCATTTTACCCTTGTTGGGTTAACTTTTATGTACTAAATTATGAATTCTTGAAAATTTTATCTTCTAACGCATTTTTCGTGAATTTTTGAAAATATATTAGAAGATTTACATAATCATTTAATAAATTTTAGAAGGATTAATTAAACTTGAATTTATAGGCATTTTGTGCAATATTTATAACACCACTCAAATATTTTATTTTAAATATTTTTCTTAGTATTTTGTAGAATTAGGAAAAGTACAAATATAATGTTCTTACACTAAAAATATAGAAATATTTCCGAATTGAAAATGCCCCCCCCCCCCCAAAAAAAAAAAACAACAAAAAAAAAAAACACTATGAAAGCTGAAAAGATGAAAGATAAAATAAATCATCCTTTTAAAAATATTTTTGTTTTGTGTAACACAAATGGTTTGGAACAAAATAAAGTATTATAACTCATTCTAAACTGTATTACTGCTAATCAATGTATTAAATGAATTTTATAAAAAGTTAATTTAATGGTATTTATAAGTACCGTTAGTAGATAAAGTGTTAACTACTCTCTCGTATTACTCACCTTATGATAAGATCTGCTAATTAATTCCATTCGTAAATATAGTAAGATGTTATTGATTAATATTTAGTGCAAAATGTCCACCAAAAAATGTTGATTTGTATCTACCATTTTATACAGTGCCAGCCAAAAAAAAAAAAAAATCTTGACAGTCATTGAAAATTTTTAAAAAAGCACTCTTTTCAAACCACTACCAGAAACTAAAAAAAAAAGAAGGAGAACTTTGAGTCATCTCAAGTTGCAAGGGCCACTACTCCATCCGACCAACTCACGATGGAAACTCCCGCCCACTTCTTCTATTTAAAGCAGGAAAAAGTAAAATGAAATATCTGAACATTGAGATTGTGGCTTGATTGTCAAGATTTTTTTGCTGGAACTGTATCTGCAGTTAGTTTATTCACTATAAGGTAACACCAGGAGAGATTGCAAAGTAGGTGAGATCGCACACAAAGAGATTCGACGGGAAGGGGCAGAGTGCACGCGCAGCGACTCCAGGTAATTGTGCAGCAACACTAGTGCAGTGTCTACATGAATGTGCACATTGATTGTTCCAAGCGTCTCGGATAAAGCATTGCTATTTTGTTTTGTTTTTCGAAAGTAAGTGCTTCAATTTTCATAACTGTTCGTCAGAATTTTTATAGAATATCAGTAGTACAAATTATTTCGAACTTAAACGATTTCTTATAAGATACTAGAGTAGACTAAACATGCGAACACCAAAAATTTATTTTAGAAGTGACCATGTTTAAAATAAATCCCGCGCAATCTCTCCTACCAAAATAGGAGAGTTTGTTCATCTACTACTTAGGACAGATGGCGCATTTCCCCATAAGTTTCAGTGCTAGGAGAGATTACGCAGCTTATTGGTAAATTTGCATCAATTTCAAATTACGTGTAAAACATATGAATGAATCAATTTGAAATAATTTTTGGAAAACACATAATTATTGAAACTAAATTTTGCAACAAATTAATTAAAAAAATTGCAGATAAATCTTTTGTTAATAAATTAATAATACAGTTGTTATTAAATTAATTTTAGGTTTATTTTTGTTAATAAATTAATAATATATTTCTTAATAAATTTATTAAAAATTTATATAGTTTTTTAATTTATGAACAGTGAATTTGCTAATAAAATAATTTTGTTAACTAAAATAAATTTTCTAATGACACCTACAATGTTTGGAAAACCTTTCACCCATTCCAACTTATTTAATGCCATCGAAATCAAACAGGAAATAGAGTGCAACTAATTTTACTCATCCACAAAATATACATGAAAAAAGACTTAAGAGGAATGGCGCTACAGAAAAAAAAGCAGCTGAGAATAAGATGTGGAAAATAAGATGCTGAAAATAAAAGTGGGATAAAAAAAACTGATGGAAACAAAACGAAGATCAATGAGGATGAGTGCATTGAACATCTGGAACTGTACCAGGAGATAATTTCGGCCAGTGACTGAATTCAATGTATTGTTGCAGGTGATTGCAAGAAAGCTGCAAGATTTACTACAATACGTGCGTCGATTGTGGACGACGAGAACTTCGGTTAGCAAACAAAATACATTAAAACTGTGGAAATGAAAATAAAATAATTTTCAAATTAAATATGGTATCAAATAGATTAATGTTATTTTGTAATCTTAGTAGGGCTTGCTTTTACTGATATTTTAATCTTCTTCTTAAATTAAATTTTTTTCTTTTTTTATTATTTAAACATTTTGTTGAAAATTTCACTCCTAATACAATAATATTTACTCACAAACACCTTACAATAGTGTCATTTAAGTGTAATTATTATTGTTAACAATTTAATTGTAGTTATTACTAATAACAATCTCTTTTATTCATGTGCGCAATCTCTCCTACCCATGTGAGCGATCTCTCTTATCTTGTAAGGAGATATCACATAAAATAGTTTTCTTGGTTTTATTACTGCTGCTCTATTAAATTACAGCACAACAACAACATAACAATGGAAATACATAAAAAACAAATGAAGTCAAAATTATTCATGCATAGTTTAGCAAAAAATTTATATTTCGATTTTTTATTATTATTCTTTTGAAATGTCCGCAGACTCTCCTAGCTTTACCTTACTTAAATTTTTATTCATGTATTACGCATTTATCGTCATTATAAAAATGAATGAAGATTGTTGAAATGTGATTATTGTACTACTAATATGCTACCGGGGAAAGAATCTTTTACGCTCATATAAAGGTTTTAAAGTTTGTTTTATGTTGTTGTCTTTATTTAAAAATATATTAAAAAGGCAATTTGAAAATAATTTTAAACAAAACATTTACAATCTGATTTAACAATTTATTTTATTTTAAATATCTTAGACTTTTCATTTTCGAATGATTACTTTTCTAATTTAAAATGAAAATTAATATTTAAAATAAAAATAATTAAAAACATGCTAAATTTATAAAAAAATTGAGGGGAAATTATTTCTAAAATCGGTTATTTTGTTTAACTGCTTCTGTTTATTCACGATCCAAATTAGCTAAAATTCTATATGTAAAATCATTTAGAAAACTTGTATTTATTTCAATAAATTGATTTATCTTTTGAGTCACGCTATTCAAAATTGTGAGTAAGATTTATGTAAATGGTTTATTTGCGTCAAACTATCTTTTTTTATACATTTCATGTACTTTGGACACAATGACGCAAAGAAACCATTTACATAAATCTTACTCACAATTTTGAATAACGTGAGACAAAAGATAAATCAATTTATTGAAATAAATTCATTTCAATGCATAGTATAGATTCAATGAAAGTGATATATTTAACAGTGAATTGGAAAATTAAAAGTATTGTGTAGATGTAAAAAAAATATTTTAACCAAGTCAAAAATAATTTAAATTGAATTTTAAAACAAACCTTTTAAAATCACATCAAGGCGTCACTTAAATTTTATATCATATCTTTTAAAACTCATGTTTTGAATTTATGAGAGATGTAAATGATAAAGCAACAGCGAATAAAATTTTATGCAGCTTTTCATATTGAACATAACTTTTGCACATACGATTATAAATAAAACAAAAATAAAATGATGAAATAAATACAAATATATTTTTTAAGAAATAGCAGAACGCCACTCAAAATTTGATATCAGTATTTTTAAGTTCCATATTTAAAATTCTTAGAGCATAAGATAAAGTGCTGCGTCAGAAACTTTTAACCCGTCAAAGGTTTTTGCATTGATATCATTACTTTTTTGAGGTTAATGATAAAATGATTAAAAAAAAGATACTTGTGGGATTTAATGCAGATTTAATTTTTACTATTTTATTACAATTTTCCTTATAGCAGTTTGTATATAAAAACAAGTGGGTAAGTATGATCGCAGATCGCACAGAGGGTTTCATTTGATATTCCTTTAAAAACACTTTATCCCTAAATTAATAAATCCAAAATGTTAATTTATAATTATTAAATCCTTACATAGATAGTGCACCAATAGTTCCAATTTCAATGGGGCAGGGAACGCACTCTTTTAAACAAACCACCTTCCGATTGAAGTCATCAAAAACCAAGTTGAATAAGCCAAACCCCGTTGTGTTGTTTGACAAACAGCAGTCTCATGTCCCATCCTTCCCACCTTTTTAAAAAAATTTTTAGACCAGTACCTATGAATGGAACCGAAATAATTTTTTCTCTTCAGAAATTACGATAAAAAAAAGTCCTTCCGGCCAGTGCCGGGGGGAAGAGGTAGCTTTCATAATCCTTATTTTAAAAAAGCCAACTTATATCATGCAAACACACGAAGCTCAATTTAGTGGAAACCGAATATAGGAGATTCAATACTAATTTTTATCAATATAATGAATGAGAATTTCGCGAAATTAGTCAGCTTTATCCGGGCTGTTTTTCTTTAAAGTAACTTATATTTGGCTGCCAAATTCGGCAATTTCTTAAAGTGCCTGTCATTTTAAGACAACATGGTGGATGAGGTTAAGCAGTGAACTTGGTCGAGACCTTAGTAATTGCTGTGCACATGCTCACTCACATCGGAATCGGTTAATATATAGGAGTGCTGTCGCATGCAAAAAATCAGATTTTTCAAAATGTCACCCACAATAGAAATTGAAACTGCTATATCAGAGCCATTTTTTAAGGTAAAGACAAACAAAAAATGCTCCTGAATCCTTATATCAAGATCAAATACTTAAGAAAGAAACCTTTTTCAATTTCTAATTTTTTTGCACCTCACTCTAAATATATATATATTTTTTAATTTAATGGCCGCCATTTTGAAACAAGATGGCTGATGAATCTGGCCAGCGAACTTGGTCGAAGTGTTGATGTATACTATCCACACGCCTTCTTACATCGAAATAGGCGAATAGATGTGTTATCGCGTGACAAATACAAGATCGTTTCAAAATGTTAGCCATGCTAGAAATTCAAAGTGCTATAAATCAACCATTTTTTAAGATATCAACGAAAGAACAAATTTTCAGAAACAAAAACTGATCCGGAATCTTTGTATCAAGGCCAAACACATAAAAAAAATCTTTTTCATTTTCCAATTTTTCAATACCTCATTTTGAATTTTAAATTTAATTTTTTTTTATGGCAACTCTTTTGAAACAAGATGGCGAATGAAGCTGGCAAACGAACTCGGTCGAGACATTGGTATGTACTATGTACAGACCAAGTTACATCCAAATATGTTCATAAATACGCCTGTTATCGCGTGACAAAAATCAGGTCGTTTCAAAATGTCAGCCACAAGAGAAATTCAAAATGCTATTACTCAGCCATTTTTTTTTTTAGATATAGACGAAAGAAAAACTGTTCCGGAATCTTTGTATTAAGGTCAAACACATACAAAAAAAATCTTTTTCATTTTCCAATTTTTTGGTATCTCATTTAATTTTTTTTATTTTTTAATTTTTTTAAATGACCGCCAATTTGAAACAAGATGGCGGATGAAGCTGGCCAACGAACTCCGTCGAGATATTTGTATGTACTATGTACACACCAAGGTACATCCAAGTCGGTTCATAAATACGCCTGTTATTAGGTGAGAAAAATCAGGACGTTTCAAAATGTCAGCCACGCTAGAAATTCAAAATGCTATAACTCAGCCATTTCTTAAGATATAGACGAAACAAAAACTGCTCCCGAATCTTTTTATCAAGGTCAAACACATAAGAAGAAAATATTTTTTCAATTTTCAATTTTTGGTACCACATTTCAAATTAAAATTTTTCTTAAACATTTTAAATGACCGCCATTTTTAAACAAGATGGCGGGTGAAGCTGGCCAACGAACCCGGTCGAGACATTGGTATGTACTATGTATAAACGAAGTTACATCCAAATCGGTTCATAAATACGCCTTTTATCGCGTGACAAAATTCAGGACGTTTCAAAATGTCAGCCACGCTAGAAATTCAAAATGCTATAACTCAGCCATTTTTTAAGATATAGACGAAACAAAAACTGCTCCGGAATCTTTGTATAAAGGTCAAATACATAAGAAAAAAAATATTTTTCCATTTTCAATTTTTTGGTACCACATTTCAAATTTTAAATAAAAAAAAAATTTAAATGGCCGCCATTTTGAAACAAAATGGCGGATGAAGCTGGCCAACGAACTCGGTCGAGAGATTGGTATGTACTATGTACACACCGAATTACATCCAAATCGGTTCATAAATACGCCTTTTATCGCGTGACAAAATTCAGGACGTTTCAAAATGTCAGCCACGCTAGAAATTCAAAATGCTATAACTCAGCCATTTTTTAAGATATAGACGAAACAAAAACTGCTCCGGAATCTTTGTATAAAGGTCAAATACATAAAAAAAAAATATTTTTCCATTTTTAATTTTTTGGTACCACATTTCAAGTTTTAAATTTTTTTAAAAATTTTAAATGGCCGCCATTTTGAAACGAAACGGCGGATGAAGCTGGCCAATGAACTCGGTTGAGACATTGGTATGTACTATGTACACACCGAATTACATCGAAATCGGTTCATAGTTACGGGAGTTACAGTGTGACATAGGTCAGATATATATATATATATATATATATATATATATATATATATATAAATTTTGAACGGAGGGGAGTTTCGGGGTCTGGGGGTCATGATCGATGAAAATATACCAAAATTTTTTGAAATCGCTTTTCTCCGAACGGCTGCAATAGGTAGCTTTTTTGTAAAGAAAGCTTCCTAAAATAGTATGCAGTACTCATAAATTTACTTTAATGCTATATAGGGTGATTGTTAAGTTAATTATAACGTTTGGAATCTGTTGCATTGATGTCCGAACGGTAGTTTCTGAGTTATGGAAGCTGGACCCATAAGGCGCCATAGAGGGGCGAAGGCCGCTAGTGTCTATCATAATTATATCTGCCATGTGGAATAATTGCGATATTTAATCAAAATAGCCCCCCCCCTCCCTCCTCATCCGCGGAAATATAACAAATACAAAATGTGTCTTTATAAACCTATCATCAAATAGGTTTTTATTTTTTTTTCCCTAAAAAAAAACATGATTTTTATATCCGTAACGTAAATAGCGGACGAAGCCCGCTAGTTCCTATCATAATATATATTTTTAATAATTTTATATAGTCTATAATAAAAATCAGACTTAAAATAGTCTAGTTCCATGAGTACTTGTAATGTTAGTTACATGCTACGATTTTTGGATACCAGTATTTTAGAACGGGAGAATGTGACTTATTTTATCGGAGACATCTCAATTGAATAAGGCGAAGCAAACTTTTTTGAAAAAAAGGTGGCCAACAAGCATAGCAGTTATCAGCTATGTGACTTTGTGCTAAAGTCCATTAATTATATCTGCTTTAAAAAGATTACGGAAGATTGAATTATAGTAGAACCTAGATAAACCGAGCTTCTATTAATCGAGGTTTCTGTTAACCGAGCCGATAACAAAGTCTGATTTTTTCCCCCCTTTTGAATGAGCCTTAAAAATAACCACACTCTTTAGCTCACTGTCCGTGCTATACAGGTTCTTCTGCCCCCAAAAGCACTCAACTCCAAAGAAACATTGGACCCTGAGAAGTCAACAGCGAACAATGCTTTTTTTCCAGTGGCTGTGTGAACTTTCGTAAATTTTTCAATTTGCATTTTAAAATTTACTACTGGTAGTTAATTTTCTTTTTAAATTTGTTAAGCTGTGAAACAGAACTTTACATATATTTATTTTTATTATTTAAAAAACGTTCTATATATTTTTTTAAAAGAGATATTAAATTCGCAAGCACGACGAGTTTTTACACACAGTTTCTATTAACCGAGATTTCCGATATCCGATGTACTAACAGTCCCAATTAGCTCGGATAATCGAGGCTGCACTGTATAATTAAAAAATCAATGGCGATCTTACTGTAAACGGGTTTCCCTTTTACTGAGGGATTTCAAGGCCGAATCAGCTGCTGTTAGTTGCTGTTTCCGTGCTTGATTAAATAAGATTAGTTAAACATTTGAAAATTACCAAATATAAAAGGAACTAAGTCAACAGAGTCTTTGCTTTATGGTATTTTTTAACAACGCTATAAGAAAATGATTTTAAATGTAGCGTTTTAAATCTGACTTAATTTTCACCAAACTTTCCTTTCTCTTTGTAACATTCAACTGAAAATATTTTTATTATTAGAAAGATAATATTATTATTTGCGCTACCTTAAAATTGGCAACTATAGTTAAAAATATCATCTCGAAATTTGAAATAAATCCCTCATATAAATATATTTTTTAATTTAAACTGTTTTGCAATATTATTATTTGGCCACTTTGGCCAATATGACGTAATTTCCTCCATTTACGACTTTTAACACATATCAATGAATTTATTATTGAAAAATTTTCTTTTTCTTTTAATATTCACTTATAAATATAATTTTTATGACGTAATTTTCAATGTTTTCCTGCTTTTAATGCGTAATCATTTAATTCTAATTTGAAAATAATAGATTATTTTATAATTTTCTTTCATTTTAAGTAAGCATGTGTAAAAACAATTTTTATGACGTAGTGTTTAATATTTTCCTGCTTTTAACACGTTATCATTTAATTCTAATTTAAAAGGATTTTTTTCTGTTTATAATAGTCTCGTGAGAATAAATTTTTAATTTAAAGGATATATTATTCTTTGCGCTGTTTTAACAATTGGCAACAATTTAAAATAACCTTTTCTAAAATATGTAAAAAATATCTCTGGAAATTCTGAAAATTTTAATTTAAAATTGAAATAAACCGTCAAAAAATTAGGCAAGTTAAAAATAATAAATGCACTCTGCAAACTTCGAGTCTCTATTGAATGATTAAATTGAATGAAAATTATTAAATTCCCATGTATAATTTTTTTCCTATAAGACTTTTTTAATGAGACAATTTTATCCAGATTTAACATTAAATATCTCTTAAAATAATTCTTCGATTTAAAAACTGTCTACTTCAACGTTTTTATCAAACATTTCTCTATAATACTACCCTTTTTAATATTTTTGTATGCAGTAATTTTCTTAATATTTGAGAAATAGACCTCTAGTCACAAAAGATTCTTTCAAAGCGGCGATAAGAGCGTTAGTTTTTTTTTTTTTTTTTTTTTTTTTTTTTCCGAATAAGAGACAAAATGTAGTACGCAATTGCGTCAAAAGATGGCGACACCAGAATTCTGATATGGTTATTATGTAAACTGTAAATATTGCAAAGTTAAATAAAAACAATTGTCTCGGGGTTATCAAACTTCATTGTTATTTATAAATAAAACATTTCAACTAAATTATTTATTATAAAAGAATTATTACATCACAATAGTTTTTATGCAAGGAAAATAATAATTATAATAATAATAATATTATGGATGTCAGTAATTATATATTGACTGACCGTCATAATAATAAAAAATGATATTATAAAAAGAAGAGCTGAAATGAATTATTTTTTTACGTTTCTGATCGTGTAATTTATATTCAAATAATAATTATTTATGTATATTTTTTGTAAAGTGATTGAAATTAAATATATTTATAAAATTTATGGTAATATTTTTATTGTTGAAAAACTGCCAAGAAATAATCATCATCAAATTGGCGTCATTATAATTGTAATTTTATTTAACTTAATAACAATTATAAAATTACAAAGGAACTGAGAATAATGGTCCACTAACAGACTTTAAAAGAAAGAAAAAAAGCACATTTACATGTGAAAACAATTACCAGAGAGTATCGAACTGCCTATCATAAGATTAGTAGACGATGGCCCATAACCACTCAGCCAGTGGGAGGACAAATTTTTCTCCCCAAAAGTGGTTAAAAAGAAAGCATGTGTATGAATACAGTGTCACGCATTTTCGGTGAAATTTCCATAGAATGGCGAAGAAATATAGTCCGACTTTTCATGCGCATTATAAAACGAACAAGAGTCTTGCGGGAAACAAGTAAATTGTTATTTGGTTCATCTGAAACATATTTATTTGATTTTTAAAAAATCGCCCGTGTCATTTTCGAGAGAAAAAAAAATCGAATTATTTAACGAACGAGAGTTTTCCCAGAAAAAGAAAAGTGTTATTCACCTCGCCTTAATCACATTTATATTATGCATCAATTTAAAGAAAATCGTTAGTACCGTTTTCGAGATTTTGAAATTAGGAACTTCTTACATACCATACCAACGCTTTCGCTTTAAAAATGGCTATTTAGATCTCAAAATATACATCACGTAGAAATGTAAAAATTTCAGTATACGATTAGACTGCAGATGTAAGACTGTTCTAGAAAAATCAGAACAATAGGATCTATATCTGCTGAGTTATTAAAAGGCGGCTTTTCGCGTTTTCTTTGATGTCGAGTTAGCCGTATACATGAGTTCCGCTATCTACGATTTTAGGCTTAAGGCAGCGTCACTCGGAATACTACCGTCTTCCATGATAAATCATGTTCAAATTGTTTACGATCAAGGCCAATGCAATTCTAAATTTACTTGCAAGCATTGCAAATTAGTACATAACACCTTACTACATGAAGTAAATGATATGTCAGAAACGGCAATAATAAATAAAAATAACGAGTTTGTTAAAAATAAACAAATAAGCAATTCTGAACCTGAGAATAAAGAAACGCCATTAATTGGTTCCAATTTGTTACTAGAAGATAAAAGAAATTGCGCAATATTAAACACAGCTATAATTTTAGTTACAGATGTGTATGGAAATAAAATTAGATTAAGAACAATCCTAGATAATGGGTCTTCGATCAACGCTTTAAGTAAGAGCGCATGCAAGAAATTAAATCTAAAACCAAAACCATTCAAGGGTGTTATTTCCAGTATAAACGAGTCATCACAGGAAATAAAGCAAGTTATCATTGCAAAAATATCAAATGAAAAAGGAACATTTTCTAAAACATTAGAGTTTGCAGTTCTACCAAAAATAACAAACAATATTCCTGTTGAAAGATTAGACATTTCAAACTTATGCATCCCTAACTACATAGAATTAGCGGACAATAATTTTCATATACCTGGTCAGGTTGATGCATTGATTGGTAGCGAGGTATTTTTTGACATTTTAAAGAGTGAGCAAATTCGTTTAGCAAATGCTAATTGTATGTTACAGAATACTGTATTTGGGTATATAATCGCAGGTTCACTTCCACAAGTTGAAAATAAGTCGTATTGTTGCCTCTTAACTGAAAATAGCTTAGACAATACTTTACAGAAATTTTTTGAAATAGAATCTTTACCTGGGGATAATAAAGAAACTGTCAAAGGGGATGAAGAAATATTTTGTGAGGAACATTTTAGAAGAACCTATAAACGCGATCACACCGGTAGATTTACAGTACAGCTACCATTGAAAGAAAATGCAGAATCAGTGTTAGGAAGTTCTAGAGAAATTGCAGCTAGGCGATTAAATAGTTTATTGGCTAAATTAGATAAAAATAAAACAATGGCTAATTTATATACAGCTTTTATGGAAGAATACGAAACTTTGGGGCATATGACACAAATTAAAAATGAAAACGAAAATAAGCTATCTTATTACATTCCACATCATGCTGTGTATAAACCAGAAAAATTATCCACTCCCCTGAGAGTTGTCTTCAATGCAAGTTCAAATACATCTAGTGGTTATTCACTTAATTCTATTTTATTAAATGGGGGAACGGTTCAACAAGATTTATTTTCGATTATAACCAGATTCCGTACCCCCAAATATGCATTCTGTGCAGACATTAAGAAAATGTACAGACAGATACTGATTGACCCACAACAGAGAAATTTGCAAAAAATTCTTTGGAAGTCCACCACGGACGCCCCGATAAAAATATATGAACTCAACAAGGTTACATATGGCACTGTTAGTGCTCCCTTTCTTGCCACGCGAACGTTGAAAGCTCTTGCTGATGAAGAAAGAAAAGATTTTCCAAAAGCTGCAGAAGTGATTCATAACGACATGTATGTTGATGATTGTTTATCTGGTGCAGGTTCCTTACAAGACGCACAGGACTTGCAATCTCAACTAATTCTGATCTTAAAAAGGGGAGGGATGGAGCTACACAAGTGGGTCTCTAATCATCCTGAATTATTACAAGACGCAGCCATATCAGACTATGCATTTGACGAACACTCGCAGCAAATTTCTGTCAAAACTTTAGGGATGCTTTGGAAACCTGAATCAGATCATTTTACTTTTAAAATTAGTATCGAACCCAAAGATGTTTATACTAAGAGAGAAGTTTTGGCACAAATTGCTAAAATTTACGATCCCTTAGGCCTCATTGGCCCTATTCTAACCAAAGAAAAAATTTTCATGCAACATTTATGGGAATTAAAGATAAATTGGAATCAACATCTGCCTGCCAGTTCTCTTCGGGAATGGCAAGGTTTTCTGATTAAATTGACAGAAACAAATCATCTTACAATTCCGCGATATGTTTTGTCTGACAACATTGCAGGTCTAGATTTACACGGATTTTCAGACGCTTCTGGAAAGGCCTATGGAGCAGCCATCTACATCAGATCTCTTTCCACAACTGGACAGTTCAAGTCTAATCTTCTGTGCAGCAAATCCCGTGTGGGCCCCATAAAGCCAATGACCATCCCGCGACTAGAGTTGTGTGCAGCTCTACTTTTGGCAAAACTGGTTCAAAAAATAATTCCCATCCTACAGCTATGCTTTGAAAAGGTGTGGCTATGGACAGATTCATCGATTGTTCTATTTTAGCTTAACACACCACCCCACAAACTTAAAACTTTCGTTTCCAATAGAGTCGCCACGATCCAGTCTATTTCTGAGAATTATCACTGGAACCATGTATCCTCAAAATCCAACCCAGCAGATATCATCTCCAGAGGTGCAACAGCCAAGGATCTGATCAATAATGATTTGTGGTGGTTTGGACCAGAATTTCTTCAAAGGGAAATTATAGTTCCCAACCAATTTCCTACTGTCACAGATATTGAGTGCGAACAAGAACTGAAATTTGATTATACTTTACTGACTATGAACAATAACTCTAACGATTTTTTTAATGCATTATATAATTCGTCTAATGATTTTCTCAAATTAATTAGAATATGTAGTTTTATTTTTAGGTTCATCAATAACAGCCGCCATAGAGATGTAAAACGGAATCAGCTTTCTGGCACAGAATTAAAATATAGTACACATTTTTTGGTAAAAAAGGCCCAGGAAGGTAAGTTCGCTCCTGAATTAGCAGCACTCAGAGAGGGACAAACTGTTCCTTGTTCCAGTAAGTTAAAGGGATTAGATCCCGTCATTGACAACTGTGGATTACTTCGTGTAGGGGGCAGATTAATAAATTCTGACTTACCTTTTGATGCCAAGCAACAATTAATTCTGCCCAGTGATCATAAGCTCACTAAATTAATTTTTGAATACTTTCATAAAAAGTAATTTCACATTGGGGGCTCAGGGATTAGTTCATCCAGTAAGGAGGAAATATTGGCCTATAAAAGCTAAAAGCATTGCCCGAAAAACAGTGCACACTTGTGTCACATGTTTCAGGCATAACCCAAAACACTAGATCAGTTAATGGGAGACCTTCCATCGCAACGCGTAACACCTAACCATACGTTTCTCAATTCAGGTGTCGATTTTTGTGGCCCCTTCCACATAAAGTACAAAAATCAGAAAAAGAGCACTTATTCCAAAAGTTATGTGGCCATATTTATATGCATGGCTACGAAGGCTACTCATCTAGAGATAGTAAGCGAGTTATCTGCTGCTGCATTCAACGCTGCGCTTAAAAGATTTTGTGCCAGGAGAGGCAAAATAAATACGCTAACTTCTGACAATGCCACTAATTTTAAAGGTGCGTCAACAGAATTAAATAACTTTAAGAAATTATTGACCACTCCATACGAGGAATTATCAAATTTCTTTGCCGAAGAATTCATAACTTGGAAATTTATCCCTCCGCGATCTCCTAATTTTGGCGGTCTATGGGAAGCTGGCGTTAAGTCCTTCAAACATCATTTGCTTAGGGCCGTAGGTAATAATAAAATTACTCTTGAGGACTTTGAAACTCTAGTAGTCCAAATTGAGGGGATCCTAAATTCCCGACCTTTATTTCCGCTTTCTGATGACATAAATGAATTTGAAGTGCTTATGCGAGGGCATTTTTTAATTGGCAGACCCATTAATAGTATTCCAGCGCCTAATGTTATAAATATTTCTGAAAATAGATTAACCCATTGGCAATTAATTACCAAATATGTTCAATGCATTTGGAGACGTTGGTCTATTGACTACTTAAATCACTTGCAGCAGCGCGGTAAGTGGCAATTTACAAAAGAAAACATAAAGTTAGGATCTCTAGTGTTATTAAAAGAAGAAAATCTCCCACCATGTAAGTGGGCTCTTGCCCGAATTCTGGAAATAATTCCAGGCAGGGACAATAGGGTTCGTGCAGTCAAAGTCAAAACTGCATGTGGTATATTTTTAAGAGGCATTTCAAAAGTGTGCCTGTTGCCCATTAAGGGCTCTTAAATAATGTTTATGCATCATTGTATTTCTTATATATTATTTTTAAGTAATTATCCTGATATTATATAGTATATTAGTATTTTGTATTTTAGTATCATTTGTAGTGTTAATTAGTTATCTATTGTATTATATTTTTGCTGAAATATGTCATATTTCATCCCCGGGCGGCATGTTCCGTTCCGGAAGTAGAACGAGCTCCCCCTAGCGAGCAGTCTGTAAAAGAGTTAGTTAAGCTGTTGATCGTCAAAGCATCAATACGTATTTTCAAAACACTCCATCCACACTACGCGATGGATATTAATTATGATTTGCAATCTACTCAAATTTGTGAAATTTATGTTGTGTAAGTGTCTTGTGCAGTTTTAAGTGTGAATAAAATCAATTAAAAAGAAAATTAACGTCTACAGTCCACCACTTGTGATATACTGGTTATTGCCAAGATTGTTGGGGTCCTCAAGGCACTTCCTAATCTCACATCCCTTCCAAGTAAAATAATGTTAAAATTCAATCGTCTTTTAGAGCAATATTGGAATGCAACTGCTAGTTTACTCCTACATTTGGTTTTCAATTGGTTCGATTTCTCATTTTTTAGGGTTTCCTCACCCTTCATTTTACATAAATCCTTCATCTTACTAAACTCTTGTAGTCTCGCTTCCCTGTCTGTCTGTCTGACCATCACAGCCTCATACTCGGAAACTATTTAAGTTACAGTATTAAATTTTTACATAGAGCTGGATACCACCTGTCATACCCAAAATTATAAAATTTTGAAAAAGGCTTAGATTATTTTAAGTAAATGAATTCGCTCGTTTTCGATTTCAAAACATAATCCTAAATTCAGCAAATATCGCAGAATATCTATAGCGCCGCGATAAGGAGTTCGTCTCTCACACAGTGGATCGTGGGTTCGAATCTGTGAGGCGGATTTTTAAAATTTTGATTTTTTTATTATTACACTTCACTTTCAGATGGATTATTTAAAAGAAAATTCCCTTTTTTTGGCAATTTTAAAGGTTATTGTTATTGTTATTATTATCATTTTATTTTTATTATTTATTTATTTATTTTTTGCAGTGGTAATTTTTAAAATCTCTTTTTATTATTTCAGACACAGAAAATCTGAATTTTCAATTGAAGAAAAATCCTTATTTAATATAAAAAAAAATTCTCAGTTTTAATAATTAATTCGATACAGAGGAATAAATATTGGATTCCTCTGGAATATTTTTTTGTTTGCTGCTGTCATCTATAGGCAATTTTTTGAAATAAAAAAGGAATTAAAAGGTATCGTTTTCTTCTTCATTTCGAATTTTAATACATGCTAATATTCTTTTTTGACGTCATCTAGTTAGTTTTTGAAAAGTGAAAGAATTAATATGGATTTTTTCTGAATTATTTCTGCTTTTCAAATATGTTTTATACAGTTTTTTGCTTTTAAAAATATTATTTTTTATTTAGACCTCTACTACATTTTTTAAATAGATTAATTAAAAAAATATCGGATTTTTTACTTTTATTTAAATAATTTTACCTGAATATTTTTAATTTGATTAAAAAATATTTTTTAATTATTTTTTAACTAAATGTAATGATGCTGCAATTTATGTAAGAATTTAATAATTATAAATTAAGAATTTTGATTTATTTATTTAAAGCCCAGTAGCGTAGTGGTCAGCACGCCTGTCTGCCACGCTACAGGTCGCGAGTTCGGCTCCCGGCTGGGCAAGGTTCACTCAACCTTTCATCCCTTCGGGGCGATAAAATGAGTACCAAGATTACTTGGGAACTAAACACCGAGGGTCTCGCCTTGGGCCGAGCACCCGGCCGCGGCATATGCAGCATAGCGCCTCGGGGCCCAGGGTCAAGAAAACAGAGTTGGGCACTGTAGACCCTGATCCTTCATGGTCGTACAGCCATAGGTTTAGTTTAGTTTTTTAGTTTTAGATTTATTCATTTAAGGATAATGTTTTTAAACGAAACTCTCTGTGCGATCTGCGATCACACTTACCCACAGACCTCACCCTCTTTTTTTTTTTTTTTAATGTTACTCATATAAAATAAATTAAAGTTGTTTTAATAAAATGTACAGATAAATTATGTAAAACATGACCTAATGGAGTCTGCAAATTCTTACACGCATAGTATGGTTAACTGGAACTTTAACTTTTGCAAAATTACACATGTTTATTTGTTAACCTGTACAATATGAGAGGAGAAATATGTTGTCGGAACATCTGGTGAGCTACATATAAGAATGAATAATCACAGATATTCATTAAAAAAGTACCCTAATTCAACTTTTAATTTAAACATTTTTTCTTGCACCTTCAAAGGACGCCGAATTGGCCAGCCCTGATCTATAGAATTTATACATACCAAGTAATATAATAAAATTTAGACTTTTAAAAATCTGTACCACACAGGAAAAATGCACTTCTAGAAATGATCGATCATAGTCATTCCTTTAGCCGAATTCTTTTGTGTGTCTCTGTAAATTCAGTATAACTGCTAAACACTCCTTAATCTATAGAAAACCTGTTTATGTGCACCTCAATGGTCTTTTTAAATTTCATTGTGTATGAAGTAGAGTAACATACATAAAATGAATCGGAAAGGATTTTCCCATAGTCCATAATGTAACTTTTTTATTGTGTATCCTTGTAAACGAACACTCTAAAATTGGGAGGAGTGAAAGTTCACTTTTTGAAAGAGTGACAGGCATTTTTACTCTTTTTGGAGTGAGTTTTATAAAAATACACTCCTTAAAGAGTGGAGTTTTCCACTCTCTAGAAAGGAGTGAGATGTCTCACTCCTGAAAGAAGAGTGACTTACGTGTGCATTGCTTATTAACCAATCAGAGCAGCAAGGCGACGACACCGTTTAAAGATAAGAAAAATGATAACTTTTTCGTCCGCCATTTTAAGATTAACAGATTAGGATATCATTAAAATTATTCGTTGGAATACATAAAATGAAGGTAAGTCTTGTTTAATTTTAAGCATTTATCCGTGTAGATATTTGGAATGTCGATTATGAGCTAAATAGTTGTATGTTTGTATAGCAAAAGATTGATCGTGGAGTATTCATAAGTGATTGTGAGATTTCTTCATGTAGCGATCTGAAATGTAATTGTTTTAAGGGGACCGGGAAAGCTGTATCTCCGCCATGTTAAATTCACCAAATTTATGTACCTTTTTCTCAGAAATGGTGAACGATAGAGGTCTAGATTTTTTAGAGTAGTTTGAATAACATGCTTTACGTTTTTTAACTGTCTTCGTTCTAAAGTGATTGTGAGATTTCTTCATTTAGCGGACTGAAATGTAATTGTTTTAAGGGGACCGGGGAAGCCGTATCTCCGCCATGTTAAATTCACCAACTTTATGTACATTTTTCTCAGAAATGGTGAAAGATAGAGGACTAGATTTTTTAGAGTAGTTTGAATAACATGTTTTACGTATTTTAACAGACCATTTTCGTTCTAAGTAAAATTCAAAATTAATTATTTATTGAAAGTCATTTTTAAATTAGCATTTTTTGATAAGATTTCACTGCCTAAAATAAATAATTCTCAACAAATCATTAAATCCCTGTGTATACAATATAACATAGTATAAGTATTAAAAAAAATCTGAGTTCTTATGCTGAATAGATATTGAAACAAGTTGGAAATTGCTCACCAAACGTGGCAAATGAGGTGCGTTCGTACTATAACTAGTTTTAGAAATATTTTTTGCACCGCATATTGTACTGAATGTATATTTTAGTGCAATACATAAGTGCATATCCATTTCATTCTGTTCTGAAAGGCTGTAACATCATTAAAATGCACTTAAAATATTTTTTTTTTTCCCATTGGCCGTCATGTAACGGAAAACTTTTGAATGTCCTTGTAATTAAACTATGCATCCGATTTTTCTGAAATTTGAAATGAGTCTACAAAATTTTGCAACAAATATATATTTAAAATTTTAGATCATTCGGAAGGCTGTAACATCATTAAAATGTAATTGCAATAATTTATTCCCATTGGCCGTAATGTAAAGAAAAACTTTTGACTGTCCCTGTAATTAAACTATACATCCGATTTTTATGAAATTTGAAATGACTCGACAAAAGTTTGCAACAATTATATATTTAAAATTTCAGACCATTCGGTTGGTAGTTTTTGCTCTGTTATATGCGGGTGTTGAATTCAGACCCTTATCTCCGGGAGGGATTTCTGTGGTTCCGGAGGGGGGGGCGGACATTATAGAGTTCCGGGGTCGGGAATTGCACTTTTTGACCATTGAAAACACAAAATTTCAAATCTTCCGGAGGGGAAATGCTCCCTCCCCGGGCCACCCCCTGAAATCAACACTGACAGACAGACTAAACGACGAATATAGGGGCTACGTATTTATATAATTACGAACGCACCTAAAAAAGGAACATAAACATGAAAAATCCAAGTTTTGAGAAAAAGTCGATTAAAGATTTATTACCATTAAGCTGTGCAGTACTCTTAGAAAGAATGAATAATTTCAACACTTATTATATATATATATAAACATGTGTGACACATCGTTGGAAAGACAAAAGTTTAAACTATTTAATGATATAAAAAAATAAAAATCACTTTTTAGGTGCGTTCGTAGTTATATAAATACGTAGCACCTATAGTCGTCGTTCAGTCCGTCTGTCTGTCCGTCTGCCCGCATATAACAGCGCAAAAACTACACAATCGAATCGTTTGAAAATTAAAATATATAATTGTTATAATTCTGTCGCGTCATTTCAAATTTTATGAAAATTGGATGTATAGTTTAATTACAGGGACAGTCAAATATTTCTGTTACATTACGGCCAATGGGAAAAATTATTGCAAGTGCATTTTAATGTTGTTACAGCCTTCCGAATGGTCTGAAATTTTAAATAGGGCAGATGTGCCAGTAATGGTCACCCTTTGATGTTTTTGGTTCATAAAAAAATAAGTAATAAATATTTAACTTTAATTAATTTTTTTATAATTTCCCCTTGCATGTTTTATAAAACTGGGTTATTGTTGACACTTTTAATCAAACCAATTAGAAAGTAGAAAATAATGTTTCAAAGTTTTGCTGTTTTTCTGTGAAAATCTTAATGAAGAGGCTAAGAGCTGGCTTCGTTTAATTAATTTATATATTATTTATTTTCTTGTAAAATTTGAATGCTTTTGTTTGAGTAGCAATAGAAAACTTAGACTTTTATATACTAACGGTCATTTACGAAATTTCCTTTATTTTTAAGGTTTTAAGAGAGGGTGTCTATTACTAGAATGGTTAATTAGTCATTTTCCACCAAAACTTTTTAAATAGCTGCTTTTAAGTTAGTTTATGTGATTAATAAAATTTCAATATTTTATTCTTTTTTTATGTATATATACTTTGCTATTTTAAAATCTGGCAATCAAACCAGCTAGGTAGTAGAAAATATTGTTTAAGAGCACAGCCAAAGACGGGCTCATAAGGGCTTAATACCTCTCCTTTTAAATAAAAGCAATTAAGTTACAGAAACTATTAAAAATCTATTTTCTGTGTTAAATGTTTGGTTATTCTTATCTGAAAAAAAAGAAGGAAAAAAAAAGTAATATTCCTTAATTTATAGGCAATATTCATGAAACTGGTAAATTTGCTGATCAGTGGCCTCAAACATCAGTTCTACAGTTTTATTTTGAAATTATTTTACTCAGCATTTAAAATATTCAACTCACAATATCATTTCTTTCATATTTGCAATATTAATTATTATAAATGATATATCAAGTAGTCTCTGGAAGATTAATTGTTAAAAGTAGCGAGACAAAACTAAACATCACTAACATTCCAAAACTTTTTATTATTATTATTACCTTTTAAATCTCCCACTGTTTCAATAATTTAATAGCTGCAATTGCCTGATATTTAGTATTTTAAACTATCCATCTAAAATAATTAAAACATTGATCGTCTGATAATTACAATAATTGATGCAAACAGTAAATGATCATCACAAATATTTTATTAATTACTGGTATCCTTATTGTTAAATTTATTTGAAAATAACCATTTTGTTTCATTCAGGGTTCGCAAAAACCCGGGTTTTTCTGAAAAAACCCAACCCACATGGGTTTTTTCGGGGTTTTTCATGAAAAACCCAATTTTCCCCGGGGAAAATCGGGTTTTTTCAAAAGTATAATACATGCGTAATTACATTATTGTATACTATATTTTTTATATATTATATACACTATACATAAAAAAATACATTGTTCTCTTATATACAATATAATTGTAATGCTATTTTACAAGTTATAAATTGCATAAATTATATGAATTTAAATTAATTAAATGCCAGTGTTTCTCACAAATTAATTTTAAATATAATAGAAGATATAAAATTGTTAATTTTCTTTAAATCAAATAATGAATAGAATATTAAAATTTAAAATATATAAGTAGGAAAAAAAAAGGGGTAAACTAGTCGGATGTGCCAATCCCAAAAGTTTCTTCTATCTCATACATGTTAATAATTCAAAATTCGCTATCACAGTGCCAAAATTAAATGGCAATTTATGCCCATCATGAGGATCGTAAAATATAGATTTGTTGAATTGGATGCATTTTAACAAGGAGATATAAGTATCACCTGTTGTTCAATTTACAACAAAACTTGATCAGTAACAATTTACGTCAACATCTAACTGAATCTGAAGTTTGATGAAAATCCATGCATTATTAGTTCTTGAGATAAAGCTATTGCAAAAAGTGAGATAAATGCCGCACAACTGCACCGCTTGGGCGATATACACCAAAAACTAATCAGCACCAGTTTATATCAAGGTTTAACTGAATCTAAATTTTTATTCAAATCCGTACATTAGTTCTTGAGATTAGAGTTATTGCTGAAATCGTGAAAAATGCAGCACTACCTGTTGGGCGATATGCACCAAAATTCAATAAGCAACAACTTAACTTGTAACTGAATCTGAAGTTTTATGAAAATCCATGCATTAGTTCTTGAGATAAAGCTATTGCAAAAATTGAGATAAATGCAGCATAGTAGCACCACTTGTTGGGCAGTATACACCAAAAACTAATTAGCATCAGTTTACATCAAGGTCTAACTCAGTTTTGTGTTAGTAAAAGTTTTGTGAAATTCTGTGCATTAGTTCTTGAGATAGAGCACCCACAAAACTTTTTCACATACAGACAGTCATTTTCTAAAAACTATCAAATTGTCTTCAGGACCTTTTTAAAACATATAAATCAATCATGAACTGGAAGTCGAAAATTTTCACGAATCCAATACTTTCTTCTTGTAAAGATAGAAGAAAGTAAAAATACATATTTTTTATTTCCATGAATATAGTTGATTTGAATTTTTTATATAAAGACATACCTATAATTATGTACTATGTGTGTTGCCTACTAGGTTCTATGTTAGTAAAGTAGTTCAATGTGCTGAAATACATTTTTATTTGTATGTAATGGCTTTTATATATTAATATTTTTTCAAAATTAACTGAAATGACTTAAATTCATTAAATTTATATGTTGTTTAAATTTTTAAATTATATCTGAAAATTGAAAAAACCCACTTTATGGGTTTTTCAGTGGGCTTTTTCAAGTGGGCCCATTCTGAAAAAACCCACCGGGTTTTTTCGAACTGGGCCCAGCTTTGCGAACCCTGGTTTCATTAGTATGTTTTCATTAAATTCTGTTTCTAAATACAGTCATAAAAAGAATTATATTTATTACTTTTTATGGGGTGTCCATTACTGGGCTTTTGGGTGTTTTGGTATATTTCTGTTATTTAAAATTAAATTTCAATTCACATTGGGAAATGAGACTATAAGAATGGTTAAATATCGTTGATAGATTAATATAATATTGAAAAAACTGGAATGTAATAATTATAACTATTAATAAAAAAATAATTTTAAAAGAAATTCCTTAAGAGTGTCCATTACTGGCACATCTACCCTATTTAATTGTTGCAAAATTTTGTCGAGTTGTTTCAAATTTTATGGAAATCGGATGTACAGTTTAATTACAGGGAGTCAAAAGCTTTCCCTTAACTTTAAGGTCAATGGGAAAAAATTATTTCAAGTGCATTTTAATGATGTTACAGTCTTTTGAACAGAATGAAATTGATATACACTTATAAAGTTCACCAAAATATACATTCACCACAATATGCGGTGCAAAAAATATTTATAAAATTAGTTATAGTACGAACGCACCTCATTTGCCACGTTTGACGAGCAATTTCCAACTTGTTTCTATTTCCGAGGCCAATCATTTCCTATAAAACATATAAAATCTATTTTGCTCATATTCACAAAATACAATATCTACGCGAATAAAAAAATTAAATTAAACATGGCTTATCGCGTCATTTCATTAATAAGTATTGTATTAATTTCATTTTTCAGCAATGACGGACGAAAATTAGAAATCATGATTAAGTTGAGGAATATGTTTAAAAGAAAAATATATACATATTCCAGAGAACTTAAAAGTTTAACTTTAGACTCCATGTTCATATTAAATAAAACAAAAGCAAATGACAGCGGATAAAATATATATATACATTCTTAATATTTAAATCATGCTTAGAACTTATTTAAAAAAGATGTGAGTTTATTGTTTTTTAAATGGAAAAATTAAAAATATTTTAGAACAATAGGACTTTGCAAAAATAGCAATAATTTAAAGAAAAAGTACGGTTTTATATTTAAAACAAAAATTAAAATCAAATCAAACATTGTTAAACATATAACATCCGCTGATTAAAAAGTTATTAATAAAACTTTAAAAGTAATATCTTTATAGGGCATGCAATAAAAGCAAACACAAAGGATAAGATTGGAATAAAATATTTTAGTTTATTACTATTAGTAATCTAATTTAAATTCGTATGTAACTTTAACTGAATTTTTCCCTAAAAGTTCAATTAGTGTTACAAACTATGAATTAAATAAATATTGCTAATAAAGTATTTTATTCCAATCTTTACTACGCTTGTATCTATTTTCATTGCATGCTGTAAAAGATGTGATTCTTTTAAAATGACCATAGAAGCGAAAAAAAAAAAAAAAAAGACTACATAAAAAATGAACATTCACTTTTATGAAAGAGTGACTATTCACTCCTACCAGGGGTGAAAAACCGCACTCCTTTAGCAAGAGTGAATAGTCACTCCTCCGAAAAAGTGATTATTCACCCCTGTTTAGAGTGAATATTCACTTTCCAGGAGTGACTATTCACTCTTTCAGAGAGTCAAAAATTTCTCTTTTGCTCAGAGTGAATAGTCACTCTAAAGTGGTTGGGCATATTTTGACTCTGCGATAGAGTGACTATTCACTACTCCGGAGTGAATAGTCACTCATTTTTATTTAGAGTGAACTATAATTGAAACACACTACATTTTCAAAAGCGAACTTTCGATAGTGTACTTTATTAACATATAAAATTTTCATGTTAATCCGAGTTTATGCGAGTTCGAACACTATCAAACAGACAAATAAACCGAATTCATAAAAATGTTTCAACTATGTCGGAACGTGTTAGATGTAAATCACCACTCCATAATATTTTATTGCCAATATGTCACATAAAGATGCGATAGGCATTATTCAATTTGAAATTGTCCCTTATTTCAGATCTGATTAAAACTTTAATATAGGTGCTGTCTGAATACTAAAAATGCACGATCTTCCATTTTTTTAAATGGTGACAACTTCTTTTGACAAATTATTTATTTTTCTTTGATCAAATGAGCCTGGAAAAGTATATAGTTTACGTACCTTTTCTAACACTCTTATTAAGTTAGAAGGAGAATGCCAGAGTTAAATCCACGTGATAAACATTTATTTGTATCTTCAAAAAAAAAAAAAAAAAATCATGTGATTGAAATGTTTTTTTTTTAGGATTCCGTACTTAAAAAGTAAAAACGAAAACCGTATAAGATCACTCCTGTGTCTGTCTGTTTGTCTGTCGCAGCCATTTTATTCGTAAACTGTGCAACGTAAAAGTTTAAATTGGCCGAAATAATGAATGCTATTGAACGACATATTTATAGATTATTAACCATTCACAAATATATTTCAGAAAAATGTAGATAGGAGAATTAAGTTACTTGAAAAAAAAAAAGTATTTTCTTTGTGTATCGTTTTGGGTATCGTATGAATGCTTTTGTAACGCGGAACTCAAAAATACATTTCTTTTAATTTTAGGTGCTATATTTTCAGAGATATTGTCGAAAATGTAATGCAAAAATATGTCTCCCCTCTTTTACGTATGTACTGTAACTAAAATTATGAAAAAAATAGGGGAATTAGAAGTTAATTTAAATCTTGCATGAAAACTGCAGCAATTAACCTACACTGTTAAAAATTTTGCAGCATTCTGGCAGGTTATTCGACCGTTTTCTGAAAAAACGGTTTCATAACCATAATTTAACTATATTCTGACCATAAAATGGCCAATAATATGGTCAGAATAGTGTTAAATTACCGTTGTTTTAACCGTTTTTGGAAAAAACGGTCAAATGACCTGCCAGAATACTGCAAATTTTTAAGTGTAGGTCACATAGTTTTTGAGCAAATCTCATTTTTCTATACGCATATTTCGATATGTGGGCGTTCAGCAGAGGATTTGAGGAGTGCAGGAGATACCTATCGCCGTAGAAATATAAAAGGATTGTTTATAATGATTTTTGAAAAAAATTGTCGGTAATTATCTGAGATTTTAACTCTTAAAGACACGGACTGTTTGGACATACACAAAGACACGGGTGACGTACTCTTTATGCCATCAGCTTTTAAAGCCTAGATAAAAAATTTTAAGGATATATTTGTTTAATGGAATGACCAGTTACTAATTCATATGCAGTAGAACTTCGATTATCCAAAGTAATTGGGACCAACTTTCTTTCGGAAAATCGAAATTTTTGGATAATCGAGAATGCTTCAATTTTAAGATTAAGGAGAAATATATGCGCTATTTCTTATTATGGTAACAAGCGCTTAATAAAAATAATGCAATAGCAAAATAGAAACAAGAATAAATTACCTGAGTTTTAATTCTGAAATTAAGTGCCTTTTGCATATTTCACACGGGATTGAAACAATGTTTTGTTTGTCGCAGTTTCGATTGCCTTTGCTTTGAAACACTATTACGACGTTTTTTACTATCATTAGTTCACGAGTATCACAGTGTTTTGGCTGCTCCAGCCATGCCAAACATTGGGCGAAACAATGATAAGCTTCATAATTGCTAATTTGTTCGTTTTGTTCGTTCCACTCCGCAGCTTACCGGAGCTCAAGTTAAATTCAAAGGAGCTCTAAGAAAGGGGATCGAAAATAGTTATATGTACTCGTAGGTCGGAATGGACCGCTTGCTCACAAAGAATATGATAGTTAAAAATAGAAAGAAGAAAAAAAAAAGCGGAAAAATGGATTCTGCACACTTGGAATGGACACTAAAAATGGATTTCGGTTAACCGGGGGTTTCGGTTAAAAGAGTTTCGGATAAAAGAGGTTCTACTGTATTTATTGTACGGAACCCTATGTATGCGAGTAATAGTCGCACTTGATCGGTTATTTAATTAAATACGGTGGATGGACCATAGAATTTGAAAACATATTTCTTATTTATGAAAATTATTGAGATATTTATTGAGATATTAATTATGGCCTATATTAATTTTGGCATAAAAAATAACTACATTGGAAATATGACTATGTTTTCTTTTCTTGTTTTATCTATTTCTTAAATATATAATTTTTGCTTACATAGAAATTTGCTTTTTGTGGCAATCTATATATATAACGAAAATTATTTAAGAATATCTATATGAATCTTATTTAAGGTTTTTATTTGCACATAATTAAATAGAATATTTTGAAATGTTATATAATTTCAGATTTTAAGAAAATATTTAGAAATGGATACTCTTCAGAAAAATACATCTCGACCACTTGAATTCTTCGAAAAATTTTCATAATCACAAAGAAACGACATTGAAAGGTTTATTTGAATATTACTAAATGTCATTTTAAAATTCAATTAATGAATTTCCTCGAACATCAATTTTAAGACATTTTCCAGAATACAAGAATAAAATATATTTTTCAAAGAATTAAAACTTAATGTCTTCAACTGTTTGCTATGAATAATTTATTTCATCTCTATGTGTCTAAGAAAATACTTTATCAAGGTTTTCCTTTGAGGGAGTGTAGTTCAAAGAATTTTAATTTATTTCTTCTTTTATCGTCATTAAAAATGTCAAAATCAATTCTCTTTTATGAATTAAAATTGGCGTATTTAAATAAATTTAACGGAAGCTCTATTTTATTGACTTAGAAATAATTAATTTTTAGAAATAAAAAAAAAACTGATAATTATAGAATGATCACACTTTGTATACATATACAAAAATATCTGAAATAATTATCAGAAGTTTAAAATTTGATACTACTCCTTGAAAAGTAATTTTTGTATAGGAAAACAGAGTAGCGATCCATTTATTCACAAAAATATTGTTTGACTCTAACAAAATCGTATTGGAAATTTCGTTTACAACTTTCTTTAAAAATAACGCAGATACTTTAAAGATATTTCTAACGGGATAACTTGCATTTTGTAAAATATCATGTCATCTGGGAAGGGAAAAAATGTAGTCTAAGTTAGTCAGTGATTCCGCCAACTATATTCTGAAATTTATAAGCTTACTAGGCAAGGTCCCTAACTGCCAGATCGGGATTTTGTCGAGAGTGGTATTATTGGAAAGCTCTTATCATGGGGATCAAGGAAATGTATACAACTGCCCGTCCGAATGAAACTGGTAAAGAGTTATAGGCCGATTGATTTGTCCAGGTCGCTAGCTATGTAGGAAAGACTTGGTGTGGTAGAAAAGACAGCTTACAGTACAGTTATGTAACCTGTTGCCAGTGTGAAGTTGTTGAAGCTTCCATGTTCCCTCTAGTAAGAAATGGAATATTGTGAGCACATTTTCAGAATCAAATATAACTAATTGGACTTCACTGACTTGGAATATGCTTTAAAGAACATCAGGAACTAACTCCACGTCTGATCCTACGGGATGAAAAGAGGGCATAGTATGAGGGCAGTTTCCGATGCGCTCAACCATGGAGAATTTTAGCAGTACCTGTGGCTCGCGTTCAAGGAGCGTTGGTTCTGGGGCGGTGGCATACCCCCCTGTGACATGCGAAGTCGAGCCCAGTTCTGAAGATGTCGTCGGCGAGTCTACAGGCTGTAATTCTATCGCCGATAAAGCGAAGATTACAAAACACCTTAGTTTGCATCTCCTAGAATATTTTAGGTAATCCGAGGAAAAGGAGACAACGAATGAAGAGACGGCCACTAGTCGGCGACTATTCAAGACAGTGAAGGGGATGATCGAAAATGAATTTTTGCGGTCGCTCGATATTCTGTATTGGAGCAGCATCGACGAAAATGAACTGACAATTAAATTGCAAATAAATACGGAACCTACTTTCAAATATGAAAAACCTGCGAAAAAAAAAGCTGACAGGAAGTGAAGGGTTATCCGTAGAAATAACTGCGAAAGCGGTAGAAACCTATAAGAATGCAAAGGGAAATAAATTAAGGGTTGTGCAACATATATATATAGGCAGGTAAAAGACAACAAGATGATTCAACGGTGGGCACAATACGTAGAGAAATGTGGGAACATGCAGAGAAAAATTAAATTAATTTCCAAATACGTGTGGTCGCATTTTATCATAATCGTAGACAGCTAAAAGCCACCGTTCATGACAAGCGATTGATAAATCGTTGGAACTTGAATTTCCCTGATTCATAGTAAGCTCACTCTTTATCAAAAATTTCAAACAGTCACATAAATTAACCAGTCGAAAAGTGACACAAATCGTAACAAAAAGGGATTTGTTTCCGGATGTGTCTTTGCAACCTGTGATCGACGAATTCCGGGAAGACGTGTAAATATTGATTAAGCAGCGAAAGTGTCCACTGTACAACGTCCTTCCAATACGAGATTATACCTTGTACATAACCCTCTATATGAAGGGATCTAAAGACGTGGGTGCATCGGTAATCAATAAAAATAAAACGACTTATTCCTATACCATGCAAATGTGTATTAACGCCGTTGGAAAATTTATGGGATCTTTACTACTTGTAACACAGGAATATCAGGAGGAATCGGTCCCAAAGTTATGGAAAATGTGCAACAAATATCATCCTAAAGTTTGCTAATTCTTAAGTCTTATTCTTAAGTTTGCTAAGTCTGGAAAGATAGAACAAAACAAATAATTGCGGCATACTTTGATAAACTAAAAGAATCAATTGGTAATCAGGAAACAATCATGGAGCTGAATAGTTCAAGTTGCCAAATGGATAAGCGATTATGCATTGAGAAATTTGGATTCAATGTGGAGCAATGTTTTACTCCCAGCGGGAACAACAAAATTTCCTCAGCAATTAGACGTTTATTTCTTTCGACAATACAAGTACTCAATAAAGATAATAGTGGAATTTTCAAAAACGCATCAAAGTGGTTGAAAAGATGTCGATATCAATTTTCATCGTACATCTTCGATGGCATGCGGCGTCGGTATGCCTTTCAAAAGGCTTTAATTATAGACACGGATCCCGTCTTTTGATCAGTTAAACAGGAACTCTTTAAATTAACTAATAACACATGTGACAACTGAGAAACGTCCCTTTTATTTTGTGTACCTGTTGTTGGAAACACTAGTGCTTCAGCCATTTTTATTCAGAAATGCACTACAATCCAAGAAGTTACTTTTCCACCAAGCATAAACTTCTTTCTCTGTAATTTCTGTAATCCATCAAGTCTCTTTCTACCACACAGAGTATCTTTCCTGTATAGCTAGCGACCTGGAGGAATCAATAAATAACAGAAATGCATCGGCCTATAACTATTTACCAGTTACAATTTGACAGGTAGTTCTATAAATTTCCGTGATCCCCATGGTAAGAGTTTTCCAACGACACCACTCTCGACAAAATCCCGATCTGACTGTTCGGTACCTACCCTAGTTAGTTTTTTTAGGACATAGGTTTTAGAGATTTGTTTAGGTTCTTTTTCGGAGTACCAGCCCGAAAAATTTTCAGATATCAGTCCGAGCCCGAAATTGAAATTACGCTTAAGAAATTTGTTTATAACGTTTAACAATTGTTTAAAGAATTATTTTCTCATTTAAAAATCTCTTCTTACATAAAAATAGGTAATAACCCAAATACTTCCACATAACAACGTTTTTCATGTTTTGCAAATCTGCTTAAAACAGCAAATTTGCTATTTGTATCTAGCTACTGAAAAAAATCCTTCGAAGTCGCAATTTTTATTCTTTTAAAATATCATTGTACAATTATGGCATAAAGAAAGTAATTTTGTTTTTCAGAAATTCTAAAAAATAACTGCAATCAGGAAGTCTGGATAGACAAGGGATATCTCACGACATTTTTATGTTGCTAACACTGACCATGTAAATACTTCAAAATCAGATATTTCTTCTTATATCCCATTAATAGCAATTCAATTTTCTTCCAAATAGATTTTCAAAGGACTATAAAACATTTTAAAAAATATAAACTGCATTCTTCTTTCTGAAATAGCAGTTTATTTTCATTTTTATTCAATTCGTGAATAACAAGTATTTTCGCTTTCAGCTGGTGCCCGGAGACTGATATAAAAATTAAGCCAGAGCCCTTTTTCAGATCTTTATTTGTCTCTGGATAATCCCATCTTTAAGCAGGTGATGATCAGTTCTAGGATTTCTTTTGATTTAATTGCATCTTACAGCACAGGGTAAAATGTGTCTGTTGTTCGCTAAAAACCTTCACTGCTGTTAAAGTCATGACCAAAAGTTCATGTTTGGCTTGGAGAGAGACACCCTGCATTTTTGGTTGGATAAATAGACTTAGTTTCTTCTGAAAAATAGTTTGTCTAGACATCTATTACCACCCCTTATAGTTCGAACTATACATATATATATATATACATTACATATATAAATTCGCATATGTATATATGTATGTTCCAGAACATCCCATAATACCCAAACTTCCTATATCTATAATTTCTGAGAAGTAAGAAACGAGTGTGAATAATATATGCACCAGAATGCCGTTCTGAATGGTGATAACGATGTGTAGACGTAGTTTATACAGACGTCGCGTTGCTATACTATCAATCATTGATATTATTTTTATTAACACTTTCCAACAAAGTTTAAAAGCGTTTATGACTTCGGTTTGTCTGGCTGTCTGTCCACGCTCTAACTCTCGTAAATATGCTCGGATCGTTCTGAAATTTTCGGATGTTAGAGACTTCTACTATAGCACATTCCCTATTTCAAATGAAGTTTGTAGCATGTTTAGTTCATTTACAGGGATAGTCAAAAGTTTTCCGTTACGTTACGGCCAATGGGAAAAATCGTTTCAAATGACTTTTAATGGTGTTACACTCTTGGTGTTATGTTGAATATGCGGTGCAAAAAATAGTTATTGTTCATTTACAGGGCCACACATAAGATTTCCGTTCATAATGGTATAGGGGGAATTGTTTGCGGTGTATTTGAAAAGATTTCAGATACTTTATTGTATCTGAATTGCTGTATATTAGTAATGATTGCTCGAAATGCATTTTTAATTATCATATGCGCTTTTTCACTATATTTATGCATACTATAAAGTGCGTATAAATGCTATGTTTCATATACAGGGCTATAGAAATGAATTCGTAAAGGTCACTGTGTATGAGCATAAATTGCTTAAAGGTGGGTTTTAAAGGAGTTATGCATTTTTACGCTGAACTGAATTTAGTTTACTAAGAAATATTTGTAGAATATAGATAGAATGATATACAGGGCCACGCTAAGAGTTGGATACATGGCCGTCTATGGGTGATAATTTCTGGAAATGTAATTTGAGTAGTTTTAAGAGTGTCTTAGTTTGAATTAAATTTTAACTAAATAGTGGCATGTAATAAAGGTACTAGGTAAACTACAGGGCTGTACAAAAGTATTCAAGAATGTTTCCATCTATTAGTATAAATTGCTGAAAGATGAATTTCAACCTGTTATGCATTTTCTTGCTAAACTAAATTTTCCCATTATATAGTATATATATCAACCTACAGATCAATTACAGGGCTGTTCAACAGAATTGGAATACATATTTGGCTATGGATGGTAACAACTGAAATCAGTTTTTCAAATGTTTTATGCGTTTTATAAAATGTTTACTTAGTTATCTTATTTACCTTATTTCCCTAACTAACGAAATTTTGTTAAAGCATTCAGGAAGTGTTGGAAAGTGTTTCATAATCTATGCTTAACTCATGATTTTTCTTACTTGTTTATTTATCGGCATGACAATAAATGAAGGAAGGAGTACGACCCACCAGCATTTTGCTTACACTTAATCCTTTATGTACCAAATTATGCATCAGCAAATTGTTTAACCTCAATAATTCTCTTCCTTAACGGCTAATGTTATATATTAGAATACGAGCAAATCTTGTACCTGCAAGGTGTGTATTTTAAGTAATGAGACTGGCCGCCGGGTAGCGCGCCAGTCACTACAGCGCAATTTTCATGGGCGGGAATTGTGGTGGACGATCTAAGCTAAGGAATACACCGCGCGTCATTTGGCTCCGAGCTGTGACGGTGTGTGTGTTGCTAGTGGTGCGGAGTGCTTATGTGCTTTGGTCACGGAGATAAACTATGAAAATGGAGCTTTTGCACGAGCAGCGTTACGCAATTAAACTTTGTATTCGCTTGGGAAAATCACCTACTGAGACGTTTTCCCTGATCAAGAAGGCCTACAAGAAAGAAGCCATATCAAAAGCCCAGGTTTTCGGCTGGCACAGTGAATTTTTGAAGGTATGGGAGAACGTCGAAGACTTGGAGAAACTTGGACGCCTTTCAACAGTCGCCATCGACGAAAATGTGACAAATGTGAAAAATCTTCTCGTCACAGACCGTTGTCAACCAAGCGGTGGCGACCAGCGATCGCCGACCGGTGGAAGCTCCATCAAGACATCGCGCCGGCCCACACCGCCCCTGACGTGACCAACTATCTGACTAAACATAAATTTGGCAAATATTAACATTTTTCAGTGGATGTCAGTATTCCCACAATCGGTGGTGTACGTCCGAAATATTTACTAAATATCATTATTTCTCACACACGCCGGTAAATGTCGAGATTCAGCATGCACTGATGATGAATGTTAAATAAAAATATTTTTATTATGTTACAGCCAAAATGCAAAATTTTAATGTATTATATATAAAAATAGAGGAAAGGTAAGGTAACAGCTCATGTAAATAAACTGCTAAACCTAAAATGGTTCTAACATTCTAAATCAGAAAAGAAAATAATACCAATAATAAATTTACACATAAATTAGGTGATTAGCATTTTGCAATCTTATTTATTGCAACAAATTAAACTGTTATGACACTTTGAATTACAGACAAGCCCTTTGCATTTACAACTACTTTTAGTCGTGGAACACTTCTTTTTGCTTTAACAGCGTATTACATATACAGTCCTCAGCAGTTTAGACACTGGTGATATTTGACCTTTAAATAAAAAATACCAACACTTGGGCTATACAAATGGCTGTACTTATTTTTAAAAATATTTTAAACATTTTAGGACGGAAATAACAGTTTTCATGTCGGATTTTATTTAATTTAACTGAAAAATGTGAAATTTGCTTATTGCAAAAGTTTAGATACTTTCGTGATTTTTTGGCAACTGTTCACAGAAAAACGCAAATTTCAAACTTTTGACGCCACATGCATGAAGTATTTAAGTGCACCTCTCAATAGCATTGGTTAGTGAAGATGCCGCGAGCTAGAAATTTTCAGTCAGATGAAGTAATTGTAGCATGAAAGCTGAAATCGAAAGGTAAGACTGTTGTATAAATTTCAGCTGTTTTGAGTCATCCTAAGAAGTCTGTCTATAAAGTACTGTCTAAGGGTGACTCTTTCAAAGCAAAACATAGATATGAAGGCCTCGCGTGACCAGAAAACGAGATGGTAGAAGGACACATAAACTGTCATCTAGACAAATGATGATTGCTAGTCGCATTAAAAGTGAGTCAGAGCTTTCTGTGTCAACGGATACGATTTGTAGAGGAATAAAAGAAAGATGTAAATTAGTTTTCATGAAAATGATAAAACAATCAGCCTGGAAATCTCACAACAAATTGACAAGAATGCAATGGGCTCGCAAACATATGTCATATGGACCAAAGTGGTGTACTGTGACATTCAGTGACGAAAATAAAGCGGAATTTGGATGACCCAGATAGGTTGGAATACTTTTGGCATGACTTGCGTAAACAGCCTCGGGCTTTCTTTCGTCGTCAACAAGGAAGTGACTCTTTAATGATTTGGGCCTCACTTTTTTTTAATACTCAAGTATCTCTGGAGATCCTCAATGGTTGCCATGCAGCGTAAGACTACATACATACATTGGAAAACAATTTACAGCTATTTTGGTGAACTTTTAGCTGTTCCAAAGTATGTATTTGTACAAGATAATGAGTCCATTCATGTTGCACGCAAGGCAAAAGTTGATTTAACTCTCAAAATATTTCTGTTCTCGACTGGCCCGCGTGTAGCCTTGATCTGGCCCAATCGAAGACGTTTGTGGCATCATATCACATAAGGTTTATGCAATTTTTTGACAATACTCCTCTGTTAATGAACGTCGAGCTGCTGTTGAACGTGTTTGTTACGAAATAGACTCCCAAGTGATGCAGGATTTAGTTTCCTCACACAGTTTAGTTTCCTAATGACATATTTGCACTAATTGCACACAATGTAGGTGTAGTTCGATTTTAATTTATGGTTATTTTTCTGTATATAGATAGATTGTCTATACCTTTGCCACCATGTTAATTTTTTTTTTTTTTGTCATTATTTATTATGTAGAAGGTATATTTTAAAATGTATTGTTTGTGAATGAAGGATAAACCCCCAGTAATATGTGACAGCTGAGTTACAACAATTCGTTACATACTTCGCAGTACAGAAGCATAATAGATCATTGTCTAAACTTTTGCTGAGCAATGTTACTAATAATAAGCTGGTACTAATAATAAGTACTAAGTTGTACTAATAATAAGCTGGACGCAGCAGCGGTCGCTAGGTAGCTTCAGGGCACCGAGACCTCACTTTGCGCTTTTCGGTGTCCTTAATTTGTGTAATTTCCCTTTTAAATTTGTCCGGTTTTAATTTTTGATTTCTTTTTTCAAACTGGCTTCCGCTATAGACTTTTATACTCGGGACGTGGCTGGGGTTCTATGAACCTGGCTTCCGCAAAAGAGTCGGAATAAGAGATTAATAAAGGACCGCGGACGGAAAGAGGCCATTCATCACGGCGGTTCAATGGTTGTTCACGGCGGCAATGAAATTGCCGCCAGTTCTCGGTTTATTTGCAGCTGCTTCTCTCAGCGACATTTCTTGAGAAGAAAGTCTACCTATGGAAAGTGACTTTTCTCAGCAAATAAATAAACAGAATGCTAAATTCATCTTTAAATAGTTCAAATTACTTAAAAGATAAAAAAACATTTAAAAAGTTGTTAAATTATTTTAATATCCTTAGTACTTTCAACTATATATATAGCCTTCGTTAGAGAATACAAAAATACAAGCGTCTTATTTCAAATTTCACGTAGTTGGTGTCGAAAGGAGTGAAAGAGAAAGTCTTTTAGATCCGGAAAACATTGGGAAAATAAAAATATAGAAATTGAGGGAATGTGAATATTCCACTTCCTTCTATATAGATGGATATTAAAGTAATTTAACACGTTTTTAAATATTTTATCATCTTTTAAGTAATTTGCACATAGTGTAATTTTAAGTGACTTTTCTCTACAATCTACGGAGAATAACTACAACGTCATTTCTCTCATCTATCGAAAGTAACTTTTCTTTAGAAATTACTAATTGATTAGAGCATAAATGTGCTTGAGGGTACCACTTTTCTTTAATAATTTATAAAAGTCGGTGTCTTCTATTGCAACAACAACCACCAACACATTTCTGGCATCTGTACGAATACGGTCGACATCAGGGACTTGGATTCATACGGTATCACAAATTTGATCTAGAGGACATATTTTTGATGTTCTTAATATTTTCGTTGCTTCCAGTTGGAAACTCTCTTTTGTTGCCTCCCTTTTAATAGAAATGCACTCGTGTTGTTCAGTAAGTACTTTATTATTAAGACGTAGTAGGTTGGGGTTCTTCTTCAATATTTCCTTTTGGAATGTGGTTTTCGGTGTGGTCATTTCTCAAATTTTCTGAAAAAGTATTAGCAAGTTTATCGAGCTGGTCTTCAGTTTAATTATTTGTGATTTGCTCGCAAGGTAAAGAATTTGGCAAGACAGAACAACGGGTTTGGCGTCTTTTTCTCCCTGGGCGTGCCTTCCGGGCTTTTCGTTTCGGTCCACAGAGGAGCTTATCGGTGGTTATCGACATGCACCAGCGAAAGTTCGAATAATATAATTAAATATTCGGACATTCGCCGACGTCTTAGGCATTTGTCATCATTCACCGGCGAATGTTGACATTCGCTAAATTTGCTCTTTCACAGTAACGTATATATTTGAATTAGAGGATTAAGCAAAAATACATTTTATCACTAAATTTGTATTACATTTCAATTATTTTTTTAAAAAGTAAAATTTCGTTAAAATATATTTTTTCTGTTAGACATATGAAAATATATCTGAGTTCCGATTGGAGTGATATGTCGTGTTACGCCCTGTATTTGTGACTGAGTAAATGGATTATGAACTTAGTTTTCTCTACAACGAATTCTGGAGCGACTCCCCTCAACTTTATACATACTTGTATAAGTGTCAATAAATTGAAAATAAAAGGATTTTTTAAAATTTCTGACACAATTGAATCGTTAGGATTTGAACTCTGGAGTTCAAGTTTTGAAAATTGATGATATACTGGTGTCCAAAATTAAGGACTAATCAAAAAATGCTAATTTTCAAGTACGCGAATACTCAAAAGGAAATAATATAATTCGAATAATTACTATCTCTACAGCACAGCTAGTCCAGGATACCATATATTGACTGTAACATCTCATTCATGCCACATATGATCACAAATGTCACAGTCACTACGGTGAAGCAAAAAATAGAAAGTTTCATAAATCTCATTATGAGTCTCAAATGATCACTATATGTGACTCCACTGAGACGTCACTGTGACTGCTGCTTTCTGACGAGTCACCATGTGACTTTATAGTGTAGTTACATTGTGACTCTCATGTGACTGTCATCTGCAGACTCAATTTCAAAGTCATCGTGAACGCTGCATTGTGATAAGTTACCAAAAAATGTCACATTAAAGTCACATGATGACTTTCAAGTGACAGAGAGACTACTGTGAAGTCACCATTGTGCTCTTTTGTGAAAAGTCACCATGTGAAAACAATGTGATATTATTTGGTGACTTATCATAATGCAACGTTCATGATGACTTTGAAATTGAGTCTAAAAATGATAGTCACATGAGAGTCACAATGTAACTACATTGTAAAGTCACCTGGTGACTCGTAGCACAAAGCAACAGTCACATTGACCACTCAGTGGAGTCACACATAGTGATCATTTGAGACTCATAATAAGACGTGTGGAATTTCCTATTTTTTGTTTCACCGTAGTGACTGTGACACTTGTGACCATGTGTGGCATGAATGAGATGCTATATAGACTAGCTGTGCTGTAGGGATAGTAATTATTTGAATTATATTATTTCCTTTTGAGTATTCGCTTACTTAAAAATTAGCATCTTGTGACTAGTCCTTAATTTTGGACACCAGTGTACTTCCTCGCCAGTAATGCTTGCTTACATGGCCGCGATATTTCTCACTCCTAGTCTATCGCAAATTCTTTCTGATTTTCCCTTTAGGATCGGTGGTAAATGTATTTGAAATTGTTTTAAGGGGAACGTGGACCTTTATTTAAGCAAAAATCGAAATTTCTTATTGTGTGTATTAATATCCCCCGATTTGTAGAGAGTCATTTCTGAAAACTGCATGCAAATCCGATGATTTTTCGCAAAGTTACAAGAGTTTTAATTTTGTATACAAACACGTTTTTGGCCCTTTAAGGAGGTCCGGGACACAAAAATCTTCAAATTTTCAATTTTTTGTTTATTGGATTAAAATTTTCTCTGCCGTTTTCTGCTTAAAATGATGTTTAAATCATGTTTCTACCTTAATTAGAACAGGAAATATTAATTTTTAGGGTTTCGTTCATCTCACGAAACCCTATTCGTCTCGCTCCTCTGTCTGTCTGTCTGTCTGTCTGTCCGTCTGTCCGTCACAGAGCCCGTTCTCAGAAACTATACATGTTGGAGACATGAAATTCTTGGTACTTATAGCTGAACACCTCATAACATACGACAAATCATAAAATTTTGAAAAAGTCGTACATTTAACCCTTTGGGCTTCCGAATGTGTATTTTAAACAATTCTTTCTAAGTAAGCTCCTAATTATGTTGGAGACATGAAATTTTGGGTACTTATAGCTGAACACCTCACATTATACGATAAATGATAAAATTTTGAAAAAGTCGTATATTTAACCCTTTGAGCTCCCGCATGTGTATTTTAAACAATTCTTTCTAAGTGAACCCTAATTAGGTTGGAGGAGTGAAATTTTGCATACTTATAGCTGAATACCTCACATCAAACGAAAAATCCTAAAATTTTGAAAAAGTCGTACATTTAACCCTTTGCGCTCCCACATGTGTATTTTAAACAATTCTTTCTAAGTGAACCCTAATTAGCTTGGAGGAGTGAAATTTTGCATACTTATAGCTGATAACCTCACATCAAATGACAAACCATAAAATTTTGAAAGTGTCGTACATTTAACCCTTCGGGCTCCCACATGCGTATTTTAAACAATTCCTTCTAAGTGAGCCCCTAATTAGGTTGGAGGCGTAAAATTTTGCATACCTATAGCTGAACACCATCATGCGACAAATCAGAAAAAAATTGGAAAAGTCGTACATTTAACCTTTTGGGCTCCCACATGCATTTTTTAAGCAATTCTTTCTAACTGAGCGCCTTATTAAATTGGAGATTTGAAGTTTTGCATACTTATAGCAGAACACCTGAGGCCAGGCGACAAATCATAAATTTTGAAAAAGTCTCACGTTTAACCCTTTGAGCTACCACATGTGTATTTTAAGAAATTCTTTCTAACAGAGCCCCTAATTAAGTTGGAGACATGAATTTTTGCATACGTATAGCTGAATACCTCATAATACACAACAAATCATAAAATTTTGAAAAAGTCGTACATTTAACCCATTGGGCTCCCACATGTGTATTTTAAACAATTCTTTCTAAGTGAACCCCAATTAGGTTGGAGGAGTGAAATTTTCCATACTTATAGCTGAATACCTCAAATCAAACGAAAAATAATAAAATTTTGAAAAAGTCGTACATTTAACCCTTTGGGCTCCCACATGTGTATTTTAAACAATTCTTTCTGACACCCTATTTAGGTTGGAGGTATGAAATTTTGCATACTTATAGCTGAACACCTCAGATAAAACGACAAATCATAAAATTTTGATAAAGTCGTACATTTAACCCTTTGAGCTCCCACATGTGTATTTTAAACAATTCTTTTTATCTGAGCCTCTAATTAGGTTGGATGCGTGAAATTTTGCATGCTTATAGCTGAATACCTCACATCAAACGACAAACTATAAAATTTTGAAAAAAGTCGTACATTTAACCCTTTGGGCTCCCACATGTTTATTTTGAACAATTCTTTCAAAGTGAGCCCCTAATTAGGTTGGAGGAGTGAAATTTTGTATACTTATAGCTGAATAAATCTTATCAAACGACAAATCATAAAATTTTGCAAAAAGTACATTTAACCCTTTGGGCTCCCACATGTGTATTTTAAACAATTCTTTCTAAGTGAACTCTAATTGGGTTGGAGGCGTGAAATTTTGCATACTTATAGTTGAACACCTCACATCAAATGACAAACCATAAAATTTTGAAAAAGTCGCATATTTAACCCTTTGGGCTCCCACATGTGTATTTTAAACAATTCTTTCTAAGTGACACCCTATTTAGGTTGGAGGCGTGCAATTTTGCATACTTATAGCTGAACACCATCATGCGACAAATCATAAAAAATTGAAAAAGTCATACAGTTAACCCTTTGGGCTCCCACATGCGTATTTTAAGCAATTCTTTCTAACTGAGCCCCTTATTAAATTGGAGATTTAAAATTTTGCATACTTATAGCTGAACACCTGAGGCCAGGCGACAAATCATAAAATCTTGAAAAAGTCTTACATTTAACCCTTTGAGCTGCCACATATGTCTTTTAAGGAATTCTTTCTAAGAGAGCCCTAATTAAGTTGGAGACATAAATTTTTGCATACGTATAGCTGAATACCTCAGACTATACGACAAATCATAAAATTTTCAAAAAGTCTTATATTATTTACTCCTCCGTGCGCTAACTTGTTTATTTTAAGCAATTTTTCTAACCTCCACCCTTTTCACCTGGGGAGCACTTTTCCAACTTTTGCCGACACCTCTTTGACCATTCTTTCATATTATGCACCATAGCCTTACATATTTTAGTTCCAGTTTTTACCGCCAGGGGCGCCTACTTATCTCGGGTGCTATGGGTCCAATCCCGTTGACTATTATATCTATGGATAGTATGTAAAACGGAGTTTCGTTCGGATAAAGGCTTGTTTAGAATAGAGTCGCACCTTGTTGCGAAATGGGGAACTAACAGATTTTTCAAAAGGATAAAGTGTTTTGAAAGGAATATTAAACGAAACCCTCTGTGCGATCTGTGATCACACTTACCCACTTGTTTCGTTTTGGTTTGTTTTCAAAATCTGCCTTTCAAGCTATGGTTGTCAAGGAAACGAGTTCTTGTGAAATTGCGTTATTCTTCATGATAGGTTTTTCACCATTTCTCATATTTCAATTCTTATAACTCGAGAACCGTTAAAGATACAGGGTTGAAATTCGGAACATATCTTTTTCAATTATTTTACTTTACTTTTGAGCCAGCATATTTGAAAAAAATATTTACTTTTGAAAATATGATTTAAAAAAAAAAAGTTGCACTACATTTTATGTAATTTTTTCATTAAATATTTTTAATTTTTTTTTTAATTAATATTTTTTAAAATGCTGGCTCTAAATTAAGATTTATATATTTCTGTTTATTTAAATGAAAACAAATTGAAATTCTATAAATAATATTTCGAGTTATAACGATTTTATTCTACCCCACTTTTTTTAACAAAATTTAAAATTTAATTTTTTTTTTAAAAATTATGAGAAGTTTTATCATGCGATTTTGTTTACAAATAATATGGTTAACCATTCTAAAAAATTTCAAAATTTTAACTCAATAAATAAATTTTTTTTAAAGTGTGTCCTGGTCCCCCTTAATGTACTATAAAACTGTTTTTCTTAAAATTAATTTTTCAAAGTTTTTAGCTTTTTGAAATGCTCGATGTGTCTTAATTTTGCATCAAAATTCTCGAAATTGATAAGGAAGAATGATGATATCGCTTACAAAGAAACTGTGTATGCATTTTAAAGTTAGATTTCATTAAGATAATTAAATTTGATTTTTAACTTATTTTTAACTTATTAAAAGGCAAAATTTTCATGCAAATCGATATGGAATTCAGAAAAATATCTTCAAAAATCTAACTATTGAAGAGATTAAAAAATCGATGCACATATTTGTTTTTAATAGAGTTTTAAGTGATTAAGATGCAAAGAGGAAATATCTAAAAAATTATGACGCATGGAGCATTTTAAAATTTCGTTTAAAAATTTTAATTTTTTTATGTTAAAATTATATGATTTGAAATTTATTGTAATGTGTTCTATATACTTGTGGCGAAATGTATATTTGCGGAAACTTTCATATCTCTATGATAAAAATTAAAAAGAAATTTTCTTAACGTCCACCGTACCTCTAAAAATGTAATAAATACCCAATCCGTCGGCTGATGTTTACGAAACCCTGTTGAGTTCTTTCGACAGTCGTGTATAACATATTCATGCATGTTAAGGAGACAAGGGAGTTTCAAATCTTTAAGGGGTCTCAGGACTCTTAAAGCTCTAAAATTTTCAAAATTTTAATTTTTTTAGATGTTAAACTTCTATGTTTTCGGAACATTTTGATATAATTGTTATCTTGAAATTCCCATTAGAACAGAAGTTATGGCATTTAGAATTATACTCGCTCAATAGCTGAAGCGGTGTTTCCAAAACTTTGAAGTCATTTTTCTCCAAATGACGTTTTTGGGCATAACGCGCACGATATCTCAAAAACGTATTTTTTCATGAAATTTTCAAAACATATGTTTCATGTTAGTCTGTATAAACTGAACCTAAAATTTCCTTTTTATTGTAAAAAGAAAATATTTTTTTAGGGGTTTATATTGTTGAAATTTTCTAAATTTTGCATTAGCTAAATACAACTTTCTATTAAAAATATAAAAATGCTTTAAATACAAATTTATTTAGATTCAGTGTCGTTATTATAATCTGTGGTATAAGTAGGTACCAAAAGTTTCATTCTAGTTACAAAATTTTATTTTGTAATCGTGAGCATAAGCTGTTATGCCGATTTTCTGCTCGTCAAATGTCTGACAGTTTCAAGTCCCCTGTAAATGCTAATTCTGCATCTTACAATTTTTCAAATATTTGAAATGAAAGAACACACTTGTATCTTTCATTCCCATTTAAAATTGTGTCTTAATATCAAATACATTTTAAGATATTAAATGTTGAAAATTGTCCTTTTTTTTCATTTTTCCAATTTTAATAGTCTTGAGACCCCTTAAAAATATTTTTTTTATTTTTGTAAATTTCACCTTAAATATTATATGCGGTACATTATATGCATTATGGCATGCATTTATCAGGAAAAAAATATATTTGAGAGAAAAATGTAATTTTACGTGTCGTCTTAGAAATCTTCGAAATGCCCCCTGCGCATTCCATATCAATGAAAATCCCCAATATTTTTTATAAAAGTTTGGTATATATATAGAAATAAAATAGAGCATCGAATTTTATAAATTTAAATTTAAAAGTTAAAAGAAAAATCAAAATTTTAAAATTTTTTCAAAACTTTTTCGAAATTATTCAAAATTTTTTAACCTTTAAATTGAAATATGTTAAATTCGATGCTTTATTTTATTTCTATATATAAATCAAACTTTTATAAAAAATGTTGGGGATTTTCATTGATATGGAATGCGCAGAGGGCATTTCGAAGATTTCTAAGACGACGCGTAAAATTCCATTTTTTCCTCAAAAATAATTTTTTTTTGTGATAAATGCATGCCATAATGCATATAATGTACCCTTGAATAATATTTAAAGTGAAATTTACAAAAATAAAAAAAATATTTTTAAGGTTTTTAAACTCTCTTATCCCCTTAAACGGAAGTTTTATCGAAAGTGCCGTGTTGGAGTTTTCGTGTTTACTCACACACAGAAAAATCTTGATTACGATACTTTTCGTAAAAATGTTTATTCCAGTGTTTTTATTCTAACTTCCCACAAATTTTATGCGTGAAGGTTTAGGGCATTCTGGATATCATGTACTAAACAGTTAATCAATATTTTTACAATATTTTATTTAAGGAGCCTTTTACTTTTTAAACTCCCCGAAAATTAACAAAAACATTCAAAGTTTCAGTTAGTGTATCTTCAAAATTATTTATGTATAAACTTGAAATTCTGACTTTTGATTAAACAGATTATACTTTTTAATATACTGCCATTAAAAACTGACTAGACTTTTTAGAGAAGTTACGTATTGTTAATATAAAAATAGATCTTGTTTTTACTTCGTAAGCCACACCGTAACCCATATATCTTGAGAAAGTATTTATGGATTGCTATGAAATTTGATGCAGATAATAAGTACATATGTATTTTTAAAATTACGTAATTTTAGTCGAAATTATTTAATTAACGACGGAAAACAATATTTATTTTTAAAAAATTGAAATTTTTACGTTTTTAACGAATAAAAATATTTACTCATAACCAGAAATCTTGTCCCAACAAATGCTTAAAAGTAGATCATTTTAAGGGGGTGCCTTTTAAACGTGTCGAAAAATAACGAAAAATTTCAAAGCTTAAATTAGTCTATCTTCAAAAACTTTTTATGTATAAACATGAAATTTTGGATATTGATTAAACGGACTGTGCTTTGTAATATGCTACCATTAGAAATTTATTAGCCTTTTACAGAATTTGTGTATTGTTGAAATCAAAATAGCTCTTTTTTTATTCCAGAAGTCATTGCGCGCATGATATCTTGAGAAAGTATGTATGGATTGTCATGAAATTTGGTAAAGATACTAAACAAATATCTGCGTTTAAAATGAACTACTTTTAAGTATTTACAATGGTAATATTTTTAGTTATGACTATTTTCATTCATTAAAAATATGAAATTTTTTATTTTTTTTTTACAAAAATATTTTTTTGTACAGTTAATGAAATAATTTTGGCCTAAGAGTAGTTCATTTTAACACTCTTATATGTTCAGTATCTTTACCAAATTTCATGGCACTCGATATATACTTTCTCAAGATATCATGCGCGCAATGACTTCTGGAGTAAAAAAAGAGCTATTTTGATTTCAGTAGTTATTCAGTAGTTATTCAGTAGTTAGATTCAGATTCATAGTCCGTTGCTCTGTATGTGTCATGCAAGTGTGGTTGCCATGGTTGCTGCGCAAACGTCATATTCAAAATGGCTACTGAGTAGCAGACATTTCCCACACAGTTGGTTATGGAATGGGAAGCTCGCGGTTAGCGTAATTTGTTGATTCCTTGGGACTACAGATGAAACTCTCTGTAACTCGGTTGACTGTTTCTTCAGTATCGCTTGGTCGGCATGAACTTTTGCCTTTACATAAACAATCGGTTTCCTTGAACTGTCGACACCACTGCAGAATGCTTTGTTGGGCTGGTGGTTTGCATTTGTATGCCTTCCGAAGTGCTCTCAGAACGGTTATAAGCGATTCACACTTTGAAAATTCTAGTAGGGTAATTCCGGGATTTATGCCGCACATTTTTTTGAATTTGTGTATAAATTCCCATGGAAGACATAAAATAAAAAAAATCATTCTGTGCTATTTAATGTTAAATATACAACGTGTGTACTGCGACAAAAAATTTCAAAACAAATTATTAATTTTTTTAACAATTTTTTTCTAAAACATTACACTGCGGTGCGTCACCCGTACATTCAGGCTGAGACGCCGCACTTCTGCGGTAGTTATGCCGCGCTTATAATACGAACAGAATGAAATTATAAATAAAAATATTAAAAAATATATATTCATATTTGGACTATAATTAACAATGTAATAATAAAATTAAACTAAATGAGTACAATGAAACGTATTAGTAGATTCAAATAAATAATTGTTGCCCACTTTCACTATTAAAATTATCGACTTATTTTTTTTTTTTACATTAAATTTTAATTGTAATTTCAGCAACAACGTAACAATAATGTATTAGAAAGGGAAAAGGAAAAAAGCAAAATTGTGTTTACATAATTTATTTGTTAACCCTTTCGAGACAGGTGGCTTTTACACAAATTTTATTTGGTTGGTACCACTTTTTTGAAAAGAATTACCTTTACTTAAATAATCATGAAAATGCTCTAATTAAGCAAAACCAATATTACTTTTCTTTTTTACTGGTGCCAGAAACAAATTTTGTAAGTTCTTTATGAAGGTGCTTAGATGCACCTATGGTCCCGAATGGGTTAAGAGACCTGTTTTTTCGACTACAATCTACAGAAAAAGTGTCGAAAAAGTACAGTCTCTATGTAACTACATTTAAACACATGATGCAACGAAGCCAATTACACTTCCTCTTTTTTGTAGTAGTTTTCTAAACATTCCTTGCAAAGAACGTCTGCGTTACGCGTAATCCAATTTTTCATTATTATCATCTTGACTTGCATCTTTCTTGCTCTTCTTACTTTTTATTTTCCGTTTTTTCGCCTTTGGTTTTAGTAAACTTTATAACATGACTAACATGGTTAGTCTGTGCAAAAAGAAAAGGAAAAATTAATAACACTTAATCATCCCGTTCAAAAGAAACTGCGGCATGTATACCGGAATAGCAGTGCGGCATGTATCCCATTTTGCATGGTGCAGACGTCAGCCATCACAGTTACCTGTCATCGCTAAGGGGAATGGCGTAATCATACACACAGTACTCTATACAAACGGTACACTTAGTTTTCACTCTGAAATCATGCATGCATTTAGTAATTAGTGTATGAAAAGTATTTAAACATAACGTGTTTAAAATTTTGGACAGTGAAATCATGCACGTACGTCAAATTAAGGATTGTACTTCTACAAGTAAACATCGAAATGGGACTTACGCTATACGCTGGTTAAAATAATCTCATTGCGCACCTATACTGTGCGTTTGACGACCATCTATCGATAATCGAAAGAAATACAAGGGGTGCGGCATCTATCCCGTATGCGGCGACTCTCCCGGAGTTACCCTACACAAAACGCTTTCTGCTGTCCAGTCGCCATTTCGAATATGACGTTCACGCAGCAACTATGACAACCACATGTGCATGATACATACGCAGCGTGAAACTGTAGTTAACGCCCTCTCTTTTGAGTTGTCATGGAAACATATACGTTTCCTAGTTCGTACGTTGTAACCTATCAAAACCCGATGATTCATTTGTAATAACCGTGTATATTTCTTTCAATTTTTAGGTATGAACATATAAATATTCAGAGACATCGCCGAAAATGTTGTGCAAAAATGTGTTCCTCCACCTCTATATCCGAATCTACTGAAAATAAAATTATGGAAAAATTAAAGGGAATAGACGTTTATTTAATTGCACGAAAACTATATCGATTACCTTAGGTCACATAACTTATGAGAAAAAATGCATTTTGCCGTTACACACAAATTTCAATTTACGGTCATTCAGCAAAGGTGTTTAGGAGCACTGGAGATACCTATCGTAGTATCGAGAAGTATACAAGCATTGTTGATAATGATTTTCGAAAAAAATCGTCGGTAATTAGCCGAGATATTAACCCTTAAAGAGACATACTTAATGACATGAGCGGTATACTTTATGCAGCATAAGGCTTAATAATCTAGATAACAACTTTTAAAGATATGCTTATGTAATGCAATGCCCAGTAGCAGTATAAAATCAATAAACATCTAATTGTTAAAAGCAGTCTAATGTAATAAGAATTAATCGCATAAATACTATGGGATTCGCGACTAGTTTGCATTGAGTGGATGTCTCAATAAGCCTCCCGTGTCTTTAAAAATTAATTAAAAACCTATCTGAAAAAACGCGACATGAACCAAAGCGGTGTTGTAACATTGCAACCTATTTTACAAGCGCACTTAGAAAATGCCAAGTTTAAACTATGAACAAGGGTTTTATTTTAGCTACACTGTAAAAGAACAGTTTATTACTACGCTGAATTTAGTTTTACAAAATGAGAAATGATGTTTAATATGCACTACTTTTATTATCAGTACCGAAATAAGTTCATCACAAACAGATTAGGATAAGATTAAAAAAAGAGTTATACAGAATAGCAATATTTTATATTATTTACTCTTTATATCTCTTTGAATTTGTATGGTATACTCATTCATACTTTTATAGCATATACAGTTATACCCAACCCTACGTCGTATAGTTTATTACAAAGCCTTATTTTTCTTTTAGCAACGATTTTTTTTTAATAATACAGTTAATAATTATTATATTTATTGTAAGGAACACTCTGAGCGGGAGTAATACTCGCACTTGACCGTTTTTTAAATATATACATTTACTTCATACTTATTTTACTGATTTTATTAAACAAAACCACGCAAAGTACACTCCAGGAGAAAAAAAAATAAAAGAAGAAAAACTTTTTTTTTTAATTTACTTAATAAGTTTTTACTATAAACAGATATTTTTTTTGGACAAAGAAAAAAAAATAGAGATGTGTATTTTCTTAATGAAATAAGAAGCTAAACACTATACATTAAGTAAAGTGATTAATCGAAAAGGTTTTTTTTAGTCCATTAAAAAGACAATTCAAGAAATTAATCGGTTTTGGTAATTCTTTTCAGAAACCAAATTTCCCAAAGTGATTTTTTTTAAATATTTTGTAAGGGATTAAATTAAAAAACGGTGTTAATTAATATGTAATGTCAAAAGCGTTAAGGTGAAACTAATTAGGACTGAGATAAAGGGAAGTAAACAAATGATATTTAAACTTCAAAAGTTAAAAAGAGAAAAAACACAAAACAATGTCTGAAAATTGTATGGCGTCATTATTGTTACATTATTTTTAATTCATCCTGAGTTTCTGGATAATATTGTAGCTTTTTTGTTTAAATAAAGTAGATATTTTTAGTTAAGCAGACACGAATAAAACAATAAATAAAAGCAGTATAACGTCATTTTTAATGATGCATTAGATAAATCTCATATTTTTCGGAATATTTTATTACTTCATATTCTGTCCATGCAAAAGAATTAGAGATGAATATCAAATATATGGTTTAATATGAAATTTATTTTTTTCTGTATTTTTAAAATTAAATAAATAAATTTCCATATTATTCTAAAAATCTTACTTAAAAAATAAATAATTTGTAGATATTTTCTTTCTGAATTACGCATTTACTTTTCGATAATACGCTTATAATTCTGTAAATTCTATACTATGCAATTATGTTTATATTTTTCGCACAACACCCAAAATGTTTTTCGGTTTTTACAGAAATAAAAATTTATTTGTATTCATTTCTATTAAACACTTGTAAATTTCTTGGTTATTTCTTAGAAACACAGATTATGATTGCAATGATGAATAATTGCTTATGCACTTCTTTTATTCTTAAAATTATTTATACTATATTAGAACTGTTTAGTATAAAAATTCTTTTTGCAGCACCAAATGAAAAAAGGCAATATTTGAAATGTATTGGAATGATTCTAATTTCATGCTCTAGCTACCACTAAATGGATAAAACTGAACACTTTGCTTCAGTTACGAGTGATTTTGAACCAAGGCAGTTATATAATTTCTTTTGTTAATTTACATTTTTTTTTTTCAGCAATCACTTATAATGAGATATCTGTTATGTATAAGATGTTCATATGATTATAGAACAAGTTTGTTACTCGTAAATTGTCAGGTTGTAAAATAAAGATAAATTCTTATCATTTAAAAAATTACCTTAAACAAAAACAATAATACTTACAGAAACTATATACAGTGTGCCCGCTAAAGTTCAATGTTATCCTAATAATTTCTGAACAGCAAGAGCTACAGTCATAAAAATGGGTTCTAGGTATAGTAAAGTGGCCATGCGCTATTGAATGAAACCGCCTACGGTGCCACCTGGTGGAAAAATGCGGAGTTAGCATTTATATCACAAGATATAGCGGAAAAGAGCGGATTTACAAAGTTGTAGAGCATCATCGATTTAGTACGAAAAGAAATCTTGTGTGCATTAAAGCGAAGTTAAAACGGTGAACGGTTAAAACTCGCATCAGTATTTTCGTGATTTTCTACACTGTAACATCACGATACTTGAGCGGGAGGAGAAATTATTATCTTTCGGACAAATGTGCATTGCAGATGGCGGTGAGAAGTTTGAACATCTAAAATAAAGATATATTGTTAAAACTAGCTTTTTTTCTGTCTGAGATTGTTTTGTTACCTCACAGTATAGGAAAACATAATAAAACAAATGCGCGTTTTAACCGTTCTGTTCTTTGCATTAATATCCACAATGTATCTTTTCGGATAAATGGATGATGCTCTACAACTTTGTAAATCACTTTTCCCCCTATCTCTTTCCGTTTTCAAGATAGGAATGCTAACTCCGCAGTTTTACACCAGGTAGCGCCGCAGGTGGATCCATTCAGCAGCGCATGGCTACTTTACTATACCTAGACACCACTTTTATGACTATAGCTCTTGCCGTTCAGAAATTATTGGGGTGACAACGAACTTTAGCGGGCACACTGTATATAGGGTGATCATAGGGTGTTCATAGGGTGTTCATAGTGAAATTATATGTTGGAAAGCCCTAATTTTATGAAAGTAAATACAAAACAGATCAAATCGAAATATACCTAAATAAAAATATTAAGTAATATTTAATCTTCTTTCATCATTTATCAATTCAAAATCTAACTCGGGGAGTGAGTGTTCTAAAATAGTTCTCTGGTCGTTTACGCAAGCTTACCCGAGACAGTATTCGGGCTGTCGCGGACAACTCCCTCTGCTTCTCTCCGGAGTGACACATGAAATGAAATGCAGCTTTACTTTTATAACATTTGACATTTTATTGGCATACATCTGACCTGTGTGCTTGGCGTCAAGCGCCCGCTTATAAGTCATTGTCAATACATGCAGGGACGAGATAGCACACACAAGGAAATTTACAACACAGAAAAATACAGCTGGGAGCTCCACAAACAGTGTATAACGGAGCAAGCGGGATTCGAACCCGCTCTCACACTTTTATAATTATAGCTTTTATTTTCCCAAGTGAACTGTAGTGAAATTATAAGATTTAGAATGTTATGTTTTTGAACGGAGTTGTGTCGCCGTATGAAGTTAAAATATTTTAGGTTAAATGTTTTAGTTTAAATGCTTTCTTTACAAAAAAGCTACCTATTGCAGCCGTTCGGAGGAAAGCGATTTCAAAAAATTTTGGTATATTTTCATCGATCATGACCCCCAGACCCCGAAACCACCCTCCGTTCAAAATTGATATATATATATATATATATATATATATATATGACCTATGTCACACTGTAACTCCCGTAATTATGAACCGATTTCGATGTAATTCGGTGTGTACATAGTACATACCAATGTCTCGACCGAGTTCGTTGGCCAGCTTCATCCGCCATTTTGTTTCAAAATGGCGGCCATTTAAAATTAAAAAAAAAATTTAAAACTTGAAATGTGGTACCAAAAAATTAAAAATGGAAAAATATTTTTTTCTTATGTATTGGACCTTTATACTGAGATTCCGGAGCAGTTTTTGTTTCGTCTATATCTTAAAAAATGGCTGAGTTATAGCATTTTGAATTTCTAGCGTGGCTGACATTTTGAAACGTCCTGAATTTTGTCACGCGATAAAAGGCGTATTTATGAGCCGATTTGGATGTAATTCGGTGTGTACATAGTACATACCAATCTCTCGACCGAGTTCGTTGGCCAGCTTCATCCGCCATTTTGTTTCAAAATGGCGGCCATTTAAAATTTTTTTTAATTTTAAATTTGAAATGTGGTACCAAAAAATTGAAAATGGAAAAATATTTTTTTCTTATTTATTTGACCTTTATACAAAGATTTCGGAGCAGTTTTTGTTTCGTCTATATCTTAAGAAATGGCTGAGTTATAGCATTTTGAATTTCTAGCGTGGCTGACATTTTGAAACGTCCTGAATTTTGTCACGCGATAAAAGGCGTATTTATGAACCGATTTGGATGTAACTTCGTTTCTACACAGTACATACCAATGTCTCGACCGGGTTCGTTGGTCAGCTTCACCCGCCATCTTGTTTAAAAATGGCGGCCATTTAAATTTTTAAGAAAAAATTTAAATTTGAAATGTGGTACCAAAAATTGAAAATTGAAAAAAATATTTTCTTCTTATGTGTTTGACCTTGATAAAAAGATTCGGGAGCAGTTTTTGTTTCGTCTATATCTTAAGAAATGGCTGAGTTATAGCATTTTGAATTTCTAGCGTGGCTGACATTTTGAAACGTCCTGATTTTTTCTCACGTAATAACAGGCGTATTTATGAACCGACTTGGATGTACCTTGGTGTGTACATAGTACATACAAATATCTCGACAGAGTTCGTTGGCCAGCTTCATCCGCCATCTTGTTTCAAAATGGCGCCCATTTAAAAAAATAAAAAAATAAAAAAATTTAAATGAGATACCAAAAAATTGGAAAATGAAAAAGATTTTTTTTGTATGTGTTTGACCTTAATACAAAGATTCCGGAACAGTTTTTCTTTCGTCTATATCTAAAAAAAAAATGGCTGAGTAATAGCATTTTGAATTTCTCTTGTGGCTGACATTTTAAAACGACCTGATTTTTGTCACGCGATAACAGGCGTATTTATGAACCTATTTGGATGTAACTTGGTCTGTACATAGTACATACCAATGTCTCGACCGAGTTCGTTGGCCAGCTTCATTCGCCATCTTGTTTCAAAAGGGTTGCCATTTTTAAAATAATACATTTAAAATTCAAAATGAGGTATTAAAAAATTGGAAAATGAAAAAGATTTTTTTTATGTGTTTGGCCTTGATACAAAGATTCCGGAGCAGTTTTTGTTTCTGAAAATTTGTTCTTTTGTTGATATCTTAAAAAATGGTTGATTTATAGCACTTTGAATTTCTAGCATGGCTAACATTTTGAAACGATCTTGTATTTGTCACGCGATAACACACGCATTCGCCTATTTCGATGTAAGAAGGCATGTGGATAGTATACATCAACACCTCGACCAAGTTCGCTGGCCAGATTCATCAGCCACCTTGTTTCAAAATGGCGGCCATTAAATTAAAAAATATATATATATTTAAAGTGAGGTGCAAAAAAATTAGAAATTGGAAAAGGTTTCTTTCTTAAGTATTTGATCTTGATATAAGGATTCAGGAGCATTTTTTGTTTGTCTTTACCTTAAAAAATGGCTCAGATATAGCAGTTTCAATTTCTATTGTGGGTGACATTTTGAAAAATCTGATTTTTTGCATGCGACAGCACTCCTATATATTAACCGATTCCGATGTGAGTGAGCATGTGCACAGCAATTACTAAGGTCTCGACCAAGTTCACTGCTTAGCCTCATCCACCATGTTGTCTTAAAACGACAGGCACTTTAAGAAATTGCCGAATTTGACATCCAAATATAAGTTACTTTAAAGAAAAGCAGCTTGGATAAAGCTGACTAATTTCGAGAAATTCTCATTCATTATATTGATAAAAATTAGTATTGAATCTCCTATATTCGGTTTCCACTAAATTGAGCTTCGTGTGTTTGCATGATATAAGTTGGCTTTTTTTAAATAAGGATTATGAAAGCTACCTCTTCCTCCCGGCACTGGCCGGAAGGACTTTTTAAATGTTAACATTATGAAATAATCTTGTCTAAATATTTGTACTGTTGCTGTATATAAACATGTGTTTTTAAATTTAATATGTAGAATTAAGGTCAATCGAATCGCCTGCAGACCGAGTTCAGAAAGCAGGCGACATATACTTACCTGGCACAAAGGGTAAGTAGGATAATTCATGATAAATTTTTATGTATTGCAGAATGCTTGTTTGTCATATGTCAATACATCGTTTTCATTCATTTCTTTTTCAGATTATATTTAATACTGCCTCCTAGTAGACTTCGCTTATAGATAACTAGCAGAACTACCCGGCTTCGCCCGTGTCAATTAAACAGAACCTTCCAAGTAAAATAAATTTAAATGAAATAATACCGCTATCACAGAAACTGAAATTTGTGCATTCTCATTACAAACCGTTATAAAGGCAATCAGAAAACATGAAGTTATTGGCTTGCAACCACAGTAAAATCCCTGAGATTTCATAACCGAATGCGTGTTTTCTTTGTCGGATGTAAGAGAAAAATATATGGTTCTTCTGACAATGCGAAAAAAAAACCCCTCCACCAAATCATGCAGCATTTAGTGAATTTTTCGTTTGTATGTCATATATCTACATTATAAAGTAAAAACAGAGACATCATACTGACGATGGCAACAACTTAACCCATCAATTGTGCCTTTACTGCCAGTTTTCTAACTCCAAAACAGCACACAATTTCATTTTTCACAATGTCTAATAGAAAAATGTTCTTTCAAATGAAATTTGTTTCAAAATTGTATCTCAATTTTTCGATTTTAATGAATTTTAAAGTCATTTTTAAGCATGGATATTTTTAAAGGTGCGTGCAATTCGATTACGAAAGATGACCCCGTTTACTCTTAATGCAAAAGTATAAAGAAAGGACATGTCTATGAGTAACGCTGGTATCATATTTTCGGTGGCAATAACCTAATACAACAATAAATTTCCTTTTTACTGCAATTTAACCTCTAAACATCACATATTCGATTGTTCCATCGTCTTTTAGAAAACAAAAGTACTTTCAGTAATATTTGTTTTTAATGTTTATCACAATTTACAGATATTTTATGGATTTTAAAGTAATTTTCAAGCATGAATATTTTTTAAATACAAAATGTTACAAAATATTAACTCAATTGTTCAAAAACATTGTAAATAATTCAGAATTTGTATATTTTCGTGTAATATTCAATAACTAAATTGAGAAACGAAATTAAAACGCCTAAAATAAAATAAAATAAAACACGATTTTAACAGATATCAAATCAAACTGCTCAAAATAATCTAATAAGTCTATAAAAAGCAAATGGGAATTTCGTTCCGGGTGCATACAACTTGAGTTTTTCAGAACGGATTTACATGCGACTTGCGCTATTAGTTTTTCATGGAGGTTTCTAGTGCGCATCCTATTATTTTCCGTTGCTTAGTCATAGGAAAGTCATATTGGAAAGTTATATAATCATATGAACCCAATTATGAAAGATTAGTCTTATTACCTGAATGAAAAAATCATAATTTTCAATAATCGAGCTGTGCGCTAGTAGGCGTATTCTTATTTTAACGAATGTGCCTGACACCTATTATGGCATGCACTTTTGTTTAAAACAATATAGCATCGCTTATGTTTTAAAAGAATATTTGGCATGCAATTCGATTAGAAAATATTAACCTGCAATAATGCTTTTGGTGGTTCTCCAGTCCATGCTCAACAACGCAAAACTTTCTGACTCATTAAACGTGAAGGCTTAAAATTTGTTGGCCTGACTATCGAAGCGATTTGGAATTGAAATGAGTTTTCCATATTTTTTTATAAATAAATTACTTATCAAGTTATGAGCAATTGTGGTCACGTGAACAACCGGTTTTTCTCTTTTATCGCGGTGTTGCGTTCGAAATTCAGTTCAAAACACCAACTGAAGGATCTTACGCCTTTACCAAAAATGGAAACTATCTTTCTATTACATAGTTTTTTAAATAAAAACTCCTGCCAATTTAATGCGTTTCCGAACAAAAATTTGTTAACACGTTGAGTGCCATGGTGACTAACACTGAAGCGATGAAAATTTTACAATGTTTTAAGTAATTTTTAAGAATGTATAATCCTGTAATAAATAAAAGGTAGGTAAATTTTAAATAAATTTTCAGTAATTACTTAAAACAATGTATATATTTTTTAGTTTTATATTATATTTTAGACGTCAGTCATCGATGAATGACGCGTTGGAATGACGCGTTGGAATGACGCGTTGGAATGACGCGTTGGCGAATGACACGTCACCGGTGACTGACGTGGCGTTTAACGTGTTAAAAAATATGTCAGAAAGTATCTCCTTTGAATTTGAGAAAAGCCTTAACTTTATGAACAAACTTAACTTGACATTTATGAAAAAACCCACATTCAGAAAAATGGATATACTTTTAACATAATTTTGGTAATTTTTTTTAACTTTTAAAATTAAATTACATGTTTTCTTTGGCACGCGGAACAAAAGTATACTATTTCTCACAATACGGGGAAAAATACAATAAATGCATCCAGATGAGGTAGCAGTTTCTGAAATTTTACTTGGAAATTTGAAATTTTATTTGCTTAAAGCTAAAACCTTTACTTTACGTGTAATTATAAGCTTTAATTAAAGTATTAGATCAAGAGGGTTTTTACTCTAAATAAAATATCACTCTTAAACGTGAGCTTAAATTTTTCATTGATAAAAATTAAATCTACAATGATTAGATGAAAATGTTGTCATTTTCCACAAATTTTAAGTCGTGACATCAGTCAAGAATTTTTTTGAAAAGGGAGATAACTTCTCTCTTTTTACTATAAATTACAGAAAATGTTGCCACTAAATCTAAACCAATAAAACAGTTAACTATAATGTAGCTATAAGATATGGCTGTTGTATATAATCGAAGTAGTAAAAAAATATTGGAGCCATTTATTTACAGTGAGTTTGACTACGCGTTGAAAAGATTTGATAGAATATGACGTCATAGCTAACCTTTTTTTTCTTTTTCCTAAATTGTTTTTCTTAAATTTGACTGCCTGTATTGCAGTAGATGTTTTAATTTAAAAAACATTCAAATTAAGGTTTTACGTCAATTGATCACTCTCATAGTTAAAGTTTTTATTATATATATATATATATATATATATATATATATATATATATATATATAAATGTGCATTTTCTGCTTAGAATGACGTCAATTTCAAAAATGCAACAAAAATGCGTGGCGTACGTAATACGTATGTCTCTCATTTCAGTAAACATTTCATTCTTTGAATGAAGACATTCATGGTTTTTTGAACAAAACATTATTATATGTATAATTTCTAACTTCTGAAATAATTTTATTGTAGCTTCCTCATCATCAGATAACTGCCAAATAATAAAATCTATGTCAGTAACAGTATTAAATGTAAGTTATAATTAATAATAAATATTTTCTATTGAAAAAATAACTAATTCAAAAATCTTATGAGATTACGATGGAATACTCATAAAAATTATTTAGGTTCAATAAATAGCAAATGTTAATGTTTGGCACGGTTTCCAATGAAAATCGTTTGCACGTTAGGGTTGAAATAAATGGCACGATACCATATGTTTTAGCATGATGTTGGTAGAACGAAAAAGTACAACAGTTTTTTTGTTTGTTTGTTTGTTTTAGTTTATGAGGCTTTTGTGTTTTTTTCCCTAACTGACATAGTTGTTTTAAATATTTAACCAAAAGAATCGATTAAAAAACTATTCAATTTGAATTACTTCCCTTGCTATAGTAACAGAATGAAGACAATGAGTTTTTGGAATTATCACTTGAAAATTTGAGGCTTTGGCGCCAAAGATAGTGCCAAATTAGAAAAATATGAAATATCTCATGAACTATTAGACTTAAAAGAATTTGGTTAGTACCATTCGATTCAGCATACAAAAATACACTAAAATATGTTATGAGATGAAAAATAACTATAAAATCCGATTTTTAACGAATTTTTTAAAAGTTCGTTCTATTTTTTACTCCCCTTAAGGGTGGAATTTTAGGAAATCCTTTCTTAGCGGCACTCTATGTCATAAGAAGTATTTTTACCCCCAAATTTCAAGATTTTAGGTTCAGTAGTTTGGGATGCGCGTTGATTAATACAAAATCCAAACTTTCTTTTATATATACTAGGGGATCGTACCCGGGCTTCCCGGGTTAAAGAATATACGTGAAATCATTTTTTTTAATTGAAAACTAATAATTTTTTTATATTCCATAATATTTTTAGATTGACAACTTACATTAAAAAAGCATTTTTCATATGGAAAATACGAATTATACAATCAAATAAATTTTTGAAATTTATCAAAAGCGATATTTTCTTATTAGCCGCATGCTAAGAGTTATTTGCCAAGATTTTGCTACTTATGGCATCCTTTTATATTCTGATAATTTCAGAGCTTATACATGTCTGGCAAATCTGTGTTTTATTTATATTATTTTATTTATTTATTCATAGGGAATTTTTTAATAGATATTAGCCGTAAGAAAATGATGAAGTCTGTATTTTGTTTTAAGGGCAAACGGATTAATCTTTCGTAATCGAGCTCCGCGCGATATAGATAATTTAAAGAATATTTCATGCTTAAAAATTATTTTTTAAACTATAGACAATCAGTAAACTGAGATGGACTTTGCAAAGTTATTCCATTAAAAAAAAAAATCCTATTTGGTGATCTAAAAATTTAAATTGTACGATTATAAATATGTTAGATTTGTTGTTTTTTCAATATTATTCTTTTATTTGTTTATAAAAGAAGTATTAATTTCGTTAATTTGTCTTTCACAAATATGTTAGATTGGTGGTTTTTTTAATATTATTCTTTAATTTGTTTCTAAAGGAAGTATTAATTTCGTTATGCAAAAATAGTCAGAAACAAATGCTGAAAAATGTTTGTCGCTTTATGTGAAAAATGTTTATTATTATTATGTACTGAAACCGGCACGTGATAAGATAAACTTAAAAAAAATCCTGCTTAAAAATTATTTTAGAAAATATAATACATCAGTCAATTAAGATAAAATTTTTAAACAAATTGCATTTGAAAGTAAATTTTTTTTCTATGCGACGAAAATTGAAAATGTAACGATGGTCAGAAGATTGAAAAATATACTTTATAAAGATACTCTAAATTTTTGTAAAACATTGAGTTTTATCAGTGTGTGATTTCGATTACATTATTTTTAAATGTGAAGCATTTTCACCTGTGAAGAATTTCAAAGCAGCTGGGCTGTGAAAATGACGCACTTCTACAAAACATAATTCAGGTTTAAGAAATAAAATACACGCATTTTTATAAAATGACGTCATTTGCATCCGCTAAAGCAATCCACTTTTACAATCCAGTTTTAAACTTCGTCTATAGAAAAGTGTGCATATAACGTCATTAGCTCAGAATAACAGACAATATTCTTGACATAGCCCATATTTTAATTTCAACTTTTTTTTAAATGTTTTATGAGAAAATGGCAACAGAAAGATACAGTATGTCCTATTTTCGACTATTTTCCGTTTACTTTCAATGACTTTCAATGAAATGAGGTACTTTTGTTGCCACGATAAGAAAAATGGTATTAAAAACTACAAAAAAAAATAATATCTCAAAAATAAATTGAGATACAGTTTTCAAACAAATTACATTTAAAAGAGCATTTTTTTCCTTATACGACGGTGTAAAAATTTAAAATGTGCGATGTTTAGAAGTTTAAAAATTTGCAGTAGAGAAAATTGCAAAGCCAAAATTTTATTTCAAATTTCAAAGTGTTGCCATTCGCAAAATGACGTATGCGTTACGCACAGATATCTTTGTCCTTTATAATATAGATATAGATATATAAAATTCTAAACAGATTCACTTTCTACCTAATGAGCACTATTCGTATTGGATTTCTTATCACTTTAAAATTTTACCTTAAACAAAAACAATAATATGCTTGCGCACGCGTTTTACAACATTGATATATCAGTTTATTGTATACAGGTCAATTAATTGATCCTTCATTTTCACATCCTGTCTGCAATGACGCCAAATGCACGTTTTCTGGATCTGGCCCCAACGGTCTATTTACTTTTACACTCTAAAAGCCTACTTTAAGGACGTCACTTTACCTTGTAGATTTTAGTGACGTGAGGTTCAGAAAAAATCATTCTATCCAATGACTATAGACAAACTACAGCATTAAAAGTATAAATGGATTGATATCTGAGATTAAGTTGATTAAATAAGTTAATTTTATCACAACAAGCATTACGGTCAAATACAAAGACAAACGCAAGCTTTTAATAATACGATTAAATATACAGGTAGTAGTTAAGCATATTTTTAATAGATGACCATGAAGGAATAAAAATGGAATTTTCCTTGTTTAATAGATAGCATACTTTGCCAGTTTCCTAAACCTTGCGTAGAAATAAACAACCATCACAAATTGACTGAAAACTATAGAACTTCTCATTTGTCCATCGTGTGTTTTATTCATGCGTTTCGTGGATTAATCCTGCTTGCTTGTAGTTGGTGTCTGTTATTAAGTGCTTTCGTAATTATATAAATACGTAGCACCTATAGCCGTCGTCTAGTCTGTTCGTCCGCATATAACAGCGCACAAACTACCTAACCGAATGGTTTGAAATTTAATAGGTAGAAACGTTGCAGACTTTTGTCGAGTCATTTCAAATGTTATGAGTATCGAGTCAAAACTTAAAAAAGTATTAATAAATGTTTTCTTCATTCTATTAAATTCTATCATCCGTACTTAATTCAGTGATATCCCATGATAGGTAATAACGTCCTATATAAGATGGAGTCCAATTATTTCCCTATTACTGAATGTAATATATAGAATTGTAATAAATTTGTTATTCATTCATTTTTTTTCATAAGAGTGAAACGGCTATTGCGCCGATATCTGAAAAATTTTAAAACCAGTTATAGTACGAACGCACCTCCTTTGCCACGTTTGACGTACGATTTCCGACTTGTTACAGTTTTCAGAGATATTTTCTCCGAAAGCATTAATAGATTACTACGTTTCTTTTGCAGCTTCTTCAAACTTTTGAAAAATAAATATAATTAATCAATATAAAAATACAGTCGAACCTCTATTTAACGAACCTCTATTTTGCGAATTTTTCCTTGGAACCAAAAACATTTTGCGAATTTCTTCGTAAAATAACCTCCAATAAATTCCAATAAATTCCTCCAATAAATTCCTCCAACAATCCTGTAATAAATATTGTTAAACACAAACACAGTATTATTATTGTGTTTAACAATATTTATTACAAACAGACAGAGGGGGCCCCCATGGGGGTCACCAATTTCTGGTTTGTTGGCCGAGTTAAAACTTAGACCTTTGGAGACCAAGATTATTTCAAATTCTGTTTTTAAACCAAGTTTATGGGTCAGGTTTGTCGACGACATATTAATTATATGGGATCATGGCCTTCCAGCACTTATGAATTTTCTTGAACATGCCAACAATAGTGACAATAAGATAAAATTCACTTTGGAATTAGAAATAAATAGAACGTTACCGTTTTTGGATGTTTCCCTCACTAGGAATGAACTAACTCATTGCATTGATAGGACAGTTTACAGAAAATCCTGTCGTTCAAACAATACAATTCCTTATAATAGCCACTCTCCATTTCATTATAAAGCTTCAGCTTACCGGTTTTATATTAGACGTGCATTTGAAGTTTGCTCTGATGCTCACCTGCAGGAAGAACTGGATAAAATTAAGTCAATTGCTAATAGTGATGGTTTTTCCACTAAATTTATTGATAAATTAATTTATAAGCTTAAGCACGCAGAACCAGCTAAAATAGAGTGTATTAGTAAAAATGAAGTTAAATTTATGGCAGTTGATTACATTCCTCGTTTATATGAAAAATTAAAATACATCCTAAGGAAATATAGTATAACGTTAATAGCTAGAGATAACACCAAATTAATTAATCTTGTGCAAAAAAGAGTTGATCCTATTAGTATGGAAAATAAGTCAGGAGTTCATATCATCCCATACAGAAGTAAAGAAACAAATAAAATATTCAATTACATTGGTATGACCACAAGAAAATTCCAAACAAGTGTTAAAGAACATATGCAGGATATTAATAGAAATAGACCGGCTACCGCCCTCTCAAGGCTGTTTCAAACTAAAGATATTGACATCCTTTTCAATAGAGCAAAAGTCATTATCCAGGCTTCTGGTTTTAATAGTTGTGCTATTTTAGAGTCTTTGGAAATTTTAACGCAAGCAGAAAATTGTTGTAATGACGTATTATCATACCAAATTCCGCGTATCTGGTTTAATTTACTTAATATTACTGGTGAGTTCGGTCTCTCGGAGGATTGAGCTTTTTCTACCTTCCCCCTCCTTCAGTTTAATAGATACGACCACCTGCGGGCTTCCTGGGGTGCGTTTCCGGTCAATCTGTAGCAGTGAACATCGAGCGTCGAGTGTTTTTATCAGTCAATTCTCTTCTCCTTGACAAAGGCTTAAGGTTAGCCGAAAGCGCTCGGAGTAGCTTTTTATCATTTTAACATCTAGTGTTTTTAATTTTAAAAACATTTGTATATTTATTTTTATCACACCTATGTAGTAATGTGTATTAAATGAAGCATTTTAAATGTTTCCATGTTTTTATACAAAAGCACTAAATTAGTCTTAAGGGGTAGATGCATGTAAAACGCTGTTTTTTCAAGATTTTTTTAAAAATGAAAACGAGAACATTTATTCAGTCACAGTAAATTACAAAAAAATATTGACGTTTAAATCTAGGAGAAAAAAAAAAAACTTTTTATTGTCGAAAACGAACGGCGGCGCTGTAACTTGGATCCTATGATTTTCGCCGGGAAACTCCCAGGTCCTTGTAGTTAACTAAAATCAATAAACCAAAATTTTGGATTAAAACCATTGAACGCCAACGATCCCGTTGCGGGAACAACAATTTGTTATTTTTTCCTCAAAATATTTTTGAACTATTTTAAAAAATACATTTTGTGTAGAAAAGTTAATAGTATGGCTTGTAGTAGATATATTTTTTTCAGAATGATATAGTATATATATTTACTATTTTTTACAGATTTTTTAAAAACGAGAATTTTTGGTTTTCCGACTTCCTCAAGTAAAATTAGTAAAAAGAAAAAACAAATTCTTCAGTTTTTAAAGTGCATGGAATATTTAAATCCAACAGATCATCTAATAATACATTCCTAATACGAAGTAAATATATTCATTTAAAGCAATTCCATAAAGAAATGATCGCGTTCCTAGGCAGTAAGGGAAAAGAAATCAGTTAAATATTTCAGGAAAATAGGTGATTTATAGAACATATGACTAATAATGAAGGCAACGAATATTTTTTCAACTGGATTAAATCATATTCAATGGTGGAGTAGCACAGTTGAAGTTTATTCCAACAGAGCGAAAAATGTCCAGACCAGGGATCGAACCTGGATACTTGGCGTGCCGTGCCAATGCCTTACCTGTTAGGCTATCCGGACCGATACCTGGCTGACATAATTCACTCTTATTAGTTGGACTTGGCTGCGAACTGCAGCGCTAGTTTTCTTTCATCCAAGCTATAACTAGAGCATTTACATGATGAAACTACTTTTTTAACACGGAAACTCCTGTATACCATGTAATTAGGTCATAATGAAGGCAACGAATATTTTTTCAACTGGATTAAATCATATTCAATGGTGGAGTAGCACAGTTGAAGTTTATTCCAACAGAGCGAAAAATGTCCAGACCAGGGATCGAACCTGTGCTACTCCACCATTGAATATATGACTAATAGTTATAGTGATTATAAATTGTTTTTAAAGGCATTTTATAATGATTTTTATGTAAAGCAGTATGTCAACCGTTTAAATGTGGATGTGTAATATTATACGGAAAAACAGAACGTTTGTTAACCAGATTAAATTTAATAAAGAGCAACCAAACTCCCCTAAAAGTTATCTTTATAATGTTCATCCGTAAAAAAAAAAAAATAAATAAAAATAAAATAAAATAAAAATCTTTAAATTAAAATTAAAATGCAAGAAGAAAAAATACAAGATTGCGTTATACATGAAATTAAGTTATTCCCTAGTAGCAAAATGTATATGGCCCTTGAATGGCCTCTTATCGAAGTCCGATGACACGATAAGTGGCCGATTATCGCATTCTCATCGGAGAGGGATGAATTTCATCGGCAATTACTCAGAAATGTCTCATCGGCCTGAGATCTATGGATGATCGCAATCTGATGAATTTTAGAAAAATTTGTGATGAAACACCGAGGAGTACGATTTGATAACGATGAAAATGCGATGACTTTTAGATGAGTTATCAAGCAAATTTTGATTAGAAAGCGATGAATTATAGATTGGTTGGTTGGGTGTATAAATGAAAGCGATTTCAGAATATTTATTTTCGAAATATACATACATTAAAATTTTAAGCGTCAAAAATGTAAATACATTCTTTTAATTTCTATTAGCTTTACTACAATCGTTTGAAACAAAATATTTAAACAAAAATATCCAAATTTTATTTTTATTTTTTGAAGGAGGGGGAGGGGTGAACTGAGTTAGAAAGAGTTCCATATTTTTTTTATTTCTGAACGAATACTACTCCTTCATTTAAATAATCCTATTAAATTCTATTATTTATCCTCTTCCTAAAGCCTTTTATTTTAAATCAATTAAGTTTGCTTGTTTTCAACAAACTGATTTAAAAAAAAAAATCAAATGCATTTTTTAAGTATTAATATTCGACTAACAATTACCACTCTTATTGTTTATCATTATGTTTGATAGAAATATTTTAAAAGAATTTTATTAATTCTAAATTATTGTTCTGCTTTGATAAGTTTTTGCCCCTTAAATTTTTCATTATAAAATATGAAAGGTTATTTCTTTCATTTTATTAGACTTTAAAAGACGAAAAATGCAATTGGGCCTTTTTCTACCAAGGTACATGAATAATTCAGTAAGTTATACTGTTGTATAAACACTCATAACTCAAAACAGTATATATTTTTAATTAAGCATATTTACTGGAAAGGGGGGGGGGATTGGTGGGATTCAGGTGTCTAAATAGGTAGAATTTCGGTCTGTTCAGAGATCCTTGACAAGAGGCGTACAAAAGCAAAGGGCATCACACCCTCCTCGTTTAAATAAAGACCATTTTTTATCACACGAACTGTCCAAACACATACCCATATTTGGCAATAAACCGTTTTTCCCAAAAATAAATACTTTGAACCAGAAAATTTAATTAAATGTGCCTTGCTTCTATTTAGTAGTGATTTGAAATATACTTTATTTCATTAAATAAATTTCTGGTTTAAAGTTTTTTTCTTCTTTCACTACGTGGGAAGGTGGTAATAAGTATACTTATTACAATTTCTTTGTTAAATATTTGATAATTCATATCTGTAAAGTGCAAAAAAATAACTCTTGAAGAAGCACACTGTAATAACAGATTATATTTCTAAAACAAATGTATGAATTAGGTTCAGCTTTGCAAGTTCCATTTTTAAGTCAAATCAATTTCATTTAACCCCTTGAGAGGCAAGTGATTGCGTTCCTGTAATGTTAAATTCACACCGGGATCTTTGAAAAATTCCGTTTCAAAATAAAGGAAAGCAATTTTACAAGTTTTTTCCATCAAAGTTACAAAAATAAAATTTATTTAAAAGTTTCCGGTGCAAATCTCGATTAAACTTAGGTGGGATAAAATATATCCCATCGTCCCTCAAGGGGTTAATATTCACAACTTTCACACCTACGGTTAATTTCTTTTCTATTAGTCTTATGTCATGCTGATACTTCACAATTGTATTGTCTGTGAAAACCCTAACTGTAGGGAAGGTAGGGGATTTCCCCCTCTGAAATATTTGTATCTTAATATGATTTAAGAAAAATTGACAGAAAAACTATTTAAATTAATATATTACTAATTATTGATCAATCTAATTGTCAAATGTATTTGAAAATAACTTTTTGAGACTTTCTGATAATTTTTTTTCCACAACACTGCTGTTATGATTTTTTTCATTCAAAACATTTACATAAATTTATATTTATTATGGAATTGGGCTTCATTAAGCAGCACAGGATCAACATTCTCTGGAAGTGTAGGAAAAAATATTTTCAACACCTAGACTTATGCATCCAGATGCATAGGTCACAATAGTTGAATGCGGACAAATCCACACAAAGTGGAATAAGCAAAGGCTTTAATGCTCGTGATATTTAAAATGTTTAACATTTAACTGATTTTGTTTATTAATCCATAAATTTCTGATTGAAACAAAATTTAAAATACTATTGTAGTAGTTATACAGTCAAACCTCGTTAACATAAATCTCAAGGCAAATTAAAAGTTTTTTCCTGATGTTATCATCAGTTTATATTATTATTAATAAAACCGTTGTATTAATTTTGACAGGCATTGTAGGAAAAATTTATATTAAAAGTACACCAGGTTAATTCTGTACATGTTAATGAGGTTTGAATGTACTTTTTGTTGTTTAATAGCAACAGCCATCTCCTGTTACTTTCTGTTTAGATATTAGGGCAGATAACTGAAAAAATACATTATCTTAATTAGATTTTTTTTCAGTTTTATATCTCTATGCCTATATAAAATATCACATTAATGTTAGCTATTTTATCTTATTGTTTCTAAACTTGAAGTGTTGTTTTAAGAATCTACATATACTATCTGCATTTTTTAATTACTAAATGAATAAAATACCCTAATTTCTAGTGCATAATCTGCTGAGAAATTTTAATAAATAAGATTTATGTTATTTCTATTTTTTACATATTATGCAACATATTTAAATAAACTTTATTGGTCTAAAACTTATTTGATTGGCTGCACACTATGTACATCTGAAATTAGCGTACACAAAAAGTACTTAAATTCTGTTCAATTAACTTACTCATTTAATATAAATGTATTATTTGAAAGTTTTATTAAGGTTAAACAATGACAGAAAAAAAAAAAAAAATGTTGTTGCTTCTTCCTGTAACCCTTCGTATAAATCGAAACAAAAATCTTCTACGTTAAAAAAGTTTCTGAAGCAATTAATTGTCACAGATGATTCAAATGTTGCTTTGTACATTCACATCCCATAAAAAGTAGAAATAATAAAATATTTATTGAATATTCATGCACAAGAATTTAATGAGGACACCAGTTTCAAAACTCCTTATCTAAAAGTTAAAAAATAGAGTTTTCTCTGTCATTCCATTCTACTGGTACCGGTGGACATGAATCTGGAAAACAATACCATCTGCAAAACACTAGCTTTATTGTGTATTTCTGGCATTGTAAAATCTTGGTTTACAATGAAAACCAATGGACACGATCAGAGGTTTTTCACGATTTCCCAAAATTTGATTTACTGGATAAGGCAAATTTTGAAACTCACATACTCAAATATAGCTAATAATTTCCAAATCAAACTTTAATTAACTCATTTGATATAAATTTAAGATTTATTTATTTTTAAATAACACATAACATACACAACAAAAGAAATTCAAAGTAAGTTTAAATATATAAGTGCATCAATTACACTGTTTTTATTTATAAATAATGTTCCAACAGGAACAAACAAAAGCTAATGCGTTTAAAATAACTTTGGAAAAAAAATTCTCAAGAGAAATTGATCTTTATTTTGTATCTGGAGAATTACATGAAGTATCTTGTTTTAGAAGTGTTCTGGTCAAAGAATCAAACAGGACGGAATGCCACCTTTTCTTAAGCGTAGGTAACATATTCCATTTTCTGCAGTGTAGAGGGGGAACTCATGAATGTCAGCAGATGTAAAATGCAGTTCACAAAGCTAGACAAAAAGAGAACAAAACAGTAAATTTTTATGCATAATCATGTGTATGTATATACATATAAAAGTGTGGTTTATTTCAGTTAGCTTTATTAAGTACACTTGTAGTATTTTATTTCCATGGGAGAGATATGGGGTCATTCTAAAAAAAAAAAAAAGTCCATTTTGAAATTTTTAAGAAAGAAAAAATATCTTTTGAGATGGTTGAATACTAATTCAAAAATAGAAACTGAAGGTGGATTTATGATTTTGGCCCCAGCTTAGCATTTTTTTTTTATTTATTTATCTTGGATTTTTTGGGTTTGCACAATTTGAAATAATTGTAAAAATTTTGGTCTGTGCAGACCTTTAATGCCTACTGTTATTTAACATCTGTTAATTTTTCTATATACAAGCTAAAATTAACAAAGATAAAACTTTCCAATAGCAACCTGCAAATTTACAAAGAAAAAAAAAATTAAGACTTCATATACAAAATTACACTTTGTTTCTACAAACAGTTTCAGCGTTATTAACCATTTTACAAAGAAGCAATTTTGGAGATTTTCTCCATATTGAAACCTGGCACTTATATCAATATACCCTACAGATTTCACCCAAAATATTATTTCAAACAACAACAACAAAAAAACCAGCTTTTTGCTATGAAGAAAAGGTGGTTTTATGATTTTATTGGATTTTCTATAATTTTCTTTAAAGGCAGTATACCATTCATTGTGTCGAAAAGTAATCCAATTTCTTTTCTTTTTTTACATAGAAAGAATAAAGTATCATAAAAACTGAATTTACCCAGTTATTATTCATAGTTTGTAGTATAACAGATATTTTTATTATACAACAACAACTCTTAAAACTGATAGAGATATTGTCAGTTGCATATACAACATTTTTAGCTTGACATGTAAAATATACAGTTTAAATGGATCAACCAATCACATTTTTTCTTTTTGGAAATAGCAGAATATTTTGTTGTAATAATAATATATTCTTTGAGCTACACTGCAGTTAGAGAAAAAAGGTTGGAAAAGATGACACTTTTTTCTAAAAACAATTCCCTCCCCCCCCCCCCCCCCAAAAAAAAAAAAAAATTAAATTTCAATGAGCTCCTGTAAAATTTGTAAAAAGTTTACACCACCATCGTTATTTTATGTCACACAGACCTTTCGATTCGAGACAGATTGCAGACAGTTTGAAGCGAAAATTTTACATTTTTGGCTTTATTTTCAGTCACACAGATTAAAATTTTACAATATCTGTTTTATTTCAGGCCCCATGTGCAGAAACCAAACAAACAAACAAAAAAAATCTACAATTTTGTATAATTTTATTCTTGCAAACCCGAGGAGAAAAAAAAAAAAAAAAGCCAAATTTTCACAATTTGTGTTATAAAATTTAAAATATATTTCAAAATCAATATTTCTAAGTGGAAATAATGCCCTTCAGAGAAACACTTGAAAAAGCTAGCCGCCCACTCCACCCCCAAATTGGCATTTATCTTTGCATTTTCTAAAACTTTAATTCAATCAAGAATTGATTAATTAAAAATATTCTTTAATTAATTAAAAATCAAATAAATTACTTTTAATAAACTCTTGTTAAAATTATGTTCATTATTTTACTTAGATTAAATAATGATACAGCTGTGAAAGCATGAGAGAATTTGAAAAAAAAACGACAGTGATTTTTTCAAGTGGGCCTGCTCGCAAACCTTCCAATTGATAAGAATAAGTGATTTAAGATAATACTATGTCCAGTAATACTATTATGTAGAAAAGTATTACTCATCCTTGTTGAAATTATGACTTTAAAAGGGATAAAATATATTGAAGGGTTTCGGTAATTTTTGCTTTTTACAATTCTCCCTGAAAATTTTAATAATGAATTTTTCATATCTGTACCATGTTTGAAAATTGTCCGACCAATGTTGTAAACCGCATTTCAAAATTTCCAACTCATTTTTCATCAACTCATTTCCAACTCAACCAAAATTAGGTGTCCTTTTTTAATGACACCACCCTCGAAAGGGTTAAACACTATATATGAAAACATAAGTTTTGGCCACTCCCCTTTCACCAATTTTTCTGTAGCTGTCATATTAGCATCTTTTTGTTTTCTATGGACTCTTAAAATATTATTTTTCATGTTTTCTCCAATGCTGAAGCTGGCATTACTTGCAACAAATCCATTTTTCTATACTAACTGCTTTAAACAATGCTTTCACATTTTTTCCAATACCGAAGTTAGTCGTCACTAGCAACAAATCTACTTTTTCCTATTTTCTACTAAGCCATCTGCTTTAATCTATGTTTTCTCTTTCTGCCAATGCTGAAACCAGCCATCAGCTGCAACAAATCCACTTTTCTCCCATTTTCTCTGCTAAATCATCTGCTTTTTGTCACATGAGTAGACCACTGACTCTTGCATCTTTTTTGCCGATTGTTTGAAAACAAAAATGTCAGCATCTTTTCCACTTCAGTTTGTAATATTCTGTATTACCATTCTTTTCTTTTTTTATTAAAAATCTTTCGATTTTTAAAGATTTTGCACATAAGAGGTTGAATAATTTTTAATTGAACTGCAGCATTGTGTTGGCTCATTTGAGGTAAAATATAACGATGTAAAATCTAATTTTTTTTAAATACTTAAATCCATTTGCTTTTCATTCATAGTAGCCATTGCCATTGACTTTCAAAGATAATTGAACAATATACAACTTACCACAACTGGTTGTCTGATATAGGTCAAAATTGGGAAATTTCATTAGCGGCCACTGGCTGGTAGAACTAGTTTTTTAAGTGGCCACTTTTTTATTTAAAAATACTAAACAGTAAAATTTCTATAAATATTCATCTAAAACTGAACAGCCCAAATAAATATGTTAATGTAAATATATTGAATACCCAAAAAAAGCAGAATCCTTGATGAAATGCAAGAAAATTTTATTCTCTCCTTGTAAAAAAGTGGCCGCTGATAGACAATTTTTCACTGGCCACTTTTTCTCATTTACTGGCCCTGTGGATGGTGGCTAGTGCTAATTTTGACCTTTATTGTCTGACTAGAACTTTATTTGATAACGAAATAAATGGTTACGTGACGCTGCTAGCAGGTATATAATTTTTGTTCCCATTCCGAGGTTTACTGAAGCTTTCCCCTTGCAGCAGCTGTTGCGAGCTACTCACCTACATTCCTTAATTGACTGCATATTCCCATGTCATGCATGCATCTGCAACGTGATCACAAAAAATTCATAGGGATAAATTGCTACATTTTTTCTTATTTAGAATTCATGCCTTGAAAGGGCTTTTTAACAGAACTTCGCTTGTAACTGCTGCTGAAAAGGCAATACCATTAAACAAAGTATTTATCACACAGAGCGATGCTTTTAGCATGAATTGTTAGGTCGGGACATGATGATTTTGATAACACTAACAGGCTGATATTACACATAATCACATTAAGCAGCATCTGCTGCAAAAAGTAGTTTCTTTAGCATAAACATAATTATAATTACCCTTAGATTTCTCTTAAAAATCACGATGCAAGGAAACACTATTTGCCTTCTCAGAGAGTGGTCTCATAGGAATTTCAAGAACATCCTAAGGATAAAAAAAAAATTAATATAAAAAAAATAAAATGTATTGCATTTCATTAAAGTACCGAGACACAAAAAAAAGCAATTGCATAAAATTTCTGGATTTCTTGATGTTTTTCAGGTGCAATGCTAAAAGTTAAGAATCATAAAATAGAATTCTTTTTTTTAAGATAAGGAATTTTAATGTACAAATAGTATTGACTCTAGGCTAATTTGGAAGGGCGTAAAGCACGGTGGACCTTTTCAAACTACATTATGCACCCAGTGGTCCTTACTGCTCTTTTGGATGCACCCTTTTTATTTAATTTTATTGCAAAATATGTCAATCGGCTGCAATAAAAAAATTTGAATTTCACTAATTGGCTGAGGGGAAAAAAATAGCAAAATTCATCGAATATGGGAAGGGAATGCGAAATTTGTCAATTGGTCATAGAGAAGGGGAAAAATCGAGAAATTTGCCAACTCCATGCAAGAATATAACTGCAAAATCAATTAATTGTGATCGATTGATGGAGAAAAAATATCAAATTGTCTATCCACCTCAGAATAAAAAAATCATGCAATTTTTCAATGCAACAGAGGAAAAACAGAGTAATTTTGTGAATCAGTCAGAAGACGAAATGGCAGGATTTGTAAATCGGTCGAAAAATTTGATAATTGGTCAAGACAGGGCTTGAAATTAAATTTTTCTTAGGAAGAGAGTCTCCCTCCTAACATTTATAAATGGAGGTGGAGTTGAGCTGTTTAAGGGAGGAGGGGGGGAGGGAAAAAATCTTTAAAATTCACTGTTATTTTACATGCTATTTAAAGTAATACATTAACACGGACATGACAAAATACCATTGAAGCAATTTAAATCAACAATTCAGAATAATTAGTATGCAAAATTTTTTCAATAAGGAAGAAAATCAAGCTGTTATACAGTCTATTATTCAACTTTCAATCAAATGTCATGAGTTCTTACAATGGGGTTGTTAAATGTAGTTCAGAAATTAGTTTTTATTCGATTTTGTGCCCCGAATTTCCTTTCAGAAGGTAAAATTGTGACAGACAGCACAAGCTCAACATTTATAACTTTGGAAATTATTGAAAATGTATGATTATGCTCGCTTTAAAAAATTTCAGGAAACTTTGCAATATTTAACATGCCTCCATTTTTAACTACTTGCATGAACAATGTATATATGCTGATGGCATCATGAATATCCATTTCAGAATGAAATTGTTTTATTATATCCTTAACGAAATTATAGTCAAAACAGGACTCCCTGGCATTTTCTTTGATTAACAAACTGACTGTTGAAAAAACAGAATTTCGTCCAATCTATGGCAAAAAGTAACCGTTAAATTTGCAGTTGATTCAGAATAAAAAAAAAAAAAATCAAAATCTGAAATTTACAACAAATTTTCTGAAAGGTTACAGCAGATAGGTGAGGGGGGGGGAGGAAGGGAGAACAATCAATTTTCTTCTGGAGCTAATTATTTTTGTTGCAAGTTGAGTAAACTTTGTTTTTGGTTCGGGTCGATTTCAGGCTGAGCGTACATTCCTGCAAGTTGGGTTCAGGTTAAAACCAATTTTTCAAAAGTTAGTTCAGTCTATTATTTCAGATTAACCCCTAGGGGACAAGCGATCGGTATATGTGCCACTTAAGGTACTCAGAATCCTTCATTATTCTCACCAGTTATTTTTTAATGTAAAATTTACCTTATTTAATCAGAGGATTTTCGCGATTCAACTAAAGAAAATTTTCTGTTTTTAAAAACCGGTGGTAAAAGATTAAAATTAAGCCTCAAAGGGCTCTCATCACCAAGGGGTGAAAAACTATACCTATAATAATAAACAAATATTTGTATGTGTGTGTGTGTGCTGTTTTCTAAAGAAACCGCAACTTTTTTTCTGCGAACCATTCACAAAATTTGCGTTTTTTCCCCTATGACCTTTGATGAAATTTGCATTTTTTAAGAGGACCTTTGACTACTAAATTCAAGTTTTTGGCATCCTACGAAGAAATTTGAGTTTTCGACATCCTTCGAAGAAATTTGAGTTTTCGACATCCTTCGAAGAAATTTGAGTTTTCGACATCCTTCGAAGAAATTTGAGTTTTCGACATCCTTCGAAGAAATTTGAGTTTTCGACATCCTTCGAAGAAATTTGAGTTTTCGACATCCTTCGAAGAAATTTGAGTTTTCGACATCCTTCGAAGAAATTTGAGTTTCCGACATCCTTCGAAGAAATTTGAGTTTCCGACATCCTTCGAAGAAATTTGAGTTTTCGACATCCTTCGAAGAAATTTGAGTTTCCGACATCCTTCGAAGAAATTTGAGTTTCCGACATCATTCGAAGAAATTTGAGTTTTCGACATCCTTCGAAGAAATTTGAGTTTTCGACATCCTTCGAAGAAATTTGAGTTTCCGACATCCTTCGAAGAAATTTGAGTTTCCGACATCCTTCGAAGAAATTTGAGTTTTCGACATCCTTCGAAGAAATTTGAGTTTTCAGCATACTTCGAAGAGATTTGAGTTTTCAGCATACTTCGAAGAGATTTGAGTTTCTGCGATCCTTCGAAGAAATTTGAGTTTCCGTGATCCTTCGAAGAAATTTGAGTTTCTGTGATCCTTCGAAGAAATTTGAGTTTCCTCGATCCTCTGACAAAATTTGATTTTTTGCGATCCTTTGACAAAATTTGAGTTTTCGCGATCTTTAGACAAAATTTAAGTTTTCGCAATCCTTTAACCCTCTAAGTGTTTGGGGCGTATTATTCCGTTTACTAAGCTCCAAGTTTCACAGCAATACAAGCAATATTTAAGATAATATAATTCTATAGATTTATGGAATTTTAAATATATTGAAGAATTATTAATAATCTTAAGAATTACATTCATATTTGTAATTGAGTTTTTTTTATAATGTTGAAAGAATCATATTTTATTAGCATTTAAAACAAAATGCAAAGAAAACATTACAATTTTACCCTTTTGCAAGACGCTCAGAAGGTTAATGAGATTCATGTTTTTTCTGTGATTCTTTGATGAAATTTGCGTTTTATTCATGATGCTTTGATTAAAATGTTTTTTCTGCGAACAACTGACAAAATCAATTTTTTTGGTGACCATTTGTCGCTTTTTCAGTTATATATTTTTTATGTCTGAATTTCCAGACTGATGACGGATTTTTCATAATTTTTTGAACTTAATGCCTTAAATTTTCTGAAAATTCGGATAAGAATCACCCCCCCCCCCCACCCGAATTCATTAATTGGCCATGAAAAATAACACAAAACTTGTCAATCGATCTTGGAGGAAAACCCCCACAAAATTTGTTGATAAGTCAAGGGAAAAAAAATTTAATTTCAACAACCTTTCATAGTAAAAAACTCGCAAACGTATCAATCAGTTGTGCAAAAATATCACTAATTTGCACTCATTTTTTAAATAATTTTTAGCATTTTTCTGTTGTTCAGAGGGGGGGGGGGGGGGGTCATTATCCACCTTCTTGGATCAGGGCTGAAACTAGCCTTTTTTGCACTCGGGGCAAACATGGATTTTGACGCACCTTCCCCCCTCTTCTGCAACGTATATTTACGAAGAGAATTTTACTAATTTTCTAATATCCGACTTATTTTAAAATTTAAAATATGAAATCATAAAATATGTAATACTGAACTACGTAATCTACAATGGCAGATCCCAGGGTGGGGCGATGGCCAACAAAAATTTTCTAGGTATGATCCATGTCAATTCAGGCAGCCAAAGAAAAAATCTTACCTTCATAGTCTCAGAAGTTTTTGAATTGAACATATGTTAAAATTCAATAAAAAATAAGATACTTGTATATTTTGGTTTTGCCCAAAAAAATTCCTGGCCCGAGATACAGGCCGCCAAAGATGGCTTCCCGGGCACCATTTCCAATTCGCCATTTTCGATAAAAATTTTAAAGTGCTCTATCTCTAGAACGGTGCAAGATATTTTGTTGCGGTTTTTTTAATTTTAAAGATAATATTCTTCTGTTTAAAATGATGTACCCAATTTTGAAAAATGTATTCAACTTTTCTTGTGGCAACCTTTTGAAAAAAAAAATTTTTTTTTCAAAAAAAATTTTTTTTTTGAAAATGCCAATCCTAAAAATTTTGATTTTTTTGCTGTTGATCAATACCATTGGGAACTATCTTCACTGTAAAGGAGAATTTCCACTTTTGAGTTTAACAAATTTTAGAAACATTTAAAAAATTCAGAGAATTTTACAGGAACTGTATATATACAGTTCCAGTAAAAGTCACTGAATTTTTGCTTATTTGTATCATATTTGTAAGGATAAGACTACTATATATCCTAAACAAGTTAGAAATTGCAATATCAAATGTGGCAAATGAGGTGCGTGCATAGTATTAACTAGTTTTATAAATATTCAGATCTTGGTGCAATAAGTGTTACACTCTTGGGCAAAAAGGCATGAATACAAAATTTACCATAATACCATATATTAAATTCAGTAATACGGAAGTAATATGAATCCATCTTAAAAGGACGTAATCGTCATGGCAACCTAGAATCATTGCCTATCATGGTATATCATTGAATCAATTATGTATTATAGGATTTTTAAATAGAATGAAGAAAACTTTTATTAATGTCTTTTATGTTTTAATTTGATTTTTATTAGCATTTGAAGTGATACATACTTTATTGCAAAGGTTTACAAAAAATTACTTCCTGTGTCATAGAAAATGCATGGTGTTTACAGGGACACACAAAAGATTTCAGATACTTTACCTTATTGGAAATACTGTACATTAGCGATGATTGCTAGAGGTGCATTCTTAGTTGCGATATGAGTTTTTAAGTTTAATTAAATATTTCCATATTACGTTGTGTGAATAAATGCTGTAGATCATATACAGGGCTACACAAAAGAAATCTTAAGGGTTTACTGAGTATGAATGAAAGTAGCTTAAAGGTGATTTTTAAATGAGTTATGCATTTTTACACTGAACTACATTTAGTATACTAAGATATGTTTGGAGAATATAGATAAAATGATATACAGGTCCACGCAAAGAATTAGATACATGGCCATCTATGGATGATAATCTCTGGAAGTGTGATTTCACTGGTTTTAAGGATGTTTTAATCTTAATTAAATATTAGCTAAATAGTGGCATGCATGTAGGTAAAATACAAGGTTGTATGAAAGCATCCAAGTATGCTTCCGTCTACTGACATAAATTTCTAAAAGTCAAATTCCGACCTATTTATGTGTTTTTAACAATTTCCAACATAGTTGAAAGTCTTTATGGATTCGATTTGTCTGCCCATCTGTCTGAACTCTAACTTGTATTAATATAATTTGTATTGCTGTGTAATTGATATATGTTATTGAGATTGTTTTACTATGTTCGGTATTGAAAATAAAGTATGTATCACTTCAAATGCTATGAAAATCAAATTAAAACATAAAAGACATTAATAAAAGTTTTCTTCATTCTATTTAGAAATCCTATAATACATAATTGATTCAATGATATACCATGATAGGCAATGATTCTAGGTTGCCATGGCGATTAAGTCCTTTTAAGATGAATTCATATTACTTCCGTATTACTGAATTTAATATGTAGAAACATAATAAATTTTGTATTCATGCCCTTTTTGCCCAAGAGTGTACCTTATTGCACCAAGATCTGAATATTTATAAAACTAGTTATAGTACGCATGCACCTCATTTGCCACATTTGATATTGCAATTTCTAACTTGTTTAGGATATATAGTAGGCTTATCCTTACAAATATGATACAAATAAGCAAAAATTCAGTGACTTTTACTGGAACTGTATATATACAGTTCCTGTAAAATTCTCTGAATTTTTTAAATGTTTCTAAAATTTGTTAAACTCAAAAGTGGAAGTTCTCCTTTACAGTGAAGATAGTTCCCAATGGTATTGATCAACAGCAAAAAAATCAAAATTTTTAGGATTGGCATTTTCAAAAAAAAAATTTTTTTTGAAAAAAAAATTTTTTTTTCAAAAGGTTGCCACAAGAAAAGTTGAATACATTTTTCAAAATTGGGTATATCATTTTAAACAGAAGAATATTATCTTTAAAATAAAATAAACCGCAACAAAATATCTTGCACCGTTCTAGAGATAGAGCACTTTAAAATTTTTATCAAAAATTGCGAATGGGAAATGGTGCCCGGGATGTCATCTTTGGCGGCCTGTATCTCGGGCCAGGAATTTTCTGGGGCAAAATGAAAATATACAAGTATCTTACTTTTCTTAAATTTTAACATATGTTCAATTCAAAAACTTCTGAGACTATGAAGGTAACCCCCCTGCCTGAGTTGATATGGATTCAGCCTCTAAATAAACTTTGATCTCCTTCTTGGTGCGTTTCCAAACAAAAATCACCAAATTGGCACGTTTTAGCGTTTTGTCTCCCAGATTTCCAAACTCTTGGAGACACCACGCAAAAGTGTGTGTTTTAAGATGGCGACAATCAAAATAAAGCAAAAATACATATTTTAAAACACAGAAAATACACAAATTTTGAAAAAAAAATCATACATTAACCGCTCGTTAATAATTTTACTACCTGTACAAGAAAAATGTAGTACACACACCTACTTTTAAATACAAAACAACCCTTTTTCAGTTTAAAAAGTATATATAATATTAAGCTTTGACAGAAATTAATCATTTTTTTCCCTTTAATACATAATTAAATAACATTAAAATTCAAAAAGAATTTAAAATTATTTCATTTTTTAAATAATGTTTAGCATTATTCTGTTGTTCAGGTGATAGGGGGGGGGGGGTCATGCTCATGACCCACCTCTTGGATCCACCATTGATTACCAGGCATAAAAAAAAAAAATGCAGCACCTGCTACCGTTCTGCTACTCAGTGGCAGAGTACCCAAATGAAACTGCACTTTGATCCCCTTCTCGGTGCGTTTACAAAAAAATCGCTAAATTGGCCCGTTTTTGCGTTTTGTCTCTTAGAATCCCAAACTCTAGGAGACATCATGCAAAAGCATGCATTTAAAGATGGCAACAATAAAAATAAAGCAAAAATACATATTTTAAAACACAGAAAATACACAAATTTTGAAAAAAAAAAAATCCTACATTATCCGCCTGGTAATCATTTTATTTTCTGTACAAGAAAAATGTGTACGCACCTACTTTAAATACAAAACAACACTTTTTTAGTTAAAAAATATATACAGTAGACTCCCTCAAATCCGCACAGCTTGGGACCATAGGTTGTGCGGATTTTATAATTTTGCAGATTTCTGGTTATTGTTTTGTTTACATTTTTTAAACAGTAATTTGAATGTAGCTAATGATGTAATCGAAATTATATGAATGCTTGCAATATAGCAAAATATTAAAATAGTAAAGTATTAAACTAAAATAATAAACAGTAAGATAATTTTAAAAATGATTAATATTTTTAAATAAAAATAAAGTTAAATTATTAAAAATTAAATAATTAATGTATAATTAAATATGCATAATAAAGATGAATTATTGAATGAAACTTTCCTCTTAAAGGTACCATGTTAATAATTTCACATAAAAATCATAAAGTAAGGAAGTTGTATTTAAGGTTTAGTCAGATTTAATATGCAAAAAAGTTTGATTGATACATATATATATTTAGTAAAAAGATTGTGATTATTACCAATGATATTGGCAATATCTTGATTTTTAACAGAAATAAATTTATACTTATTTCATGAAAAACCATGATTTCAGTCATATTATCTATAATTACATATTAGAATACATGCAGAATAATTATATAAAACTAAAAAATTCTGTAATTGTGTTCTGGCATCTGAACTAAAACTTTCATTGTTTACATCTGTAATGATGTGTGGATTTTAGGTTTGCAGATTTGAGGGAGTCTACTGTATATATTAAGCTTTGACTGCAATTAATCTTTTTTTTTTCCCTTTAATACATAGTAATTAAATAACATTAAAATTCAGAAAGAATATAAAATATATTTCATTTTTTAAATAATTTTTAGCATTTTTCTATTGTTCAGGGGGGGATTACCCCCCCCCCCTACTGGATCAGGGCCGAAACTAGCCTTTTTTGCACCCGGGGCAAACATGGATTTTGCACCCCCCCCTCTTCTGCAAAGTATATTTAGAAAGGGAATTTTACTAATTTTCTAATATTAGACTTACTTTAAAATTTAAAATATGTAATACTGAACTACGTAATCTACAATGGCAGATACAAGGGGGAGATGACTGGCGTCAGAGGGGGGGGTCATGAACACCAACAAAAATATTCTACTTTAATCCCCTTCTTGGTGTGTTTCAAAAAAAAAAAAAAAAATCCCCAAATTGGCATGTTTTTGCGTTTTGTCTCCCAGATTTTCAAACTCTAGGAGACACCACACAAAAGTATGCATTTTAAGATGGCGACAATCAAAATAAAGCAAAAATACATATTTTAAAACACAGAAAATACACAAATTTTGAAAAAAAAAAATCATTATCCGCCCTGTAATAATTTTATTTTCTGTACAAGAAAAATGTACAGTTTGTACTACAAACACCTACTTTTAAATACAAAACAACCCTTTTTCAGTTAAAAAAATATATATATATATTAAGCTTTGACTTGACAGCAATTAATCCTTTTTTTCTTTTAATACATAATTAAATAACATTAAAATTCAAAACTAGTTAAAAATATATTTCATTTTTTAAATAATTTTTTGCATTTCTCTGTTGTTCAGGGGGGTGTCATTATCCCCCCCCCCTCTTGGATCCGCCATTGTTTACCAGGCATAAAAAATTGCAGTGCCTGGTGCCGTTCTGCTACTGAGTTAGAGTACCCAAATTAAACTGCACTTTGATCCCCTTCTTGGTGTTTTCCCAAAAAAATCACCAAATCGGCACGTTTTTGCGTTTTGTCTCCCAGAATTTCCAAACTCCAGGAGACATCACGCAAAAACGTTCACTTTAAGATGGTGACAATAAAAATAAAGCAAAAATACATATTCTAAAACACAGGAAATACAAAAATTTTTTTTTTAAATCACACGTTATGAGTCTTGTAATAATTTTACTTTCTGTACAAGAAAAATGTACACACGCCTACTTTTAACAATTTCGAGGGCGGCGTCCTTAAAAAAGGACACCTAAATTTAATTCCAAAACTGACAAATGGCACCAAGAATATTTAATTAAAATTTTCCTATTATAATGTACGTGAAAATAAGCAAGTTCGTATTTTCTAATAAATTTGTTTATAAATTCCGGTGTCAGTCCATTATTGCATCGGTTTATGAACAGAATTACTCTGCACCGGTAAAGGTTATATACTACAAAACAACCATTTTTTAGTTTAAAAAGTATATACAGTCAAGGATCTATAATCCGCACACCCATAATCCGCAATTTTCTATAATTCGCATTGCTTAATGAATGTAAACAATTAAACAAATTTACAAATTCTTGATCCAAAAATGATTTTTTAAAAGAAATATCTGAAATTTTTAAATATAAAAGTGAATATAATCAATTTTTTAATACAAGAATTTGAAAAATGCATTTTTTGAGATAGCATATTAAATTAATTATTATATTTCACATTTTTCTTTTCATGTTACACTGAATATGGAATTAAAATAGTGTCCAGAAAAATTAATTATTATATTTCATATTTTTCTTTTCATGTTATACTGAATATGGAATTAAAATAGTGTCCAGAAATAAGAAAATGAGATGTAATCCATAATACTCCATAATCCGCAATATTCCGTAATCTGCACAACCTTTGGTCCCAACTTGTGCGGATTAAAGAACTTTGCCTGTATATATTAAGCTTTGACAGCAATTAATCATTTTTTTCCTTTAATACTTAATTAAATAACATTAAAATTTAAAAAAAATTAAAAATTATTTCATTTTTTAAATAAATTTTAGCATTTTTATGTTGTTCAGAGGGAGGGGGGTTATCACCCCCTCTTGGATCAGGAACGAAACTAGACTTTTTTGCACCGGGTGCAAACATGGAACGGGCGGGGCAACCCCCCCCCCCCCCTCTTCTGCAAAGTATATTTAGAAAGATAATTTTACTAATTTTCTAATATCTGACTTATTTTAAAATTAAAAATATGAAATCATAAAATATGTAATACTGAACTACGTAATCCAGAATGGCGGATCCAAGGGGGAGGTAACAGAGGTCATGACACCCCCCCCCCCTTGAAAACCAACAAAAATATTTTAACTAAACTTTGATCCCCCCCTTCTTGGTGCATTTCCAAACCAAATCACAAAATCGGCATGTTTTTGCGTTTTGTCTCCCAGATTACCGAACTCTAGGAGACAACACGCAAAAGTGTGCATTTTAAAATGGCGACAATCAAAATAAAGCAAAAATACACATTTTAAAACACAGAAAATACACAAATTTTGAAAAAAAAAATCATACATTATCCCCTTGTTAATAATTTTACTACCTGTACAAGAAAAATGTAGTACACACACCTACTTTTAAATACAAAACAACCCTTTTTCAGTTTAAAAAGTATATATAATATTAAGCTTTGACAGAAATTAATCATTTTTTCCCTTTAATACATAATTAAATAACATTAAAATTCAAAAAGAATTTAAAATTATTTCATTTTTTAAATAATGTTTAGCATTATTCTGTTGTTCAGGTGATAGGGGGGCGGTGGGGTGTCATGCTCATGACTCACCTCTTGGATCCACCATTGTTTACCAGGCAAAAAAAAAATGCAGTACCTGCTACCGTTCTGCTACTGAGTTGCAGAGTACCCAAATGAAAGTGCACTTTGATCCCCTTCTCGGTGCATTTCCAAAAAAATCGCCAAATTGGCCCGTTTTTGCGTTTTGTCTCCTAGAATCAAAAACTCTAGGAGACATCATGCAAAAGCATGCTTTTAAAGATGGCAACAATAAAAATAAAGCAAAAATACATATTTTAAAACACAGAAAATACACAAATTTTGAAAAAAAAAATCATACATTATCCGCTCGGTAATAATTTTACTACCTGTACAAGAAAAATATAGTACACACACCTACTTTTAAATACAAAACAACCCTTTTTCAGTTTAAAAAGTATATATAATATTAAGCTTTGACAGAAATTAATCAATTTTTCCCTTTAATACATAATTAAATAACATTAAAATTCAAAAAGAATTTAAAATTTCATTTTTTAAATAATGTTTAGCATTATTCTGTTGTTCAGGTGATGGTGGTGGTGGTGGGGGGGGGGGGGGGTTGTCATGCTCATGACCCACCTCTTGGATCCACCATTGTTTACCAGGCATAAAAAAAAAAAAAAAATGCAGCACCTGCTACCGTTCTGCTACTGAGTGGCAGAGTACCCAAATGAAACTGCACTTTGATCCCCTTCTCGGTGCGTTTCCAAAAAAATCACCAAATTGGCCCGTTTTTGCGTTTTGTCTCTTAGAATCCCAAACTCTAGGAGACATCATGCAAAAGCATGCATTTAAAGATGGCAACAATAAAAATAAAGCAAAAATACATATTTTAAAACACAGAAAATACACAAATTTTGAAAAAAAAAAATCCTACATTATCCGCCTGGTAATCATTTTATTTTCTGTACAAGAAAAATGTATACACACCTACTTTTAAATACAAGACAACACTTTTTTAGTTAAAAAATATATACAGTAGACTCCCTCAAATCCGCACAGCTTGGGACCAGAGGTTGTGCTGATTTTAAAATTTTGCAGATTTCTGGTTATTGTTTTGTTTACATTTTTTAAACAGTAATTTGAATGTAGCTAATGATGTAATCGAAATTATATGAATGCTTGCAGTATAGCAAAATATTAAAATAGTAAAGTATTAAACTAAAATAATAAACAGTAAGATAATTTTAAAAATGATTAATATTTTTAAATAAAAATAAAGTTAAATTATTAAAAATTAAATAATTAATGTATAATTAAATATGCATAATAAAGATGAATTATTGAATGAAACTTTCCTCTTAAAGGTACCATGTTAATGATTTCACATAAAAATCATAAAGTAAGGAAGTTGCATTTAAGGTTTAGTCAGATTTAATATGCAAAAAAGTTTGATTGATACATATATATATTTAGTAAAAAGATTGTTATTATTACCAATGATATTGGCAATATCATGATTTTTACCAGAAATAAATTTATACTTATTTCATGAAAAACCATGAGTTCAGTCATATTATCTATAATTTCATATTAAAATACATGCAGAATAATTATATAAAACTAAAAAATTCTGTAATTGTGTTCTGGCATCTGAACTAAAACTTTCATTGTTTACATCTGTAATGATGTGTGGATTTTAGGTTTGCAGATTTGAGGGAGTCTACTGTATATATTAAGCTTTGACTGCAATTAATCTTTTTTTTTTCCTTTAATACATAGTAATTAAATAACATTAAAATTCAAAAAGAATATAAAATATATTTCATTTTTTAAATAATTTTTAGCATATTTCTATTGTTCAAGGGGGGGGGGGTTTACCCCCCCCCTCTTGGATCAGGGCCGAAACTAGCCTTTTTTGCACCTGGGGCAAACATGGATTTTGCACCCACCCCCCCCCCCCCCTCTTCTGCAAAGTATATTTAGAAAGAGAATTTTACTAATTTTCTAATATTAGACTTACTTTAAAATTTAAAATATGTAATACTGAACTACGTAATCTACAATGGCAGATACAAGGGGGAGATGACTGGCGTCAGAGGAGGGGGGGGGTCATGAACACCAACAAAAATATTCTACTTTAATCCCCTTCCTGGTGTGTTTCAAAAAAAAAAAATCCCCAAATTGGCATGTTTTTGCGTTTTGTCTCCCAGATTTTCAAACTCTAGGAGACACCACACAAAAGTATGCATTTTAAGATGGCGACAATCAAAATAAAGCAAAAATACATATTTTAAAACACAGAAAATACACAAATTTTGAAAAAAAAAATCATTATCCGCCCTGTAATAATTTTATTTTCTGTACAAGAAAAATGTACAGTTTGTACTACAAACACCTACTTTTAAATACAAAACAACCCTTTTTCAATTAAAAATATATATATATATATTAAGCTTTGACTTGACAGCAATTAATCCTTTTTTTCTTTTAATACATAATTAAATAACATTAGAATTCAAAACTAGTTAAAAATATATATCATTTTTTAAATAATTTTTTGCATTTTTCTGTTGTTCAGGGGGGTGTCATTATCCTCCCCTCTTGGATCCGCCATTGTTTACCAGGCATAAAAAAATGCAGTGCCTGGTGCCGTTCTGCTACTGAGTTAGAGTACCCAAATTAAACTGCACTTTGATCCCCTTCTTGGTGTTTTCCCAAAAAAAATCACCAAATCGGCACGTTTTTGCGTTTTGTCTCCCAGAATTTCCAAACTCTAGGAGGCATCACGCAAAAACGTTCACTTTAAGATGGCGACAATAAAAATAAAGCAAAAATACATATTTTAAAACACAGGAAATACAAAATTTTTTTTAAAAAATCACACATTATGAGTCTTGTAATAATTTTACTTTCTGTACAAGAAAAATGTACACACGCCTACTTTTAACAATTTCGAGCGCGGCGTCCTTAAAAAAAGGACACCTAAATTTAATTCCAAAACTGACAAATGGCACCAAGAATATTTAATTAAAATTTTCCTATTATAATGTACGTGAAAATAAGCAAGTTCGTATTTTCTAATAAATTTGTTTATAAATTCCGGTGTCAGTCCATTATTGCATCGGTTTATGAACAGAATTACTCTGCACCGGTAAAGGTTATATACTACAAAACAACCATTTTTTAGTTTAAAAAGTATATATATATTAAGCTTTGACAGCAATTAATCATTTTTTTCCTTTAATACTTAGTTAAATAACATTAAAATTTAAAAAAAATTAAAAATTATTTCATTTTTTAAATAAATTTTAGCATTTTTATGTTGTTCAGGGGGAGGGGGGTCATCACCCCCTCTTGGATCAGGAACGAAACTAGACTTTTTTGCACCGGGTGCAAACATGGAACGGGCGGGGCAACCCCCCCCCCTCTTCTGCAAAGTATATTTAGAAAGATAATTTTACTAATTTTCTAATATCCGACTTATTTTAAAATTAAAAATATGAAATCATAAAATATGTAATACTGAAGTACGTAATCTAGAATGGCGGATCCAAGAGGGAGGTGACAGAGGTCATCAGGGCCGAAACTAAGGGGGTGCTGAGGGGGCATGTGCCCCGGGCGCCAGAACGAAGGGGCGCCAAATGAAGGATTATACCTTTGGAATGGATCATTTTCTTCTGATGGACTGATGGCTTCTATTATTATGAAAAAGCCATTATAAATAAAGTGTTAGATGAAGATAAAAAAAAAAAAAAAAAAAAAAAAAAAATATGGCCATTTTTTTTCCTTATTCTGACCAGAAAATCAGAGTTCTAACTTTTTACGGCTGCTCTTTTATATTCAGCTAACACTTCATTTATAATGGCTGTTTCATAATAATGGAAGCCATCAGTCCATCAGAAAAAAGTAACTCGGTGAAAGCGGAAACTCGGTTAGGCGGGACTCGAATAATCGGGACTCTACTGAATATGTCATTTTAAAAATGATCTGTACAATATTTTTGTTGAGGTTCAGAGGGACCTCCCCCTTGGATCCGCCAGTGTAAATTGTTCAGTATTACATATTTTATGATTATATATTTTAAATTTTAAAATATGTCATCTATTATAAAGTTAGTAAAATTCTCTTTGTAAATATACTTTGCGGAAGAGGGGGGGGGGCGCCAAAATCCATGTTTGCCCCGGGTGCAAGAAAGGCTAGTTTCGGTCCTGGAGGTCATGACCCCCCCCCCCCCCCCCTTGAAAACCAACAAAAATATTTTAACTAAACTTTGATCCCCCCCTTCTTGGTGCATTTCCAAACCAAATCACAAAATCGGCATGTTTTTGCGTTTTGTCTCCCAGATTACCAAACTCTAGGAGACAACACGCAAAAGTGTGCATTTTAAAATGGCGACAATCAAAATAAAGCAAAAATACACATTTTAAAACACAGAAAATAGACAAATTAAAAAAAAAAATCATACATTATCTGCACTGTAATAATTTTACTTTCTGTATAAGAAAAATGTACACACACCTACTTTTAAGTATACAAAATAACTCTTTTTCAGTTTTAAAAAAATATATATATATATTAAGCTTTGACAGCAATTAATCATTTCTTTCCTTTAACACAAAAATCTTAAAATATTTATAATCAGCACTAAGTATTTGACTATTTTGATATTTGCGAACCCTGCCAAAATTTTTTTTATCTTAAGTGACAGAGTATTTTATGAACTTTTTTGGATTTTAATATCATCCCCCCCCCCTCCCTCATCTGCCTGTTTCTTTTTGAAAATCGCAGCTGTAGGGGTTATTTCGGGTGTTATTGAAAAAAAGGTGTTAAAAGGGAGTTTTATTTTTCTTAAATCCTGACTTAATAATATTAAAGCATTTTGGTTGCCAGAATGATTGGTACTTTTTTTTTTTTGCTTATTTTAAAATATTTTTTCTCTTTATTCGATCAGAAAATGTAAAAGGATTTATACATACAGCAACCAGAAACAACATATACATACAGACTTGCCAATCTCCGAGACCGAAAAATCGGATTTTATTTCAGAATTCGGGTTTTTATTTTTTCCCGTAAAAACATTATTTTAAAAATGTAATCACGTTCTGTACCAGTTTAATTACAAAACAATAATGAAGAACTTCATTATTATTCGAGACAAATTACCGATATGATAATAAAAATTTCAAGCTATTAAAAAATGTGTATGAAACTCAAGGGTACAGGAAAACGTGGAAAATCAGAAATATTGTCAAGTCTGTATAGTATTTTCACAACATTTATTTGTGAAAAAAGTAATAACATCAGAAAGAATGAAATAGGTACTTACATATTTCCGAGAAAAGGTATTTTTTCAACTTCCAAGGAGCTCACGCTGTCGCTGAAGCAATGGCGTCCGCTTCCTCCTTCCTCGCTGGAGAGTTCATCAAAACAACAACACCGACTTCATCCGGGACTTCGCGCAGCCTTCGTCTTTCAACCAATCAGATTTGCGTTCCCAGAAAAACTGCGATTTCGCCCATATTTCACAGTGATTCGATATTGGGCAGTTATCTGTTGTTGGTGAGTTACCAATCAGCACGTTTTCATCGGCAAATGAGCTCATAGTGTTAGCTTTAGTTGATGAAATATAGCCTTATCAAAACCGGTTCTCATATGTTGCTCGCAATGATATACGTGTATTATTTCTCGAGCAACTTTCGAGGAATTGATGAAAGGCCTAGCAAAATGCGACCAGTCGCTGCTACTAGGGTTACTAAAACATTAAAAAAGCATTTTTGTAATTTCTTGTAACTGTAAATTTGGCCATAAATTAAGATATAATAAAGTAGTAGTTGGCAGCCACTTTTGAAACTAAACTCCATAGGTAGATTCATATACCGTATAAAAAAAGAGAAAGAAAGATTATGAAAATCTTGAATTGTTTCATGTTATATTAATTGTACTAACGGTGATACTCTTGTAGATCGATTTTTAAATATATGCAGGCCTCTTATTAAAGAGATAATAAAAAAAAATGTTTTTCTTTTTTTTTAATAATTTAAAAATCGATGTTTGGTAATAGTAACGTGGAAAGCATTTATTATATTGAAATAAAAGATGTCTCAATTATGATTTGTAAAACAACTACTTTATTTGAAACAGGTGATAAAGAAAATTCAAAACATAACTTAGGAATATATAAAGTTACATATCAGTTAACTTGTCGATGGAAAAAATCTATATTCTAATATAAGTACATGCCAGAAATCTAGATGTAAGACAAATTTATACATATATGCGTGTAGTGTATACATTACAACATAATGTTATATCTGAGTTATTTCTTTCAAGTTGCATAGACAGTGTGTAGGAAAATAATAAAAAAGAAAGAGTGACTTTATATTTCTACTATTTTGAGTATTCATTCTAAATTTTAAATGTGATTTATAAATATTAATATTAAATTTTTAATCTGTGTATTTTCAGTAATTATTTATATGTTCGTTTACTTGTTTGCACATGTTAAAAAATGAAGTTTTATTAATTTTTCTAATCGCAATTGCATTATGGCAGGAGAAATTAACGCGCGTTTCTTTCCAATTCGGAGGAAGGTTCAACTCCCATTAGAGCCAATGCTCCCGTACAGGAACATGTTATATTTTCTAAACGGTTATAGTAATTAAAAAAATTTCAACTGCTTTATCATAGGGACATCTATTATATATAATATATATAAATAAACTTTATTTGTTTAACGTGCTTAATATAGCGACGCTTAATGGGTTAAAGTAAGTCCTTACTCTCAGCACGAACCAAAATATAGCAACAAATACAAAAAATTGAAAATTTGAGGGCGTTTTGAAAATAAAATAACATTTTTTTATGAACAAATTGTAAAAAAACATATATATAATTTTTATTTTAATAATTTTTAAGGTTTGTGCTGAGGCCAATACGTTAACAAAAATCTGTGAAAAAATTCAAGCAAATTGGCCAATTTCTTTTTGAGTTACATTCCCCGACGCAGAAAAAATACTTTTTGTGAAAATCCGGGTTTAAAGTTTTCAGACATGCAAAGTTGTGTTTAAAGAGATTTATATTTATTAAAGCTTAGTCTGCTATTCCAGGACTGTAAAGTAAACCCTCTTTTTCAAGAAAAGCACCCATCTGCCCTGTTTTTTCCTCTTTTCGAGCAGTTCTGTCGTCCTTCGACATATGCATTAATCGTTGACCTTGTCTCTGCATTCGATTCTGATCGTAATTATCAGCAAATTTTTGCATTCGGGGCCAATTTTCAGTGCAAGATCGTTCATAATTCTGTGTATGTGCTGTGCATGTATCCATCGTTAAAATATACCTCCGGCCAGGAATAAAACAATTTCTATAATTTTTCAACCACAGTTCAAATGCTTCGGAGCGAAACGCCACGAAGTTCCATTGAACGATTCTTTTGCGTTTCGGGTAAAAACGACCAAGCATCGCTCCAATAAATCATCTCGAGATAAATCTTCATAAATCGAAAAAATATTTCGTGCACCTGGACTAAGGGCGTATCAAGAGCATTATTGTAATGACTTCTCAAAGACCTTCAGAATTTTTTTTTTTGGCGGGGGGGGGGGGGGGGCTTAAAACTTTAAGAATACATTATTCAGATAGTAAATAAATTTTAAGGCAATATAAACAAGTAAGAAATTGCGTTCGTACTATAATTAGTTTTAGAAATATTTTTTGCACCGCATAGTGTACTGAACGTATATTTTAGTGCACTTCATCAGTGCATATCAATTTCATTCTGTTCGAAAGGCTGTAATATAATAAAATGCACTTGAAATAATTTTTTCCCTTTGGCTGTCATGTAACGGAAAACTTTTGAATGTCCCTGTAATTAAACTATACATCCGATTTCATAAAATTTGAAATGACTCGACAAAATTTTGCAACAATTTTACATTTAAAATTTTAGATAAGTCGGTTGGGTAGTTTTTGCTCTGTTATATGCGGACGGACGGACGGACAGACAGACGGACTGAACGACGACTACAAGTGCTACGTATTCATATAATTACGAACGCACCTAAAAAGTGCCTATATATTTCATTTTACACGACTCTCCCCACTTATTATTGATAATGATATCATGATCTAATCCAGATACATAAAATATATGTCTTTCTTAAAATTGTAAATGTTTACCGTGTCCCACTGCCACTCGTGAATGAATAGAATTTCGTTTTTCTCTAAATATCAGATTTAGCGTTATCATAAAACTGGCATAGTTCTTCTTTTTTATCTATTTATGCATCCAGTAAAGGACCTGAAAATTTTCTCTGCATATCAGAAATAAATTTCTCTTGCGACATTATTTTGGCACATGAACGTCATTTATATGATAAAAAGGCAACGCTTTAAAAGCTTTTGTTGTTTAGGAATATTTTTTGCATGTCTGTGGTTTTATATATTACGCAGAAGATAAATGATATGTTTTAACCTATATGTTTCGAATAAAAAGTAATCAAACTGAATAACATAATACAGGGTTCCTACGCAATTCTGATAAAAAAATTCCCTGACTTTTCCAGGTTTCCATGACTTTATTTTAAAATTTCCCTGACTTTTCTCAGTAAAAATTCAGCCTACATATTGTTGTAAAACCCTCCACATTGGACTTTATTTTAGATAAATGCTAAAAAAAAAGTATGTGCTGTATGAATTTCAGATTTTTTAATTATTTTCCATATTGTTATATAGTTTGCACAGATTTCATATAAATATTTTTTATTGGATGAATAATTAATTCAAAATTTCTTCATTTACGACGATAATAGAAATTCCGATGGAAGTAGTACATAAAAAATTCCCTGACTTTTCCCTGACCTTTTCAAATATTTCAAAAATTCCCTGACATTTCCCTGACTTTTTGCCTAAATTTTCGAATTCCCTGACTTTTCCCTGTTTTCCAGGTTTTCCCTGGCCCGTAGGAACCCTGTAATATTATTTTAATTGCTCTCTTATACCATGGAAGAAACGATTCTTCTCTCTTTATTTCTTTATTTGTACATTTCTTTTTCGTACATATTTTTTGTTTACTGAAAGCATTTCTAACAATTTTCCGGAAAATGGCGGATTGAGGAATTTTTTAGAATAAAAATCGATGTGTCTGGATTTCATTTACAGATAAATTCATTTTATGTAATAACCGCTCTTTTCGCAGGTAGAAAACATTGAAAAGCTTTAAAAAAGTGTACAAAATAACTTACATAAAAACGCGGAACCTGAAGAAAGAAAACATACAGTAATTGAAAACAACAGTGTTGCTTTACTGACCGAAGAGTCCGAAAATAAAGGTACTTTTATAGTGGACAGTGGCAGTTCTAGCCATATAGTAAACTCAAAGGAATTCTTTACTAAAATGACAAATAGCACTGAAACAAATGTTACAGTTGCAAATGGTAAAAAAATGATTTCATATGGATCTGGGGAGGTAATAATTCATACCGAAAATGAAAACAAACAAGTTATATTACAGGGCGTATTATATGTCCCTGACATATAATACGAACATAGAAACTAACTTGCTGTCAGTGCATAGGGCAACTAAAACCGGTTGCAAAGTCAAATTTGAAAAAGATAAATGTGACATAATCCATAACGGTATTATTATACTTCAAGGTAAACTAAAAAACAATCTGTATGAAATTCATGTTAGTAAAGATGAAAATTACAAGCACTATGCAAATGTGACTTACAACTGTTCAAATGCAAATTGCATAGATTTGTGGCATAAGCGGATGGGCCATAGGAATTACGACACAATAAAGTCGATGTTATCAAAGGATTTAGTTACCGGAATTAAAATCAACAACTGCAAACATAACGCGAAATGTGAGTTATGCATCACTCAAAAATCAACGAGACCCCATTTCCTAAACCGGGTGCCTATAGAGCTAGAAAAAGGCTCGAGTTAGTACATACTGACGTATGTGGCCCTATAAATACACCCACAATTGGAGGGAAGAGATATTTCGTCACTTTTATCGACGATTATGCGCTATTCTGTGTAATTTATTTAATGGCAAATAAAAGTGAGGCTTCAGAGAAATTTAAAGAATACATCTCAATGGTGAAAAACAAATTTGGAAAAATACTTACTGCCATAAGATCGGACAACGGTGGTGAATATACGGGTAACGAAATAGAAAAAATATCTACGAGAAAATGGGATTCATCATCAGCTCACCGTACCATTTAACCCAAGCAAAAACGGTGTTGCTGAATGTAAGAATAGGTCGCTACTAGATATGATTAGAAGTATGTTAAATTAAGCAAATCTCCCACATAACGGCTTTCCCGTTATATATTCATTTATCCTCCTCTCCCCTCAAAAATCAACTTTTAACCTTACTGGTTCATTATAAATTGTCGTTATTCTCCCCCCCCCCTTCAAATAAAATATTTAGTTTAAATTTGACATTTTATACTTAATTTCATATGGCTTTAGTCTTTCTCTTACTCCCCCACCATCACACTACTGTAGGTTTCGCTTTTTACTTTTTAAAGTTAGTTTCAAATGCGGGCATCATTTATCTCAGTCCTCTTTCACTTTCACACGGATATAAATATATCTTAACCGCAGGAATATTCCGTTGAGATAAAAGAATAAAATACAAGTGAATGTTTTTCGCATCGCAGCCGACAATATGTAATGCATATTTTATGTGTAACACACAAATGCGCATTAGATCTTTCTCAGTCTTTTGGCTTGCAGCAATAATCAATTCTCACCCTTGAATTTTGTCAGATAAAAGCCATATGCCCCTTGCTGACTAATTCAGCTGTCGTTAAATCTGTAACGTGTATGTAATACCACGTGTTAGCTATTTCTTTAAGCCACTCTCCCTTACCGCAGGAATTTATTTCTTGTAAACCTAAAGAGCCCGCCATGGCATAGTTTTTAACTCAATGTAAAACTTCTTGATTGTTTTGTCTACCCAATTTGTTTTTTGCCAAATATCTTACATGTGGTTATCTAATGTTCGCCAATCTGTAAGTAAGTGTAACAAAATCTGTCTCTCTTTTGCTCCTGACCTCGAGCTATGTCGTCTGCAATTAAGCCCCGCTGTGGGCCTCTGCCATTGGACAGTTATTTAAACTCTCCCCGTCCCTCTGTACCTTTTTTACGGCCCTCCTTTAAAAAGTTCTCTACAATAAATGTTTAAGTCTCTTAAAGTATTGAGTTGGAGTTTCTTTTTGTTCATTTAAGAACGTGGGTATACGAAATCACTGTCACAGAGGGAGCCATATGCACCGCGGACCACTTACAGAACCGGTTACCTTCAAAATCGGTATGCACCCTATGAATTATGGATGAATATAAAACTCAACTTAAAATATCTTAAAGTTTTTGCTGTACTGGATACACCTACATTCACAGATCAAAGAGTGGAAAATTAAACAATAGAGCTGGAAAATATACTTTTGTCGGATACGACAGTCGCTCTAAGGCAAACAGGATCTATACAAGTGACGGAATAGTAATATTGGCCAGAAGCGTAAAATTTATAGAAAATAAAAGTAATTCAGATACTAATGAAAATCTAGATAGAAGAGAATTAACCGCGGAAACAAACAAACAAACACAATAGGAAGACACGAAAGAAATCAAAATAGATCTGACACCAACACAAAATAAACCAAGTCCACATCCGCGTCACAACAACAAATTCCACAAGTCAGAAGATAAGAAAGAACCAATAGAGGTTTAACACCGGACATGTTTGCTTATGCAGTCCAGCAAGATCCAGTATATGTACCTAACAGTTGAGAAGACATGATTAATATAGAAAATCCTAAAGAAAAATAGAACTGGATAAAAACGACAGAAGGGGAAGTGGAAATGAATGAAAATAAAACCTGGTCCTTAGTTGATCCCTCACAAGGAGCAAGAGTAATTGGGTCCAAGTGGACTTTTAAAGCGAAATATGACAAATTCGGTAAAATCCAGCGTCACAAAACCAGATTGGTCGCACAAGGGTTTAGACATAAGAATGGAGTAGATTTTCATGAAAATTACGCTCCAGTAGTTTTCCATACAAGTTTAAGATGCTTTATAACTTCCGAAGCGTATCACAATCTCGATATTAGGCAAATAGACATAAAAACAGCATTTTTACTTGGTGAACTGGAAGAAAATGTTTACGTATCACAACCTGATTGATACATAAACACTAGAGAACTCAATAAAGTTTGTAAATTAAAAAATGCCCTATATGGACTAAAACAAGCGGCATGAGCATGGTACTCAAACATTAGTGAAACACTAAAAGAATTAAAATTTAAACAGAGCAATGCTGATAACTGCTTATTTGTAAGAAAAGAAGGGGAAAACACAGTTCATATAGCAGTATACTTAGATGGTATACTTATCGTAGAAAAAGATGAAAATATAAATGACATAATAAACAAACTAAAATCAAAGTGTGCACTTTAAGATTTAGGTTAAATTTCCAATTACCTTGGGATAAAAATACAAAAAACTGACAACGGTTTCAAACTAAATCAAACAGCAAAAATAATTGAAATTGCAAAAAAAATTAACTTTGAAGATTCTAAGCCATATGGCACTCCAATGGAAACAGGCTTTCAGCGATTAGACAATGAGGAAACACAAATGCCAAACAACACTAAATACAGAAAAGCAGTAGGTGCACTATTGTATGTTGCTACAATAAGTAGGCCCGACATTTTAGTAAGGGTGAATATTCTAAGTAAAAAAATGAAACGCCGTCTGAAAGAGATTGGAAAGGTGTTAAAAGGTTAATAAGATATCTCTATTCAACAAAAGAACTGAACTTAGTAATCAACACAGAAGAACCACCCATTTTGGAAGTATATAGTGACGCAGATTGGGGAGGAGATTTAAAAACAAGAAGATTAACGACAGGCAATTTATTCCTTTTAGGAAAGAATCCAATACAGTGGATAACGAAAAGACAAAGTTGTGTAGCACAATCATCTGCAGAGGCAGGGTTTGTAGCAGCGGTGAGCGCTACACAAGAATTAATGTGGCTATTAAAATTATTAGAAGATCTTAATATACCGCAAAAATTGCCTATAGTCATTTATGAAGATAATAAGTATTGCATAAAAATGATCGAATCCGAAAAAATACTCTAATAAAACAAAGTATATTGACATTAAGTATAACGTAATTAAACAGCTGAAAGAAGACAAAATTATTGAATTGCGATCTTGTCCAAGCAAGTTAATAAAAGCCGATATACTCACAAAACCAGAGCCAAAGCTGAATTTCTAAATAATAGAAATACATTTAAATTACAGAACAATCCTCATTAGGAGATTAATGGAGGAATTGTTGACAGTTATTACGAAATGTAATCTCCAAATGAAGATTATAAATTAATCAAACTCAGTAAATTGCTCTTTTCATCATTCAACGTGATTTAATAAGCAATTATGAGAAGACGTTGTTATCCGAAACAAGAAAGTGAGTGTACAATTCTAAATAAACACTTTATATAAACATTTCATCATATATCCAAGAAATAAAGACATTTGAACATTCAATAAACTGTTTTAAATTACTATAAATATAAATATTAATATAAATAATGTAATATTAAGATTAATGACACTAATTTCCTGTTTTCATATCAATAATGTATTATATATGTTTTCTTCTACTTTTATTTGTATTCTAGACTCTCAAATGGAGAGATGGGGTGATTTTTATGCTGAATTAAATTCTTTATTCTTTCTTTAAAGTTCACTGTACATATTTTTTTTTTACAAGTCACAAAACAATTACTTGTGCTTTAAATGGCACCAAATATCATACCATTAACAATGGATTAGAACAGATAAACGAATAGAAGTTATAGATTGTATTACCCTGACGATGATGGATACCAGATCACGGATACAAAACATAAATACAAGGTAAGCCAATTTTTTCTTACCTGTACTTTTTTTTTTTTTATAATTGCTTTGCTTTTATAATTGAGATATTAATATACAATAAACTTTGAGGAAAAACGAATTTCGCGCAAAGATATTGTTGGATAAGTTGAAATACTTCTAACAATATGAAAATGAGAAATGAAACAATTTATTATGTCATACCCACTCTTCGCACGGACAAAATGGTTTATCCTTAATCGGTCCTTAGCCCATATTGGTTTCAAATAAAGCAACAATATACAAATTTAATTATATATTGTTGTGAGAACAATTGTTACCAAAGTAAAATTATTTTTTTAACTAATAGTATGCCGATTGGTTTTGAACCTGACTTTCTCCTAGAAAGGAATTGAAGAAGGTATATAAAGCATATATCAATTACCAAAAACTGAAATCTTATTCTATTAAATGAGCAATACTTCTATGTATCTAACAGTATTTAAAAGGAAGAAGGTAATTTTTAAAATCTTATTTCGTAAATTGACGATTTTGTTTGTATTGATTTCAACTTATTTCAGTAATTTTGCAAATTATTTTACGACTTTCGGGCGACTGCGTTTATTGTAGAAGTTCAGAAAGTACGGCCTGTCCGCTATGAGTTCGTCAACGAGTGATTTAAATTAATTTATAAATCAATTATGAAGACAATTACAAGTAGAAATTATTAGATTCTAGTTTTACTTTAACACGTTCACATCGGCGCGGTGGGTCACACTCGACTGTCTCAGAGTTGTCAAGTCTCCAGCTTTTTTTCACGCACGGCTTTTTTCCGGCTTTATTATTTTAGAGAAAATGTTGTTCCTTTAAATAGACCAATTGTTCTAATTAAATAAAACAACATTTTAGGTATTAAAATTCTGGTATCCAAAACGCCGGCAAAAAACTTTGCAGATCTGAGGCTGTCGAGTGTGACCCACCACGCCGGCGTGAATGTGTTAAGTAAAGTGTTTTCATCACCGTTTGTGTCTGTTAACAACTTTCATCCTCTATAGTATCACGAAATCTTTCAAGCTCATCGGTGAATTTATTTATTTATCCAATTAATGGAGTACATACATCAAACGTGTTTCCCTGACATCAACATGTCTGCTTTAAAAGCCTTCGGCAAGATAAGGATAGGATAGACGCCACTAAAGATTATACTCTGAAATCCTCAAAGTGTGTGCAATTGTGTCCAGTAGGTCAAACCCGGCACACTAAAACTTTGCGGACTAGTACCTTTATACCCATGGCCATGGTGAGGCCATAGGTGAAGTTTTCATAGAAGGATTACAGCAGTTTAACTACAATCGTTGAATGTCGCATTATTAATTGGAAAGCCTTTTTTACTGCAGAATTACTATACAAAGCCCATTTTTTTACCCATCCCTTTCTGTGGCAAAGGGCTTAAACAGGGCTGCCACAGTTGAATATTTTTCTATTCTATTCGCCCTACTATTTAAAAAAAAAATTGTAGTATATTTCTCTTGCAATTTTGGCAAACTGTATGTCAAAGATTTTTGTTTTGAGAAAGTGTTGGAAGGTAGAATTAAAAATTGTCGCCTGTGTGCAGCCCTGGTAAAGGTGTTCATCTATCATAGTGTGTCGAAACGACGAGTTTCGAAGACACAGGTGAAAATTGTATTTATTTTCCCTAGGTTTCTCATATATATGTAGAGTTGTTCTGTAATTCTCATATCATCAGAAATCCTGTATGCTTTCTCCCTTTACATTCCATGTAACCCTACTTTTAAAAGGAGGTGTATTAGAAAAATAGGAAAAACAGGGGAATACCAAAAATGAGTAACTGGTAAAAGAAAAAAATATGTATGCCCAATTTTTTATGCGGTCTCAAATGATTTTTTTTTCTTGTGTGCAATATTCTGAGCCAAAAAAAAAAAGAATAATTGAGTTTTTATACTAGTGTATAGTCTTTTAAATTTTTAAAAATTTCAATATTTTTGTTTTCTAAAGTCAGGATCCCGTGATATTACACAAAATAATAGCGTTTGGATAACATGTGCCCACGTGCCATTTTGGCGGATAGTGTCGTTTGATTGAATGAAAGTCCACGTAAAAAAAAAAAAAAATGATTCGCCACAAATCGCATTAAAAATCTTTTAATATTGGAATAAACCTCAAAACCTGTATTATAGTTGAAATGATTTAGTATTTTCAATAGTACCAATCAATTCTACGTGAAAAAAAAGCATAATAATTCATATTGAAATATAATTTTGGGCTTTCTCACACCACATGCAATGAATGTTTGAAAAAAAAAAAAAATGCCACTTTGTCATACTGTGAGGCGGTTCCCGGTAAGAGTACCAAACATTACAGATCATGAAATTTTAGAACATTCTTATTTGTTTGTTTTGAAAATGGCTCAGATAGAGCCGAAACATGCAAACAGTCAAATGATACTATTTTTACTGTTTTAAAAATTTTCTTTTTACAGCTTTTTCGCAATTAAAAGAAACATATTATTATTACTAGCAGACCCGTCCGGCGTTGCCCGGGGTTTGTAAATAATAATCGTAAATAAAACTTAAGTATGTATGATTTTATATCTTTTGAAATTCTTTTAAATGAACCTAATTTCGGAGGCTTCATAACCATCCGCAGTGTCTAATGCTTTCCCATCAAACTTTCTTCCGAACGAACCTGTAAACTAGATCCCCACTACATATGGCAGCATTTACCTGAAGTGCCCGCACGTGCCGGAGACAATCTAAAACTAAGTTAAGTGAGCAAAACCTCGTAGGAATCAAGACCACAGGTGAGAAAATTTGGCTGTAAAAAATGCATAGCATACAAAAAGTTCACAGGGCCTCGGATCGGGCCCTACAGGACCCTAAGGTGCCACAGAATTGTAACTGGAATATAGAAACTGGAGAATAACTAAATGGAAAAATGGTTCCAAAAATAAACATCGGAATAAGAGAGGCAATTTATTAATAATTTATGGTGCAAAAGCTTCAGGGGACCTTGTACCGGACCCCTAGAGGAAGGGATTTAAGTAGCATGTAGTTTGGTATAAATACACTTTTTTTGTAGTTTTTAATGTAATCTGAGAACGCTAGAACTATGGTAAAGAAAATTGCAAGGAATTTGGATAATTTTTAAAGAAGATACGCCAAGGGACCTAAGAAGACGATTTATATTCAAAATTGATGGTCGTTGAAGCCTGAAATATTTTTTTTTTGTCGTTCATGTAATAGTTGGAGAACTTAAGATGTTGTTAGAAAAAAAAAGCTAGTGAATCGGACTATTTTTAAGGGAGTTATAATAGGGGGCCCAAAAGGGGCCAACTGATAGTTGAGAAAAGGCCCTAACATAAAAACATGTTACAACGTTTTAGTACTTAGCGTTTTAGATCTTCGATTAGTTGAGATTAAGTATAGGGTACGAATTACTCATTAAAATATAAATTTAAAAGAAATGTGCAAAAAAATAGGGAAATGCTTAAAAAAGGGCCCTAAGGCCACAATAAATATATGTGAGTGTTAGTCTAAGGAGAAGAGTTCAAGACTCAACTTTAAAATTACGCATTGCGAAGGTGAGAAAATTAGTGAGAACTTAAGATATTGTTAGAAAAAAAAATCTAGTGAATCGGACTATTTTTAAGGGAGTTATAATAGGGGGCCAACTGATAGTTAAGAAAAGGCCCTACCATGAAAACATGTTATGATGTTTTAGTACTTAGCGTTTTAGATCTTCACTTAGTTGAGATTAAGCATAGGGTGCGAATTAATCATTAAAATATAAATTTAAAAGAAATGTGCAAAAAATTAGGGAAATGCTTAGAAAAGAGCCCTAGGGTCCCAATAAATATATGCGAGTGTTGGTCTAAGGTGAAGAGTTCAAGACTCAACTTTAAAACTACGCATTGCGAAGGTGAGAAAATTAGGGTGTGAAAAACGCATGGCACACAAAAAATTCAAGGGGCCCTGGGCCGGGCTTTACAGGACCCTAGACGAGCCCATGGTCTTAACTGGAATGTAAATACGGGAGTATAACTAAATGGAGAAAGTATCCCAAAAATGAAGATAGGATAGAAAAGAGGCTTGTTTTTAACAATTTAGTGCACTAAGAGTTCAAGGGGCCCTGTACTGGTCCCCTTGCAAGGGTGCCAGGGTCTTAACTGAAATGTAGAAATGGAGTAGAAGCTGAAAGGAGAATTCACCCCAAAAACGAAAAAGATCGGATAAAAAAGAGGCATGTTATTAACAATTTAAATGCACTAAAAGCTCAAGGGGTCCTGTACTGGGCCCCGTGACAGGGTGCCAGGGTCTTAACTGAAATGTAGAAATGGGGTAGAAACTAAAAGGAGAATTCACCCCAAAAACGACGAAGGCCGGGTAGAAAAGAAGCATGTTATTAGCAATTTAGTGCACTAAAACTTCAAGTGCCCTGGACAGGGTGCCAAAGTCTTAACTGAAATGTTGAAATGAGGTAGAAACTAAAAGGAGAATTCACCCCAAAAACGACGAAGACCGGATAGAAAAGAAGCATGTTATTAGCAATTTAGTGCACTAAAACTTCAAGTGCCCTGTACCGGGCCCCTGGACAGGGTGCCAAAGTCTTAACTGAAATGTTGAAATGAGGTAGAAACTAAAAGGAGAATTCACCCCAAAAACGAAGGAGATCGGATAGAAAAGAGGCATGTTATTAACAATTTAAATGCACTAAAAGCTCAAGGGGTCCTGTACTGGTCCCCTTGCAAGGGTGCCAGAGTCTTAACTGAAATGTAGAAATGGGGTAGAAGCTGAAAGGAGAATTTACTCCAAAATTGAAGAAGATCGGATTGAAAAGAGGCATTTTATTAACATCTTAGTGCACTAAAACTTCAAGGGGTCCTGTACTGGGCCCCTTAACAGGGTGCCAGGGTCTTAACTAAAATATCGAAATGGGGAACAAACTGAGAGAAGAATTCACCCCAAAAACAAAGGAGATCGGATAGAAAAGAGGCATGTTATTAACAATTGAGTGCACTAAAAGTCATGGGGCCCTGTACCGGGCCCCTTGCGTGGGTGCCCGGGTCTTAACTGAAATGTTGAAATGGGATAGAAACTGAAAGGAGAATTCACCCCAAAAACGAAGCAGATCGGATAGAAAAGAGGCATGTTATTAACAATTTAGTGCACTGAAACTTCAAGGGGCCCTGTACTGGGCCATTTGCAAGGTTGCCAGGGTCTTAAGTGAAATGTAAAAATGAGGCAGAAACTGAAAGGATAATTCGCCCCAAAAACGAAGAAGATCGGATAGAAAAGAGGCATGTTATTAGCATTTTAGTGCATAAAAACTGAAAGGGGCCTAGGGGCCCCGGACCTTGAAAATTAAAAATAGGAGCCTCAGATGTATGAAGACCGATCTTGGACTAATCACATCTGAATTTTCAGACTTCTACGTGCGGTAGTTTTCGTTAGCCATCGCACACAGACACACACACACAGGCGATTTATTCTTTTATTAGTACTAGGGGATCGTACCCGGGCTTCCCGGGTTACAGAATGTAGGTGAAAGCCATTTTTTTAATTGAAAAGTAATATTTCTTTTACATCCAATATATTATTTAGATTTCCCACTAAAAATAAAAAAGTATTTTTCATACGAAAATATGAATTATACAATCAAATAAACTTTTGAAACTTATCAGAAGCGATTTTTTCGTATTAGCCGCATGCTAAGAGTTATTCGTCCAAGATTTTGCTGCTTACAGCATTTGTGTTATAAAGTATTGTTTTATCTAAGAAAATCATCGTTTTCTTTTAAATACGACGTCATTTTCTCTTACTTAACCATTTCACCTAGTGTCTGAAACTTAGTACGCATAAAGAAGGGAGAAAAATATGAAAACTTTATGAGGAAAATGCGTGTTTTCAAAAGCAGTACGTAATATTTTGTTCAAAGTATTATGTCCCTAATGCGAGTTTTCGCCATTAAACGCTATACGATAATTTTTATCAACAATTTTTAGTGTTTATCAGATAATCACATGAATAAAGATAAAAAAAACTTCATTATCTCTCTCTTCTCTGCAATAATGAAAGCTATCTCATTACCATCATTTTGAAGAAGTTTCATAGAATACTTTTAAAATTAAAATATAGTAATGGGATATAAAAAAAAACAGCTAGTGTGAGCACATCTACAAATGAACAGCTTCCAGTTAAAAAATTTATTAGTAAATTTGGTTCAGCAGAAAGATCAGGGCAGATGACTAAAAAACATTCTTGTGTTTTAAATATATAGATTATATAAAAGTATGAAAAATTAAATTAATCAAATTACGTTATTTTGATAAAGTTATAGTAACATGTCTTAAAGCAATAAAGCAATAAGCAATAAAATTTTATTAGTAGAGAGAATTCTGGACTAAAGCTTGGGGATCCTAATATTATTTTAAACCTCGCATTGTTGCCAAGATTTTCTTTAATTGCTTGTCTAACTCGGCGAAGAGAATTCATCCAAGAAAGAATCATCAAATTCTGTAATATAAATCGTTATTTTTCGGACAAAGAGCATGCACACTGTATGTTACTACTTTTCCATAAAGTCACTCTAAATGTTTGTAAAACATTGCGTTTTATCAGTGTGTGATTTCGATTACATTATTTTCAAAGATAAAGCATTTTCAGCTCTGAAAAATTTCACAGCAGCTGGGGTGAAAATAACACACTTCTACAAAACATATTTCAGTTTTAAGAATTAAAATACACGCTTTTTTATAAAATGACGCATTTAAGAAGCTCGGTAATACAATCTTGGGTATCTAATGATTTATATGACTTCATTTTTTTTGTTTATTATAGCTCAATGTTTTATCATTCATTTATATTTTTTCAAAATTCGGAAAATGAAATTACACACAGATTAATAAAATTGCATTGTTTCAGGTACACAAATATTGTTTAAAATACATTTTTGTAAAGAGAAAGTGTTGTATCGTTTGTAAAGTTAAATTGCAATGAACTAAAAACCATTTAATTGATAAATAAAAACAAAACAAAGTCAAAACTCACCGGGTTTTATAACAAATGCTAATCTTGACATAGCACATATTTTAATTTCGATTTTTTTTTTCAGTTTTTATGAGAAAATGGCAACATAAGATACAGCGATCTACTATTTTCATTCCCCCCCCCCCCTTTAGTTTAAACAGAAATGGAGTACTTCAGTTGCCACAATTACAAAAAAAGTAGTAAAAACTACAAAAAAAAATAATATCTTAAAAGTAAATTGAGATACAGCTTTCAAACAAATTGCATTTAAAAGAGCATTTTTTTCTTTATACGATGGCGTAAAAATTTAAAATATGCGATGTTTAGAAGTTTAAAAATTTGCAGTAGAGAAAATTGCAAAACCAAAATTTAATTTCAAATTTCAAAGTGTTGCCATTCGCAAAATGACGTATGCGTTACGCACAGATATGTTTGTCCTTTATAATATAGATAGATGAGTTAATTTGTCTAAATACATTTTTTGCGAAAATTGGAAAAATTAAAATTTTCGTTATTTTTCGCAAAATTAAGGGTAGTTAATTATCTTGTATACTCTTGTCACGAGTCATAAATAAATCAGCTTTGTTTTCTTAACAAAGAATAACTCTTATATCTTAGCAATATATGGTATTGTTTATTATTTAGAGAATTAGTAAGTATTATTAAAATGAATTTTTCTCTGAGCACGACATATTCTTTAACCATTTATCTACTGACGGTACTTATGAGTACCGTTAAAAAAACTTGTTATAAAATTCATTTAACATATCGATTAGTTGTAATACAGTCTAGAATGAGTTATAGGTACATTACCTTATCTTGTTCCAAAAGCATTATTGGTTACACAAAACAAAAATATTTTAAAAATAATGATTTCTTTTGCCTTTGCATCTTTTCAGCTTTCTTGGCGTTGGTGGGGGGAGGGGGGATTTTTTCAATTCGGAAATATTTCTATATTTCTATTCCATGAACATTATATTTGTACATTTCCTAATTCTACAAAATAATAAGAAAAATATTTAAAATTAAAGATTTGAGTTTGATTATAAATATCGCACAAAATCCTTATAAATTGAAATTTAAATAATCATTCTAAATGCTTCAATTCTTCTAAAATGTATTAAATGATTATGTTATTCTTCTAATGTAGTTTAAAAAATGCTTTAGAAGATAAAATTTTCATGGATTCATAATTCAGTACATAAAGTGCTAAAACATAATTTGCAATAAGGAAAGGGGCAGCTGACGTCATTGTAGGGAAAATTACTTTGGATCCACAGTAATTTCCTGTTCGTCTTCATGACTCCTTCTATGCATGATAATTTCAGGTGATATGATTGGTCTACGATTAAGAGATCTGTGGTACAATTGGTCAGCTTCGCCATGGTGATTCCTGCAATCATTGCTAAAGCAAAAATGTAGTTGGTAGATTGGTTGAAGGAAGTGTTCGCTTCTAAACATGCCGTTTACTTATTACCGTTAAAACCCGATTTAACTATTTTGTAATTGCTAAATTTGTGTTAATGAAGCCCCTTAGTTGAAACTGATTTTTAGTTTAAACTAGTTTTGGGAAGATGGAATTTCGATAATAGAATTTAGTTAAAAGTAGTTTTGACTAGTCATATCGGGTTCTACAGATATCAGGTTTTGACAGAAATTATAATCATAAATGTACAAAATTCAGAATTTAAAATAATTATAAATAAGCATTATGTACAGAAATTTAATTAAAGGAGAAAAACTAAAAACCTTTCATGAACAAACAATTGCTAGCGAGATTCGTTTGCTACGCTGGTCGATTTTCCCTAACGAAGGTCGAATTCGTGTTATTTAAAACAAATGAAACTCGAATACAAATCATGAAAATCTTGCTAACCGTTTTCACGAAAACTTGCGCGAAAGATGCAAAATAACGGTTTTGAATAAAGTAAATTAGAAAAATTATAATCCCTTATACCGTATGTTTCAGCGTAAGTTCCTTTAATTACAGCGTTTATTCTGACGGAAAATATTGAGTGGATTGTCTGTAAAATATTACTAGTAGGTATAAATTCTAAAGTTAGTGAAAAACAAAATGTTCAACTTTTGTTTGATTTAGAAAGCAAGTAGAAATGCACACATCCCTATCTATTCTAATATAATAAGAAGTGATGTTTGTTTGTTTGTAAGCGTTAATTCTGGAACTACTGAACCCATAAAAAAATAATAGTGGTAAAATATTGTTTATCATCTCTACTCCAACATAGAAGACATTTTATATCGGTTACGGTACAAGGAATCCAAGGGGGTACAGGAGCTAGAAAAGTTCTAAAATTGTGATTTCTGTGATATTGTTGGTACAAGAAATTAAAAATTTGGTGTGGTAGTTACTTTTAAGGTGTAAAATCTTCCTATGAACGGTTCCTAAAAAGTTCTAAATTTAAAGGGGTGAAATCAGCAAAAAATGTTCTAAATTACGATTTACTTGAAGCTGTTGCAACTAGAAACTTAAAACGTAACACAATTATTACTTTAGAGACAAAAATTCTCGCAAAGAAAAGATTTTTAAAAATTCGAAATTAAACCCTTTATGTACTGAATTATGAATCCATGAAAATTTTATATTCTAAAGCCTTTTTCGTGAATTTTTGAAACTACATTAGAAGATTTACGCAGTCATTTAATAAATTTTAGAAGGATTTTAGAAAGATTGAAGGATTTAGAAGGATTCATTAAATTCGAATTTGTAGGGATTTTGTGTAATATTTATAACCCCACTCAAATCTTTTATTTTAAATATTTTTCTTAGTATTTTGTAAAATTAGAAAATGTACATATATAATGTTCTTTCAATAGAAATATTTTCGAACTGAAAAATCCCCCCTCCCCCACTCCCAATGCCAAAAAGGTTGAAAATATGCAAAGACAAAATAAATCATCCTTTAAAAATTATTTTTGTTTTGTGGAACCAATAATGCTTTTGAAACAAGATAAATTAATGTATCTATGACTCATTCTAAGCAGTATTACAACTTATCGATGTATTAAATGAATTTTATAACAAGTTATTTTAATGGTACTTATAAGTACCGTCAGTAGCTAAAGGGATAAAAGGGTGCAGGAACAAAAAACTTTCTAAAACTTTGATTTATGTGTTACACCTGTAACATGGCATGTGTTACACTTGAAACTTGGAATTTGGTATGGTTGTTACTTTTAAGATATAAAAGATTGCTAAAAATGGTTTCGAAAAAATTCGAAAATTAAAACGTGAAATGAGTTAAAAGCGTTCTAAATTACGATTTATTTGTAACTATTAGGTCTACATACTTGGAGTTTGACATAGCTATTAGTTTAGATACACAAATTCTCCCCCACAAGATTTTTTTTATATTTTTGAAGTTTTAAAAAGTTCAGAAGTAAACACCGTTCTAAAAATGTTCTAAATTTCGATTTAGTTCTAATTTTTAGGATTGAAAACTTAGTATAGTGGTTACTTACTGTATAAACAGCTGATAAAAAACACAAATTTAAATGAATAAAATGAATGGGAAACGCTCCAAAATATGTTTTTTAAAAGTTTTTAGGGACAGAAATTTAAAATTTGACATGTATATTATTTTTAAGACGTAAATGCTCTCAGACAACAGTGGTTACTTACTGTATAAACAGTTGATAAAAAACACAAATTTAAATGAATAAAATGAATGGGAAACGTTCCAAAATATGTTTTTAAAAAATTTTTAGAGATAGAAATTTAAAATTTGACATGTATATTATTTTTAAGACGTAAATGCTCTCATACAACAGTTTTTATAAAATTCAAAATTTTGAAAGGATACGGGAGCGAAAGAGTTTTCAGAATTGCGAAATTTGTGATGCTGCTGGGCTGGAAACTTGAAATTTGGCATAATTGCTGTTTTTAATTTGCTCGCCAAGAAAAAAAAAATAAATTTAAAAGAGTGGTATGAGCAGGAAATGTTTTAAAACTTTCAAAGCTATGATTTATCATAAACTGCTAGGAATGGGAATATTGGCATGGCTTCAACTTTAGTGATGTAAACGCATCCACAAATCAGTTTTTAAAAATTTAGAAAGTTTAAAATGTGCAGGAATATAAAACATTTTAAAACTGCGATTTCTTTCTAGGAGCTAGGATAACAAGAAGCTTGGAATTTGGCACTATGTTTACTTTTAAGATATAAATACTCGCTAAGTTCGGTTTCTAAAAAATTCGAAATTTCAAACTGAAAAAGAAATGAGCCGAAAATCCTCAAATACATTCTAACTTACGATTCATTTGAATTAATTTTAGATTTGTTTCCATTAAGGGGTCTCGGTACTCTCGAAATTGAAAAAAAGAAAATTTTCAACACTTAATATTTAAAAATATATATGATTTTAAAACACACATTTTACTGGGAATGAAACATATGAGTATGTTCTTTCACTTCACGTATTTAAAAAATAGCAAGATGAAGAATTAGTATTTATGGGGGGCTCCAAAGAATCAGACATTTAGCAAGTAGAAAATAGGTATGAGAGTTTACGCGCACGATTACAAAATAAATTTTGAAAGTAGAATGGAAATTTTGTGTCTTACTTATATTTCAGATTTTAATAATTACCTGAACCTAAATAAATTTGTATTTAAAGCATTTTTATATTTTTAATACAAAGTTGTGCTTACCTAATACAAAAATTTGAAAATTTTAACAGTATAATCACCTAAAACAAATATTGCTTTGAATAATAAAAATGAAATTTTAGGTTCAGTTTATACAGACTATCATGAAACATACGTTTTGAAAATTTCATAAAAAAATATTGAGAAGTGTTTGAGATATCGTGCGTATTATTCCCAAAAACGTCATTTGGGGAAAAATAGCTTCAAAGTTTCGGAAACGCCACTTCAGCTATCGCGCGGGTATAATTCTAAAAGCCATAACTTCTGTTCTAATGGGAATTTCAAGGAAACAATTATATCAAAAAGTTCAGAAAAGGTAGAAATTTAGAATCCATTAAAAAAAATTAAAAAAAAAAAGAAATCGAAAAATTTTAAGCTTTATGAGTCTTGAGAACAGTTAATAGCATCCTAAAAAGCCATATTCCGGATTGAAAAAAAACAAACAGTCAATATACTATAAAAAGTACTCGGAAACCAGTGTCCCCAAAGGAAACTTTGTTTTCATAAATGACTTTTTAAATCTGGGAAATATATTGGTTTCTGAAGTTTCTAAAGATAACAAGTTGGAAATTGTCTGTCAAACGTAGCAAATGAGGTGCCTTTGTGCTATAACTAGTTTTTGTAAAAATTCCGATATTGGTGCAATAGCTGTTGCACCCTTATGCAAAAATGTATGAACACAAAATTTATTACGATTCCATTTACATTATATTCAGTAATACGGAAATAATAGGACTCCGTCTTAAAAGGAACGTCATCAGCATGGCTACCTAGAACCATGACCTATCAGGAGATATCACGGAATTAATTCCCTATGATAGGATTTAATTGAACGAAGAAAACGTTTATAATATCTTTTTAAGTTTTTATTCGATGTTCATGAAATTTCAAATGATACGACACAATTTGGCAACAGTTACATATTTTAAATTTCAAACGATTCGGTTGAGTAGTTTTTGCGCATCAAAATGTTCAGAAAAAATAAGAGTTTAACATCTAAAAGAATTAAAATTTTGAAAATTTTGGAGTCCTGGGACCCCTTAATTAAGTCTCATGTTTGCCTAATGTAGTAAAGGAAACAAATATTCTCAAAATGTGTCTTAATCAGTAATTTCTGCATTATCCGTAGCTGTATAATTTCCCCTAAAAAAGTAGGCTTACAAATACCACTTGTCATATTTCAACAAGCAATTGTCATATTTCGACAACCACTCACCATATTTCAACAAAGCTGCTTGCTTTGCTAGTATTATAATAAAGAATACTTTGTCTATTAAGATTCAAACTTTAATATATATAATACTAGCTAAAGTGCCCGGCGTTGCCCGAAATATTAAGAATGATTATTTTTAAAAATCAATTTTGAAAAATCAACAATTGCATGTTAATTTACGTAATTTTCACTCTTTCTTTTTTCTTTCTTTCTTTCTTTCTTTTTTTTTTTTTTTAATTTAATCCTGACGACAGAATACCTACTTATTTAATAAATATAACGTGAAATCGATTGAGATCGAGATTAAAAACTTTTGCTGAAAAGTTGTTTCCGAAAACTTTGTTATTTAAATGTTTTTTTTTTTTTTTTTTTTTTTTTTTTAATTAAAGAAAATGGCAAGAAAATATTCTTTGAATTTTATTAAAAAAAAAAAAAAAATCTGAAATCTTTATTTCAGTTCTGCATTAAGAATGAGCTCTGGGGATCTAAACCTTTGTGGAAATTCTAATATACACACATACAGACATCTATATATGTGGAACAGATTTAAAAATGGCGTAAAACAAATTCAGAGAACCTCAAAATGTTAAAATATGGAAATATTTTTATAATCGGGTTTTTATCTTGTTTAATACGTTTTTTCAAACTCATATGAAGTTATATATTCACCTGCTAAAGTCCATTATATATTTTCAATGACGTAATATTAACTTTTTTTTTTTATAATTTCGTCAAACTGTTTATTTCATTTTCATTTTTCAAGTGGAAATCTTGCAGTAGAAAAGTAATTGTTGTAGTAACAATTTCATTGTGGACTTTTAAATATTGGTAATTGCTACAACGAAAAACGTTTAAATTTGATAGAAAATTGCTGTTAAATTTGTGTTTTTTTATTCAATAAAAATTAATTATAAATTATTTCGATATCGGATTAATTTAGTTGCCTCGGCCGTGTTTTAACATACATGTACGTAACATTTCACAATTCTTGCTTCCAAACTGTGGATCTGAGTTGTGCATTACAGACAGACAGACAAATTTTCATCTTTATGTATTAGATATGAGTAATTTATAAATTTTACATGCTGACGCTTAGTTTATTAAAATAAAATACAGCACCATTAAAATAGTCTTACAACTTAACCATTTATTTACTGACGGTACTTATGAGTACCGTTAAAAAAACTTGATATAGAATTCATTTGATCCATCGATTAGTTGTAATACAGTTTAGAATGAGTTATAGATACATTACTTTATCTCGTTCCAAAAGCATTATGGGTTACACAAAAAAAATTATTTTTTAAAGGATGATTTCTCTTGCCTTTGCACCTTTTCAGCTTTCTTGGCGTTGAAGGGGGGGGGGGGGGGAGGGAGGATTTTTCATTCGGAAATATTTCTATATTTCTATTGTAAGAACATTATATTTCTACATTTCCTAATTCTACAATATATTAATAAGAGATTTAAAATAAAAGATTTGAGTAGGGTTATAAATAGTGCCCAAAATCCCTATAAATTCAAATTTAATTAATCCTTCTAAATCCTTCAATACTTCTAAAATCCTTCTAAAATTTAATAAATGATTATGTAAATCTCTAATGTAGTTTAAACAATTCGCAAAAAATGCTTTAGAAAATAAAATTTTCATGAATTCATAATTCAGTACATAAAGGGTTAAATCTCCGGTGGTCTATTCAGCACAGTGGTTAACATATTAGCCACAAAAGGAGAATCATGGTCTGATATTCGATTGTTTGAAAGTAGCGTGATCTGGGTGACTATGCAAGGATTCCAGGGATTTTCTTGTACAAGAATGAAAGATCCGGGCGCATTCTTTTCAAAAGTCATCCTTGAAGGCATGTCTCCTACAGCAATATAGCCAAAACAAGCCGGTGATTGACAAAACCCCCTGAAATAGACGCATTTATTTGAAAATAAACTTTGTTTACATTGATTTTTTTGTTCTGAGTGGAGAGATCACATTAAAACTTTTTTTAAAGTCTTTTTTTTTTTTTGTCAATTGTGAAAGAATAACATGTTACCAAACTTTAAAAAAATAAATTATAATGACACTCCCATTAAAACGTATTTTATGATGAAATATGTGGAGCAATAAAGATTTAAGGGAAATAGGAATAATCCAAATCAGGGTAAATTTGAACTTTAAAGTCATTTTTCTCAAATAAGATATTTTTGGCATTGCGCGCATCGTATTTACAAAACCAAGTAAAATAGAAGCTTAAAATTTTGTAATATATTGTGGTTTATATATTTTTATTACCATTATTAATTTTTAAGTAATTACCAGTAATATATATATATATATATATATATACAGTAAACTCCCGACTATCCGGCCTAATGTGACAGAAGGGTAGGCCGGAGTCCTATAAATGTTTACTCCTTTCATGCCCTCCCTCCGCCATGATATTAGAAACACATATTTTAAGATAAATTTCATATTAACATAAATTTCGTGCATATTTTAAGATAAATTTCATACATACAGTACATACAGTTTAGGAATAAGCAAAACATTAATTTAAAAAGTAAGCCTAATTCGTAAAAAATAAATAAATCTTATTTTTCTGTTTATAAATAAATGATTGCAAAAATTTGAAAAGTTATGCATAAGATAAAAGAGTCAAAACTTATAGTTTATAGTTTTTAATAAAACGTTTAGTTTTTAGTTTGTCCCTGTTAGTCCTCTTCCGCGAACCAATGTCCCTCCATTTACGCAAGCAGATGATTTCAGATGGCATCGCTTCATTCTGCTGTCTAATCTACTGCAGTGTTGCCTCAACCGTCTTGAACTCTCTCAAATTTGGGATGAGATTTTTCCTGCAATCCACCTCGTCTTTTTCTTTTGTTACTTCTCTTTCTGTCACCATTTCTACAATATGATTGTCAGCTAATTCATTAACTTCGTCGTTTGCCATCCATTATGTAATGTCCTCTGCAGTGACATCGTCAAAGCCCAGTATATTTTTCAGCAATGAAAGAAGCTTATCGTTCTTATTTAACACTTCTGTTTCCCACACGTGTTTGTGTCGACCTTTATGGTCCAAAAGAATGCTCCAAGACGTTGTAATTATTATGTTTCGAATTATCTGCTATTGCATTTTGAAATCCCTTCTTGCCCCTTCCTGTCGTAAGTCGGCACTTTCCTACGGACGGGAACCTGTCTGTCTCGGACACTTGCAACTCCTAGTAGTAATTTCAACTTTTTACTAGAGCGGATAATACGGAAGGATGGATAGTCGCGAGCCGGATTGTTGGGAGTTTATTATATATATATATATATTAATTTTTATTGAAATTTTATCATAGATTTCGCGTTTTATGGTTTAATTGCCTGAAAAAATTATTTTCATCAGTAGACTCGATTAGTATTTTTGGTTGAAGCTTCAGTATGATATTGTGAGACTATATATATGTAATACTAAGTGGATATATCGAATATATTTTTTATAATCATGCGCGCAACACATGTATTTCATTGAAAATCCTGAATTAGTGTATGTCTTAATTAAACTAAATTCTAATTGTGTATCATTAAAATTTAAAACAATAAGTAATCAAAGATTTCTACAAAAAAAATTGTTTAATTTGAAGAAATATTTGCAGCTCCAGAATTTTTTTTTTTTTTTAATATTGTGTTTAAATCAATCAACACCGAGCTGCTGATGTTGATCTCCTCCTTAAGTGATTACGTTGACTGCATAAAGAAACACCACGGATTAGTCACATTATTCTGCTATGTTATTAAATGATTTAACCAGTATTTTTTGTTTCTCTACAAACAATGAATTTTTAATAAATGAACTCCAACACAAAGGAAAATTATATAATTTAGTGTGTCTACAATTCAGCCACCGTACAGAATGGTCAAAATTTAATTTGTATTAAATTACGCTGTTGTAAAATCATTTATATTTATGAATCAGTTGATTTCCTCCTTCAGTGATTACGTTGACTGCATAAAGAAACACCACGGATTAGTCACATTATTCTGCTATGTTATTAAATGATTTAACCAGTATTTTTTGTTTCTCTACAAACAACGAATTTTTAATAAATGAACTCCAACACAAAGGAAAATGATATAATTTAGTGTGTCTACAATTCAGCCACCGTACAGAATGGTCAAAATTTTATTTGTATTAAATTACGCTGTTGTAAAATCACTTATATTTATGAATCAGTTGATCTCCTCCTTAAGTGATTACGTTGACTGCATAAAGAAACACCAAAGATTAGTCACATTATTCTGCTATGTTATTAAATAATTTAACCAGTATTTTTTGTTTCTCTACAAACAATGAATTTTTAATAAATGAACTCCAACATAAAGGAAAATGATATAATTTAGTGTGTCTACAATTCAGTCACCGTACAGAATGGTCAAAATTAAATTTGTATTAAATTACGCTGTTGTAAAATCATTTATATTTATGAATTCCAATTTCAATCCTGGCATTAAAAATTGTAAATCATTTGAGCCAGCCTTTGTAGCAATAATATTTTATTAAAATTTGTATTTCATAGTGATATTCTATAAAAAAAAAAAATATCATGATATGGAGTAATCTAAAGAAAATTTAAATAAAAAGCTTTAAACAAAGCTGAAAAATGCTATAAAAGTGATATAATACCTTTATTTAGATTAACGTTCGTTTCATCGCTCAAACGTCGACTTTTCAAAATCATTCATGCTAGAAATATTTTTCAAAACAAATTTTAAAAACAATAACATGGTAAATAATGTCACGAGACTTCATGCATAATGCAAATCCGTGCAAACATAAAATAAAATGAAATTGGATAATGGTAAGCGTGGATTAAAGTATCTCTTTCCAAATTTGGTTGGTTGTATGGTTGGTTGTATTTATGTCGGCCAATTACCAGCACGTGGGATATAGGCCCTAAGGGGGGGGGTGCCTTCCGTGGAGGTCTTTCTAAGGGAACCTAACCCGTATTAACGCTTCGAGAACCAAGGTTCGAAGAAAACCACGAAAACTCCGAACGATTAGGCCGACGGGCGCGATTGGTATTGAACTCAGCACCTCCCGTCTACCAGCTTCGAGAGCAGAACCTCTCGGCCACTGGTGGGGCCCTTTCCAAATTTGGAAAGAGATGCTATGCTGGTTTAGTGTGTTGTACTTTGTTTCATTATAAATGATTAGCATACATATTTTTATAAAAAGCTTTATTAGTCTAACAACTATAAACTGGTGAAGAAACACACAAGACACATCATCTGAAAAAATAGAAGTAAATAGATATTGATAAAACAGAAAACAAACGAATGCCTCACATGAATTAGAATTTTAATATATTATTACAAATTGAAAAGCATCTAGTATGCATAGAATCAGTTGCATTATTTGCTAAGAGTTACAACATATTATTCTAGATTTTTTAAGTATAAAATATTACAACTGGAAAACAAATATATATATATATATATATATATATATATATATATATATATATATATATATATATTAATATAATAAACAATGTAATTTTACATTCTAGTCTGAATATTGCAACTCTGAATCTTTTAATTGGAAATGAATGAAGTAAAAAAGTTTAATTATCGGATCGTTACGGTGTTTTCTAAGATTGTACCATGGACGAGTAAATTCATTTTCAGCAAAAAGCTAAAAAATATTTTCGTCGTTTTCAAATGTTACTGATTCGCTAAATAACAAATGGTGCGATTTTGGCGCCATCGTATGGAATGGATTATAGAAACACTAATTTAAGGTAAATGCACCTATAGTGGTACACGTACCAGTAGTGGGCTACTAATTTTTAATGTTTAAAAGAAACGCGAAATGCGTTTCTGAAAAACGATTGAAGGAAATCTGATTGGCTAACATACTTACCCCTTTATCTGCTGACGGTACTTATAAGTACCATTAAAATAACTTGTTAAAAATTCATTTAATACATTGATTAGTAGTAATAGAGTATAGAATGAGCTATAGGGCTAATTCTGAAATTAAGTGGAAATTTCATTTGGTAATTTGTAAAAAATAAAAGTTCAAATTTTCGCGTTTAAGTTGTGTTTCCAACATTTTCTTAAGGTTTTAGAGACAAATAAATCATGATCCGAGGTCAAGGTTAATTTTTTAGGTAGCTTTCATTACAAAATCTACCTATTGCAGCAGTTCGGACGAAAGCGATTTCAAAAAATTTTGGTATATTTTCTTCGATCATGACCCCCAGACCCCGAAACTACCCTCCGTTCAAAAGTTGACACACACACATATATATATATCTGACCTTTGTCACACTGTAACCCTCGTATTTATGAACTGATTTGGATGTAATTCGGTGTGTACATGGTACATACCAATGTCTCGATCGAGTTCGTTGGCCAGCTTCATCCGCCATTTTGTTTCAAAATGGCGGTCATTTAAAATTTGAAATGTGGTACCAAAAAATTGGCAATGGAAAAATATTTTTTTCTTATGTATTTGACCTTTATACAAAGATTCCGGAGCAGTTTTTGTTTCCTCTATATCTTAAAAAATGGCTGAGTTATAGCATTTTCAATTTCTAGCGTGGCTGACATTTTGAAACGTCCTGAATTTTGTCACGTGATAACGGGCGTATTTATGAACCGATTTGGATGTACCTTGGTGTGTACATAGTACATACAAATATCTCGACCGAGTTCGTTGTCCAGCTTCATCCGCCATCTTGTTTCAAAATGGCGACCATTTAAATAATTTAAAAAAAATTTAAATTTAAAATGAGATACCAAAAAATTGGAAAATGAAAAAGATTTTTTTTGTATGTGTTTAACCTTAATACAAAGATTCTGGAACAGTTTTTGTTTCGTCTATATCTAAAAAAATGGCTGAGTTATAGCATTTTGAATTTCTATTGTAGCTGACATTTTAAAACGACCTGATTTTTGTCACGCGATAGCAGGCGTATTTATGAACCAATTTGGATGTAACTTGGTCTGTACATAGTAAATACCAATGTCTCAACCGAGTTCGTTTTCCAGCTTCATTCGCCATCTTGTTTCAAAAGGGTTGCCATTTAAAAAAAATTAAATTTAAAATTTAAAATGAGGTATTAAAAAATTGGAAAATGAAAAAGATTTTTTTATGTGTTTGGCCTTGATACAAAGATTCCGGAGCAGTTTTTGTTTCTGAAAATTTGTTCTTTTGTTTATATCTTAAAAATGGTTGAATTATAGCACTTTGAATTTCTAGCATGGCTAACATTTTGAAACGATCTTGTATTTGTCACACGATAACACACGTATTCACCTATTTCGATGTAAGAAGGCATGTGGATAGTATACATCAATATCTCGACCAAGTTCGCTGGCCAGCTTCATCAGCCATCTTGTTTCAAAATGGCGGCCATTAAATTAAAAAAAATTATATTTAAAGTGAGGAGCAAAAAAATTAGAAATTGAAAAAAGTTTCTTTGTTAAGTATTTGACCTTGATATAAGGATTCAGGAGCATTTTTTGTTTGTCTTTATCTTAAAAAAAATGGCTCAGATATAGTAATTTCAATATCTAATGTGGGTGACATTTTGAAAAATCTGATTTTTTTTTTCCTGCGAAAGCACTAGTATATATCAATGTATTCCGATGTGAGTGAGCATGTGCACAGCAATTACTAAGGTCTCGACCAAGTTCACTGGTTAGCCTCATCCACCATGCTGTCTTAAAATGGCAGGCACTTTAAGAAATCGCCGAATTTGTCAGCCAAATATAAGTTACTTTAAATAAAAGCAGCTTGGATATAGCTGACTAATTTCGTGAAATTCTCATTCATAATGATTTAGTATTGATAAAAATTAGTATTGAATCTCCTATATTCGGTTTCCACTAAATTGAGCTTCTTGTGTTTGAATAATATAAGTTGGCTTTTTTAAAATAAGGAATATGAAAGCTACCTCTTCCTCCCGGCACTGGCCGGAAGGACTTTTTTAAATTTAAAATTAAATTTCATTTTTCATATAAACATGGAGGTGACACATTATTCCATGGAGGTGACAACCTTTAATAGTAATGATGAATATAAGTTTTATTGTCTATTTACTAGATTGGATAACATTTATGGTTGCAATATTAGTTTGTTTTATTGTTTAAGAGTTTTTTTTTCTTCTCTACAGAATTGTTTTTGCTTTTTGCTCGCGCCATAACTAAAAAATATTGAAAAATATTAAAGTGTAATTAGATAAATATAAATAGATTTATAGATAAATAGAAAATACAGCACTTTAAATATACGATTGCAGAGTACTGTATGTTATTTCATGAAATATGTAATTTCAATGTAATTTCATTGTAATATGTTATTTCAATGAAATACAGAAAGTCAAATAACACATCAAAACAAAAACTGGATTACAATATAGGTAAAGAACACTATTCTTGAGTAACATGTTAAAAAAGAATAAAGCTCAAATTTAATTTTTTATTAAATAATAATGCTGTTTTGAGGGATTAAATCAAAGATGAGTTGTAACGGATTGTTCACTTTCCGCTGTTTAAACCACACATATTTATTTGTCAGATCTTCTTGCTTCTTGCTCCTTACTAAAAACAATTTTGTTCTTGGATCCGGAACATCTTTGCATAAATTTAACTTACACGTAATCTTCAACTGAGGTCACATTTGCTAAATACAGATTAACAGGATCTAATTGAAATCTTGTGCATACTGCGGTACTTCTTTATTATTTTATTCTTTATTATTATTCTTTATTAAGTCCAGAGGCTTTCTTTGACTTTTGAGACTTCTAATTTTTTTCAACATTTTTCTCGAATTGAGTGGTCAATGCTGAACTGAATTGCAGGCATTTTCTAACTTTAGGTTCGTTGGTTGGTTGTATTTATGACGGCCAATTATCTGCTCGAGGGATATAGGCCCAGGGGGGAGTGCCCTTCGTGGGGGTCTTTCTAAGGGAACCTAACCCGTATTAACGCTTGGAAATCCAAGGTTCGAAGAAAACCACGAAAACTCCGAACGATTAGGCCGACGGGCGCGATTGGGATCGAACCCAGCACCTCCCGTCTACCATTCTAACTTTAGGAGAAAGTTTTCACCTTTCAATATTTTCTGTACATTCTCTTTAGGACTGCTTAAATTTTTTCTTTTGCTTATGATGCTTTGATATATTTTCTTATAATAATCTTTTTTTCTTTTATATTTCAACTTTTCATAACATTTTTAAGCTCTTTTTCCAGCAATTTTATTCTTTAGTATGCCTTTGTTTTGTTTCTGTTAACAATTTTTCGACCACTTTTTACCCGATTGGTACCTGCTCTTCTTATCACATCTTTAACGTTTGCAGTAGGATTGTTTATAATTTCCGAATCATCATCTGTTTCTGGTGTAGCAGAATTTAAAAGAACTTGCTGTACTTTTTCTTTATTTGCTTTCTTCTCTCGACTTTTCTTTGTCTTTTGTACCCAATTCTTTCTTTGTGCAAACTTCTGTCGTTCACTCAATTTACAAATAGCTTTTATTTTCCCTTCTTTTTTCTTCTTGTAATACCTTTTGCGTTCTTTTTTCTTACATTCTTCATACAATTCTGGATTTTCTTCAATTTTATCCCATCTTTTCTGCCCTGCTTCTCGTCTGAGTTTTCTTTTCTTCTCTACAGAGTTGATTTTGCTTTTTGCTCGCGCCATAACTAAAAAATATCGAAAAATATTAACGTGTAATAAGATAAAAATAAGTAGATTTATAGATAAATAGAAAATACAGCACTTTAAATATACGATTGCAGAGTACTGTAGTGTGGCCGTATTATTTAAATATACTAAATATTAAACAAATGTTTTTTATTATTATTTATTTATCAAATTGGCTAGCATAGTAAAACTGAAAATTTAAATTTAGTTCTGTTTTTATTTTTTTTAAGTTTAGGAGATCAGAAAATTCATTAAGAGGCTTTAAAATAAAGTTTAATTAAACCTAAAATTTAACTTGTATTTAAAAGATATAATACGGTATTGAAAAACCAAACTTATACAAAATTAAATATTTTAAAATTAAAAATTTTCAGTTTAAAAAAATATTGTTATTAAAATAAAATTATCCCTAAAATAAAAATATCGGTTCAATAATTAAAAATATACTTTAAGCACCCTTAAAATATTGTTTACATCAATAAATGTCACATCCATAGATCAGTAAGACTTCCATGATACAACAATGGCATGGAGGTGACATCCATGGAGGTGACATATATGAGATTAGGCCTAATATTTTCTAAACTACGCACAACATGAACATAATGCTACTTGGATACAAAATTAAATAAAGCAATTTAACGCTACTTATCAACAAAATTCTGCTATTTTTAAAACTGACAAAATTAATGAGGCTATGGAGTTGACACCCAATTAAAGTACACTATGGTAATTAACAGTTTTTTAATTAAAACCAAATGAAGTAACAACTTACCATGCTTTAGAAATATTCCGTCCAATAAGTAGCTACCTGGAGTAAATTTGTATTCCAAGTTCTAGATTATGCTGCCATCTAGTAGATTTTTATATAACTATAACTGATATGTCATGGAAGTAGCCCTAATTCTGGGGACTGATGTGTCTTGGTCTGTAATTTTTTTTAAATATAAATTTTGAGAATTTTCTTTTAAAAAGTAAGTAAAGCACATCCATTTTTCTTTTTTTACTTAATACATTTTATACGGTTCTTTTCATTTATCTTATGGGATATGTTCTTATTGTAAAGTAAAAACAGGCATGGAGGGACATACCATGGAGGTGACATTTAGTATGATTTTAATTTTATTAAAATTGTTTTAAATTTCAAATTCACTCGTAAGTATATTTTATTACAAGTTTTAGATGTGCTTTCATACATTATCTATTTAGTTGAACAAATATTTGCATAAAAGTACAAAAAAATTGATTGGGACTCAAATTTCCACTTAATTTCAGAACTACCCATAGATGCATTAATTTATCTTGTTCCAAAAGCATTATTAGTTACACAAAAAACAAAAATAAAAAAATAAAACGATGATTTTTTTTGCATTTCCATCTTTTTAGCTTTCTTACCGTTGAGATGGGGGGGGGGGAAGGGGGATTTTTCAATTCGAAAATGTTTCTATATTTCTATTTTAAGAACATTATATTTGTACATTTCCTAATTGCACAAAATATTAAGAAAAATATTTAAAATAGGTTAATTCCGGGATTTATGCCGCACATTTTTTTGAATTTGTGTATAAAGTCCCACGGTGGACATACAATAAAAAAAATCATGCTGTGCTATTTAATGTTAAATATACAACGCGTGCACTGCGACAAAAAAATTCAAAACAAATTATTAATATTTTTTACAATTTTTTTCTAAAACATTACACTGCGGCGCTTCACCCGTACATTCAGACTGAGACGCCGCACTTGTGCGGTAGTTATGCCGTGCTTGTAATAAAAACAGAATGAAGTTATAAATAAAAATATAAAAAAAAATATTCATATCTGGACTATAATTATGGATGTAATAACAAAATGAAACTAAATGAGTACAATGAAACGTATTAGTAGATTCAAATTAATAATTGTTGCCTACTTTTACTATTAAAATTATCGACTTATTTTTTTACATTAAATTTTAATTGTTATTTCAGCAACAACGTAACACCAATGTATTAGAAAGGGAAAAGAAAAAAAGTAAAATTGTGTTTATATAATTTATTTGTTAACCCTTTCGGGACCGGTGGCTTTTACACAAATTTTATTCGGTTGGTACCACTTTTTTAAAAGAAGTTTCATTTATTTAAATAATCATGAAAATGCTCTAATTAATTTTATCTTCTTTTTGCTTTAACTATGCTTTTTTCTTAAGTTACCATTTCCCACCTTATTTTTACTACCCTTTTTCGTTATTAATGTTAAGATTCGACGAGCAACTTCGTCCAGCCAATCAAATTCATCTATTTCATTCTAAGCTTCTCCTCTTTTCCCCTTTCTCTATAAGTAGACCTGCTCTTCGAGCAGGACGTCATTCTCTCCTTCAACCCATTTGTGTGCAGTACTCCTAATCTCGGTGGATCCAGGGCATTTCAAAGGGTTTTTCAAGACCATATTACCTCGAATGTCTGTGAAGCCGTGGTAGCCTGATCTCGCGGTGAAGCGCGAGTCAGGCGCGGGAGCTGCTGTTCACTGAGCCTTTTTAGTAATTTTAACTACTTAAATTTTTTATTCTGCCAGTTTAAATTCTTTTTTTTTTTACTTTTTATTTATTTTTTTGTGTTGAACTCAAGAACTTAAGGTCTCCCCCCCCCTCCTTATGTTTCATTTTTACACTGCTGTTACGGAATCCTACCTTGTCAACTAAAAAGCTGTTCTGCTTCCGGGGATGTGGGACATAGGTCCCCGGCTCCTCGGCTCAAACCGCTTCGTATCGTCTCTAATTAAACAAAGCAAATATTACTTATCTTTTTTACTGGTGACAGAAATAAATTTTGTAAGCTCTTTATGAAGGAGCTTATATGCACCTATGGTCCCGAATGGGTTAAGACATCGACTTCAATCTACAGAAAAAGTACAGTCTTTATGTAACTACATTTAAACACATGATGCAACGAAGCCAATTACACTTCCTCTTTTTTGAAGTAGTTTGCAAAGAATGTCTGCCTTACGCGTAATCCAATTTTTCATTATTACCATCTTGACTTGCATCTTTCTTGCCCTTCTTACTTTTTATTTTCCCCTTTTTCTACTTTGGTTTTAGTAAACTTGATAACATGCCTAACATAGTCTGTGTAAAAAGAAAAAGGTAAAGTTAATAACACTTAATCATCCCGTACAAAATAAACTGCGGCATGTATACCGGAATAGCAGTGCGGCATGTATCCCATTTTGCATGGTGCAGACGTCGGCCATCACAGTTATCTGCCATCGCTAAGGGGAATGGCGTAATCATACACACAGTACTATAGAAAAACGCTACACTTAGTTTTGACTTCGAAATCATGCATGCATTTAGTAATTAGTGTATGAAAAGTATTTAAACATAATGTGTTTAAAAGTTTGGACTGTGCAATGATGCACTTACGTCAAATTAAGGATTGTACTTCTACAAGTAAACATCGAAATGGGATTCACGCTATACACTGGTTAAAATAATCTCATTGCGCGCCTATTCTGTGCATTGGACGACCATCTATGGATAATTACAAGAAATAGAAGGGGTGCGGCGACTCTCCCGGAGTTACCCTATAAGATATGAGTGGGGTTATAAATATTGCACAAAATTCTTATAAATTCAAATTTAATTAATCCTTCAATCCTTCTAAAATCTTTCTAAAATTTATTAAATGACTATGTAACTCTTCTAGTTAAAAAAATTCACGAAAAATGCTTTAGAAGATAAAATTTTCATGAATTCATAATTCAATACAAAAATTGTTAAACAGTAACGTTCCATAAACTGTATGGAATAATCGTTTTTTACTGCTGGAACTTTTTCTATTTTCTAGAGTGCTTTCAAAACCAGATTTTTTGGAACTTGTCAGACATTCCATTAAGAGATTAGTTTTTATTTAAAATATTGTTTCTTTAATATTATGTTTTATTTTAAAATAAACTAATGTGGATTACTATTACATTCTAAATAATTTCTTGGATAAGCTGAAAACTTACAGATTCATGCATCAGAAAATTACTAGGCCCACTACTGGAACACAGAGGAAGGTAACATTTTGTATTTTTCATTTTTTTTTTTAGAAGAGTCTATTTTGAAACTTTGAAGGTTTATTCTGATACATGAAGGTTTTGGACTTTTCTAGAAAAGATATATATCTTTTGGAATTCACTAACACTTTAATAATAATCAGATAGATGTCCTAAAGTGACACACTACTGGTGCGCTTACCTTAATGTAATTTTGTTAAATTAAAATTCAGTTATATCCAATAGGATAAATAAATTATTCAAAAAATAACTCAAGTTATACATATAAATAATAATTCAATAAATATACGCTGAGTAAAATGTTATTAATTACTTTAATAAACGTGAAACAGTCTTTCAGTATTAAATAAAAAGGCTTTTATCTTTTCTCCTTAATTTAATATTTGGTATCAATATATCTTATTCATGTGAAATTGTATCGTTTATGGGAATAATGTAATTACTAGAACACAGAAAGATTATTTTATTCATGTAATAAAAAAAAGAGATTTCCATTGCGTATATATAATCATTTATGGCGATAATTTAATTACCAGAGTACAACAATGATATTTGATAATAGTGTTCCTTCTTGGTAGTAACCTGAGTTAATTAGAATTATATAAGATTTATTACATTAAAGAGTTAGGATTACATAAAGATGTTATCAAATATTAGTAGAAGATGAATGATATTGCCTAATCTTATTTCCAATAATTTTACTTAATATGAATCCATACATGCTTACACATGCATTATAGAAAATGAGGTTAACAGTATTTCAAACAATAACAAGTCGGAAATTGTACGTCAAATCAATATTCAGATCTTGGTGCAATAGCCGTTGCATTCTTATGCAAAAATGCATGAATACATTTTCTTTTACGGTGATATATATTAATTTCAGTAATATGGAAGTAATAGGACTACACCTTATACAGGGTTCGCACTCTATTAAGCCACGCCCTATTTTGTAAGGACTCTACCACCAGTAATCGCATAAAATTATCTTCTAGCTAATGAATCGTGAAGAAAATTACATTTATGATAATACCAGTGGTAGGGTCCTTACAAAATTGGGCGTGGCTGTACAAAAATAGCGTGCAAAACCTGTTATATAGGACAAAATCATTAAGGAAACATAGAATCATTACATATCATGAGATATTACTGAATGACGTATGATAGGATTTAATAGAATGAAGAAAATTTTTATAAGCTTTTCATACTTCTATACATTTTAAGTTTCGATTTAATTTTCATAAAATTTAAAATCACAAAATTCTTCAACGATAATATATATTAAATTTCAAACAATTATTTTGGGTAGTTTTTGAGCTGATATATGCGGACAGACGGATAGATAGATACGCGGACGGACCAGATAACGACAGTAGGTGCTACGTATTTATATAACTACGAACCGCATCTACAAAAATGATACGTTTTTCTCGCCACCAGTATGGAATGGACTATAGAAACACTAATTTAGTATAATTTAATTTAATTAAAATTCAATTATATTAAGGGGTCTCAGGACTCTTAAAGCTTTAAAATTTTCTAAATTTTAATTTGATTAGATATTAAACTACTATCTTTTCTGAACATTTTGGTATAAATGTTTCCTTGAAATTCCTATAAGAACAGAAGTTATGGCTTTTAGAATTATACATGCTCAATAGCTGAAGCGGCGTTTCAGAAAATTTGAAGTCAATTTTCTCCAAATGACGTTTTTGGGCATAACGCGTACGATATCTCAAAAACTTCTGAATTTTTTTTCATGAAATTTTCAAAACATATGTTTCATGTTAGTCTGTATAAACTAAACCTAAAATGTCCTTCTTATTGTTCAGAAATATATTCTTTATAGGTGATTATACTGTTGAAAATTTCTAAATTTTGCATTAACTACATACAACTTTGTATTAAAAATAGAAAAATGCTTTAAATACAAATTTATTTAGATTCAGAGTAATTATTACAATGTGAAGCATAAGTAGGACCCAAAATTTTCCTTCTACTTGCAGAATTTATTTCGTAATCGTGCGCATAATCTATTATGCCGATTTTCCGCTCGTCAAATGTCTGACATTTTGGAACCCACTGTAAATTCTAATTCTGCATCTTGTAATTTGTCAAATACATGAAATGAAAGAACACACTTATATCTTTCATCCCAATATAAAATTTTGTCTTAAAATCAATTACATTTTAAGATATTATATGTTGAATATGGTCTTTTTTTTTTTTCGATTTTTCCAATTTTAAGAGCCCTGAGACCCCTTAAATTGAATAACTAAATTCAATAAATAATTCCAAAAATAACCCAACTCAAGTTATACAAATAAAAAATAATTCAATAAATATACGCTGAATAAAATCTTATTGATTATTTTAATATACGTGAACCTGTCTTTCAGTAATAAATGAAAAGGCTTTTATTTTGTGTCCTTAATTCAATATTTGGGATCAATATATCTTATTCATGTGAAAATGTATCGTTTATGGGAATAATGTAATTACTAGAACACAGAAAGATTATCTTATTCATGTAATAAAAAAAAAGAGATTTCCATTGCGTATATATAATTGTTTATGGGGATAATTTAATTACCAAAACACAGCAATGATATTTGATAACAGTGTTCCTTCTTGGTAGTAATCTGCGTTAATTAGAACTATATAAGATTTATTACATTAAAGCGTTAGGATTACATAAAAATATTATTAAATATCAGTAGAAGATGAATGATATTACCTTATCTTATTTCTAATAATATTACTTCATATGGATCCATACATGCATACACAGGCATTATAGAAAATGAGGTTAACAGTAGTTCAAACAATAACAAGTCAGAAATTGTATGTCTAACGTGGCAAATGAGGTACGTTCGTACTAAAACTAGTTTTATCAATATTCAGATTTTGATGCAATAGTCGTAGCACTCTTATGCATAAATGCATGAATACAAAATTTAATCCGGTGATATATAAGTTTCGTAATACGGAATAAATAGAACTACTTATGTAGGATGTCATCACCATGACAACTTAGAATCGTTATCTATCATGGAATATCATTGAATTAATAACGTATGATAGCATTCAAAAGAATGAAAAAAACTTTTATAAGCTTTTTATATTTTTATACATTTTAAGTTTTTATTTTATTTTCATAAAATTTGAAATCATAAAATTTAGCAACGATTAAATATATTAAATTACAAACCATTCGGCTGGGTAATTTTTTAGCTGATATATAGGGGTGTGCCATGCGGACACACCGATAGACAGACACACAGACGGACCAGAAAAAGACAATAAGTTCTACGTAATTATAGAATTAAGAATGCGCCGAAAAAATGGCGTATTTTTCGCACCATCAGTATGGAATGGATTATAGAAACACTAATTTAATACAATTTAATTTAATTAAAATTCAATTATGTTAAAAAGATATATAAATTCATAAATAATTCCAAAAATAATTCAACTCAAGTTGTACAAATAAATAATAATTCAATAAATATATGCTGAATAAAATTGTATTAATTACTTTAATAAACGTGAACCTGTCTTTTAGGTAATAAATAAAAAATATTTTACCTTTAGTCCTTAATTCAATATTTGGGCCCAGGATATTTTATTCATGTGCAAACGTACCGTTTATGGGAATAATTTAATTACTAGAGCACAGAAAGATAATCTTATTCATGTAATAAAATAAAGAGATTTCCATTGCGTATATATAATAGTTTATGGGGATAATTTAATTACCAGAACACAGCAAAGAAACGATATTTGATAATAATTTTATTTCTTGATAGTAACCTGAATTAATTAGAATTATATAAGAGTTATTACATTAAGGAGATAGAATTACATAAAGATGTTATTAAATATCAGTAGAAGATGAATATTATTACATATTTTTATTTTCAATAATATTACTTAATATGGATCCATACATGCATTTACATGCATGTTAGCAGATGAGGGAAACAGTATTTCAAAGAATAAAAAATCCCAGCCGGATCGGGCTACAGGCGCAAGTAGATGTCAAATTTAAGTACTAATTTCATCAACAAAAACGAAATCAAGACTTGAGATAAACCTAGTTTAACATTTCTATCTGGCCGCTTTTGGCAAGTATTTAATTTCATTTTTCTGTAATAGTTAGTTTTATCAGAATCATATTAATACGATCATTTTTTCTTCTACTCCAATTTTTCCAACCCTTGAGATTATTTTTAGTCATATCATCCATTAGTAGAGTTAATGTTTTCAAATACTTGCTAGTACAAAAGTTATAGTTAATATTACGAAGATTTATATAATACATTTAAGCAGTATGGTGATTATTCCATTAAATGAACCACAAACTATATTTTAAATTCGGACGTTCTTTGTACGGAGACACGAGCGAGTTTAATAATACATCCCTACATAAAGCATCTATGAAGGATGTCAACAATTTTCATCACGCCAATGATACTTTTTATTGATTTGTGGCGGATTAGCGGAGATATGATTTTTTTTTCTACTGCAATGCCCCCATCTCCCGTTTATTTATTTATTTATTTATTTACTTTTTTTTTTTTTTTTTGCTATAGGAGTTGGTCCTATCAAAATTTTGTCAATATAAAAATTGTAGATAAAATTAAGGAGAATTCTAATAAATAGAAGCGGATATGATATCCTGTCAATTAACGAAGTTATGATTTTTTTTTCTCTATCGACCCCCCATTTTTATCTTTATTTTTATTTTATTATATATATATATATATATATATATATATATATATAAAACCACAAACAAAATATCAAAATCCATCACTCACCATAGCCGCATTGAAACTCACATCAAAAATATTATAATAACCAACATAAACTTAACTCTTAAAATCAAACTGAATAACCAAACTAAAGAAAATATATATAATTGCAAGACATAACAGAACAGAACAGTAGGCGAGCGGTATGGCTAACGACATACACTGCAGGTTTAAGTCAGACTTTACGCATGCTACGTCCCCCTTCACTCGCCAAAACCAAAATTGAAAAAATGAAAAACTATGAAAAACTAAACAGAACTACAACATCCACCAAAATATCTCTCTAACTCATTAGATCAATCAACTCATCAATACCTCCATTCTCATCCATCACTGAGTTCAGTTCAGTTCCGTACCTGCTACGCTTAATAAAATCACAAGTTATTCTCCTGATGAAATTGCGAGGATAACCATGCTTGAATCCCAAGCGGCACCACTCTAAAATATCACTAAACATATCTTTAACTCTAGTACTCAGTCTTTCGATTCGTATTAATCCATTTCTAAGTACATTTCTTTTAATCGAAACATGCACATTGGAATCAAAATATATCAGCTTTAAGGTATTAAAGTGGAAATCATTTCGCTTGTCAAATATCTTAGATATCAAATTTTCACTTTCTATGCTCAGGTTCACATCTAGAAAATTAATATTTTTACAATTCTGGGATGAGGGTTCCAGACTCAGAGACGTAGGATAATATGTAAAATCAACATTTTCAATATCATTGTTTAATTTAACTATCAAAACATCATCTATATATCTGTAGGATAATGTGTTACTGTTTAAATTATTATTTCTTTCATATATATGTAAGTAAATGTTTGCCAAAATGGAACTGCAACTCCCCCCCCATTGGAATACCCCGAATCTGTTTAAATATTGTATTTCCTTCGTAAAGGTAGTTTTCTTGTACTACTAACTGAAATAAATTTATGAAAAAATCATAATGGACATCCAAAGTACTATTTGTATTATAAAAATCTACTATTTTATCTTTTAACCCTAGAATACCGGGAATTTTATTCAAGTTTTAATAAAACGTTCTACACCAGAATTTTTATTTAAAACTATTTAACTTATTTATTTACCTTATTTTTGTCTGGTTTATATACTTAGTTTATTTTAAAGAAATTTCTGGTTTGAATGAATATTTTGTATGTACCTGTCGGGTCCAATGGACCCGTCTGGTAGACGGAGGGTTAAATCTGTCAAATCAATTGTATTATAGAGGTCTGCAAAATCGTAAGCGAATAAACCAGTAATATTTTTTATTTTTTTCAGATTATCTAATAGTGTATAGCTATTTTTGATAATAAAAGTCGTCTCTCCCCCCATCACTCCGTCAAACACCCCCTCCAGCACCCCCAGCAAAGCCTTGCTAGCGGCACCAATATATGAACCAAATCCACAGGTCACACTCCTGAATTTGATAGGGGTTTTATGGAATTTAGGCACTAGTATGAGATAAGGGAAACTTTGACTCATTTGTTTCAGCTTAACTTTTTTATAGATGGCTTTAATCCTATTTTCTATTACTGCAGCTTTCGAATTCAATGGTAAATAGCTATTTTTATTATTGTAGCAATCATTCAAAAGTTTACCGTAAAGAACCTTACATATCAGTGCATAACTTGTATTTGCTTTATCCACATAGGTGATTATAAAATTTTCCTGAATCTCTTTAATTGAATGTGTAAGTTTGTTGTATTTCTCTCTATTAACTCCGTCAAAATCTCTGGAAAATTCTCGTTTAAAATCTCTTAATATATAATACTTCCACTCGTCAAAAACACTGGATGGCAAATTGTATCTATACATTAGTTTATTTATAAATATATCTATATTAATAGTAAAACGTTTAATTGCAACACTTTTAGTGAGAGTACGTTTCACACGATATTTAGTTCCGTACTCCATTAACCTCCTCAACTCCTCATCCTTTACTATCTTTAGATCTCCAGTAATAACATGTCCATAATACTTGTCTTTATAATTAACAAATTCAGAATCATTGCAATGGCAGATACTCCCTGCAATACTTTTCTTTAGATCTTTAGCAAATAAATTATAATTAAAAATAGTTCTCCCCAAAGGCTTATCATATTTAAAAGCCTTAACTATTTTTATTTTACCGACTGGTAGTAATTCATTGTATTTATTCAGCATTTTATTGTAATTTACACCCCTATGGCTATCACCCAAATAATCCATTATAAAATAGATTTTATTTATTGCACTAACATGGCCATAATCAATGTTACAATACATTTGTAATTTTTGTGTTTTGATTCTATATCTCAAAAAATCCAAACCTAGGTCAACATTCGCATTTTCTACCCTAGACTGTAAAGTTCTTAAGGTTACGGGAATTAATTTCTTCTTAATGTTGAAAATCAAACCTTTAATCACATTAACTCTTCGCTCACCTTTATAATTAATTATTTCATTTACTATGTCTGTACAAGTATTTAATTTTTTAAATTATTCAACTTAGTATATTGATTACTATTTCTAATCAACTCATTTCGAATGTCATGATTAATTTTGTCATAAATTGTATCATCTAAATTGTTAGTTTTAAAGTTTTTAATTATATTAGTGTGGTTAAACATAACATTAAATCCATATGGATATACCGTACCAAACTTTATCATCATATCCTTTTCACGAATCTTTCTTTCCGTTTTATTAGGTATAATACACAATATAGAAATCCTAATGTTATCTATGCCATGTTCTGAAAAATGTGAAATTTCTATTTCTTGATCCTCTTTTTTATACTTAAGATTTCTAATGTCTGATTTGTGATTATTGAATCTCTTATTTAAAGGAGTAGAAGTCTCTCCTATGTACATTTGATTGCACACATTACATCTTAAACAATACACACAATTATATACCTTACAAAATTTTAAAGATTTTTCTTCAATCACTTTGTCTCTATTATCCGTATCGGCACAAATACAAACTCTACATCTTTTGTCACTACATTTTATTAAGTTTATTCCATTGATATCTCTTCCAATATTTATACCCCTATTATAAAACAATCTTGTTTTATACCTTTTCACTATATCGATGCAATATAGGTTTTTCTTATGTTTATTCATTAAATTTGTATTATAAACATATCTTGTCCGATACCTAACAACTTCTGTATCTCTATAAACACCCTTGTCCTTATTTAACTTATAACACAATTCACAATTTTTCTTCATTACTAAACAATCATCTACCGAACTCTCATCTATATAACTCTGCTTACTATAAAAATTGCATACATGACCTTTCCCCCTCTTCTCACATATCTCACCATAATCACAGGCTTTACTCTCCAATACATCCACATTTTTAAATACATTTGGTCCATGGTAACTTTTTGATGATCCGCTCCCCACCATGGATTCTGGAGCCGACCGAGCACTACGAAATTTATAAAAATTCCGTATCTTGCCGGTACCTTTTACAATATAATTTTGTCTATTCATATTAAATGTTTAATTATTCTATGTAAATACAATATAAGCAATTCCAAATATTTTAAATGTGTACTAAAAAATGTACAACTATAAGAAAGTTAAATAAACTTATAACAATATAACATATAACATAAACTCGAAAGAACTAATAATACTCTTAAATTAAACAATCATAAAATCTTCAACAAACTAGCCAAAATCAATAAAAAACAAATAAATCCAAATAAATCAACTAAACCAACCAATTCTCATCAATTCTCATATATATATATATATATTTATTTTTTGCTCTAAGAGTTGCTTTTATCAAACACTTGTCAATATAAAAGTTGCAGATAATATTTAATAAATATAAGTGGATTTGATATCTTGTGAACTGACGAAGATGATATCAAAAATCTGCCATACATAAATTTTTGGCCCTTTTCTTAAAAGTAATAATAACTTTAAATTCGATATGTATCAAAATTAATACGTTATGGGGTTATTTCTGTTTTCACAAAAAGCCCCCATTTCCATCCCCTTCGTCCGATTTTGTCCGAGAATTTTTGCCCCTTGATTTTATGTATCAATTTGGAAAAGATTTGTGCAGAATTATGGAAGTTATCGTGCCTGTAATAAAGTGACACACACACATATATGGGGCATTCTCACAATCTTTTGATTTTCGGGAATAAAAATCTGGTGAAATTAAACTTGCTAAAATAACATTTTAATCTGATAGAAGAATGCCTTAATGATTGAAAATAAAGAAAAAATGGTCAGCAGTGAATTTTTTTTTTAGTTTAACTGAGGTTTATGTTAAACTTGCGAGTTTAATTTTCTTTATCATTTTACCACCATAACTTTCCATTTTCTTCTAATTTTTTTACTTATAATGAATTTGCGTAGTACCCACAGGGCATTCAAATAAGAAATAATAAAAATGTAGTACTTTTAATACAGAATTTTTGTATAACATTGTCTTAAAGGGGTGTTAAAGAAGGGACGGTAAGGGCGAAAAACCCAGGGACAGAGTTAAAAAAATAATACCAACCGTAAAAATGTATACAGGTTAATTTTTTGCTATATATTTATATAAAATAATTGTCCCAGTTTCGGAAAAAAATTACATCAAATTACTTTTATTGAAACAATTTTATACAGACAGCTTCAAACTTAAAAATCAGCATCAGGGTCACGGGACGGTATAGGAATTTTCCTGGTATTTCGACCCCAAACATCGTCCAAAACTTATTTATCTCGTTAATATTGTTATGCAATCATGCAATGGGATGTTCCTCAGTATATGAAATAAAAAAATACAAAAAAAAATGTATTAAAATAAAAATTATTATTCAGGGACATAAAAGTCAAAACATTGTGAGAATGTCCCATATATATATATATTATATAATTAATGAAAAAATTATTGCATAACTGGCGCTAATAGCAGCTGATATCAAATGCAACAAAATGTATTTCATCAATACTTAAAAATGCAAAAACACCAAAACTCCGAAAAGAAGGTCTAATGGGTCATTCCATGTCAATTCAACCAATTTTTTTATGGTTTGTAACCCGACCGACAGGGATTTGGATGAAATTTGGTGTATATACTAATTCTATCATGATATGAATACATCAGAAAATTTTCCCTCCTAGACCTCATAGTTTGTGAGATATGGGGGGTCCAGTTTTTGGATTTTTCTCAAATCGCACATTTCTGAGTCTGTAATTTTAGACTGCAGTTCCATTTTCAAAAAAAGTTTTTCTCTGGATCTAAAATGCGAATCATCATTAAAATATCCCCGTAAGTACATCAAAAGATGCAGAGTTTAATAAAAAATATTTAAAAAATTAATTTTAAATATTTAGAGCCAAAAAATTATACCAAAGTTGAAAGATATGATTATTTTTGAAATTTTTGTGACTTTACGAAAAAGACTGTACACAAAAAGGGAAATAAAATTTCCAATTTCTTTTTGTTTTAAATAACAGTTTCCACTTTAGGCTTTCTAGTTATGAAATAAAATGGTGTCTTTCTCATGACTTATGCAAAATTTTGCCATGTTTTGGGAAACTGCACCAAATGGGAAAAAAAATATATCTGCCTAATTTTAGCTGTGGTCCCTAAATAACTAGTGTGGTTCCTATGACTTGTTGAATATATTATTCAATGTTTCTTTCTTTCATTCTTTTGAAAAGTAAAGTTTCTGCTTTGTTTTGTTTTTTCCCTTCTGAGTAAAAGGTTGGGGGGGGGGGAGAAATCTATGACTGCAGTCTATCCTCCCTCCATTAAATTTTGTGCATAATGCTTATGTTTCCTTTATTTATTCATTCATATATTTTCTTTTATTATAAGCATTTTTTTAAATTTAAACAATCCCTTAATTTTGTTTTTAAAATATAACTGTAAATAAAAAATCTTTTGTTGGTATAAAATAAGAAAATGCAATAATGACTTTTTACCAATTACATTTTTAATATGTTTTTTCTGTCTGTGTAAGTGTGTTTGAATTAAAATACTTTATTTGCATTTAACATTTTTTAAACTTTCTATCTTATTATCTTGGATGATTTTAATCATTTTAAATATGTTTTTTATAGTTTAAATACCTTATATTTAACAAAGCCTAGTTCATTTCTACAGGATGAAACATATTTCTACACCTGCGTTTTATAAACAAATTCTAACAAAGGCAGGGTAATTTTTTTTAGTAAAGGCAGGTGTTTTCGAATCTGTTAATCAAATTATTATTCTGCTGTTTCTCATAATAGAAGGGTGATCTATTTTTCCTTGTGCTGCAAAAGAAAATAATAGATGAATTTGAAGTAACTGCTGCAAGACCGTCATGACAACTTCTGAGAGGAAATAGAATCTTGCCTATGCCAGAAATAAGAAAAAGTAAAGCCACAGCCACAGCCACAGGTCCAGAAACAATTGATTAATTGAAAAGTTTTATAATTGTAATGAATGTTGAAGAATCATGACTAGAAAAAATGTAGTTAGCATTGCTAAGAATGTGCTATGCACAAAAGCGATTGATATTATGTGTATCTATCTACATGAGTTGTATTATGTTGTTAAACAGGAATTTCCAAAAAAACTTGAGGATTATAACTCAAGGTATTCAATCCAGTATTAGCAGCACTTTTCCTTTAAATGAATTTGTGACAAGCTAAGTAAAATATTTGGAAAATGTTATTCCACTGCTTTTTAACGAAAGCTAAATCTAATTTCCTAAACGAAACTAAAGCAAACTTTGGCGCTCAAAAAGCTATCGTTTTGTTGGATTTCAGCAAAAATTTTACTTTTGATATTCAAGATGAGGTATAAAGTTACTATTGGACCAAAGAAGCTGCACTCGTGATCCAACTGTTATGTACACTCAATCTCTCAGTATTAGATTATCAGCAAGCAAGACACAAATTTTATCTTATGATATGCAACACGATGTCACTCTTGCGTGTTTAACACAGAAGGAAGCGATATCATTTGTAAAAGAGATAGTTACTGATGTAAAAAATGTCTTTGACTTTAGGGATGGGTGCTCTGACAATATAAAAATTGCAAATTTTCATAAACCCTTACCAAAATGAAGAGAATTTGCCTTTAAGATATTTAACATTTTTCTGGGAGGTAGGGGGAAGGGGGGAAGGATTTTGAAATATAAAGACAATAGTGTTTTAGATATTAAATTGTGATATATAATATACTTCTAAATATACTTCTAACATATACTTCTAAATATACTTCTAATATACTGATGTTTTGTTATGTTATTATGTTTGGAGTTGCAGTAAGATAGGAAAATCGAAATATATATTAGAAATTTCTCAATGTTGCTTATTCATAATAAATATAAATTTTAAATTACACAAAGAAAGAATGTTTCAAAATAAGTCTAAGTCACGGGTGGCCAACTGTGGCACGCGCCACACCACTAAAATTTTAGAGTAATCATTGCCTTATCTAATCATCGAATCTCTGCGATTCAAGAAGTCGAATTTTTCTGTAAAATTTTAGTGGTATCAGGCGTGCCACTGTTGATCACCCCTGGTCTAAGTGATACTGCAAAAGTACGTCCATTTTTTCTATATTTATATTTAGCTCAGTTATATTTTTGGATTGCAATCTTTTAAATATAATGTTTATTCTGATTTTTTAGCTTTAAAAATTTGCATATAATTTAACAAATTCTTTATTTGTTAGTTAGAAAAAATACAACAATCTAAATTTTTTAAATATTTATAAGCAATTTTACTTAATGTATTACATTTAATTAATGGCTATTTCAATTTTAATAAAAATGAAGTCTTTCTTCTAGCTTATGTAAAAATTTTGCCCTCTTTTTGGAAATTGCACCATTCAAGAAAAAAAAATCTCTTATATGTCTAATTTAAACTGTGGTACCTAAATAATTACTGTGGTTCCTACAACTTGCTGCATTTATTTAATATAAGTGCTTCTTTTTTTAATTACAAAGTAAAGTTTTTGCTTTGTTTTTTCTGAGTAAAATGAGAAAAAAATGTATGATTTAAATATCCACACCCCCTCCATTAAATATTGTACATATTCTTTACATACTACCATTGTGAAAGTATTTATAGAAATACTATACCACTGAATCTAATGATAGATGTACATTTATGTGACAAACATATGCGATAAGATTGAAAACAACACAATTCCAGATAATGTGTGATATGTACCAATACTATACAAATTTTCTACTATTATAAAAATAAATAAATCAGTCTGATTTTAAGGGTTCATTTTAGAAAATAAATCAAAATGATTAATAAATTTAAATTTAAAATGTGCAGCAAATATTTAGGTACCATAAGCAAAGTTAAAGACTTTTATCTCTTGATAGGTACAGCATCCCAAAATAAATCAAAATTTTTGAATAAGCCATGAGAAAGACATAATTTTTATTTCATAAATAGAAAGCGCAAAGTGTAAACTTTTATTTAAGACAAAAAGAAATTGGAAATTTCATTTGCCTTTTTGTGTAGAGCCTTTTTCGTAAAGTCACAAAAATTCGGAAAAATAACCATATCTTTCAACTTTGGTTTAATTTTTTTGGACCTAAATATTAAAAATTAATTTTTTAAATATTTTTTTTATTAAAATATGCATCTTTTGGTGTACTTTTGTGGATATTTTAAAGATGATTCGCATTTTAGATCCAGAGAAACATTTTTTTGAAAATGGAACCGCAGTCTAAAAGTACAGACTCAGAAATGTGCTATTTGAGAAAAATCCAAAAATTCGACCCCCTATATCTCACAAACTATCAGGTCTAGGAAGGAAATTTTTCTGATGTATTCATATCATGATAGAATTAGTATATACACCCAGTTTCATCCAAATCCCTGTCGGTTGGGTTACAAGGTCTAGTTGAATTAACATGGAATGACTCGTATATCATCAATATTTAACTATAAAAATCCCAAAAAGTTTTAAAAATTGAAAATATTATTGCATAACTGGCGCTAATAGCAGCTCATATCAAATGCAACAAAATGATTTTTTTTATCAATACTCAAAAATGCCAAAACACTAATTTTATAGTTTACATGAAACAATTTACATAAATATTATAATTAATAAATTAATTCGTTTTAACAAAATTTGTGGCAGTGATAGAAATTTTTATAAGCAGATTTTTAAGTTTTTGGCTAATCTTTTTTACAATAGTAGTTATCCTATAAATTTTCTAAAGTATTATTTAAAGATTGTTTTTAAAAGTAAGTGGAAGCATTGTGGATTGGCGGGATGAACAACTTACGGTAGCATCTTTCCTGAACATTCCATATGAAGAGTGAATTCTAATGTATTGTATAAAGAACGAGTTGACACAGATCTTTTGAATAAATGGAGGTATGCAGATATGGATTTATAGATTTTGATAATGGATTCCGAGGGAAACTTAACAGTTTGATATTATTGACAGGTGAAGGATATTGTACAGGTACTTCTGTTTCATGCTTTTGAAAAAATTTTCTTGTAGGTTTGGGAGGTTGCACGTTGTTCTGCACTCATACATGTTAAGTTAATTTCATTTGTTTATATTTAACCCATTGAGCGTTTCAGTATATTCTAAAAATGTACCTTAAAAAGGCCTTGAATAGGAAAAAAGAACTTGTTCTAAAAGGAAGAAGGGGTTATGTGATTTTTTACTTCAAAAGTGCTAAGGGATTTAGTTCTTTCCCCTTCTTTCTGACACTGAAGGAATGAGGCGGCTGTCCACCGTCTGTATGAGGCGTAAATGGGTGTTTAAAACTAGTTGACTAATAGCTTTCGAAAACGATTGTCCGGTAAATTCCAGACAACATCTGAAAGTATGTAAGGAAATAGCAGTTTTCAGGAATACAGGTCCGTTGCTTGGAATAATGTTTGCAAACTGTTAATGTAGTATAATTTGCTTTATATGCTATTAAATTTTATCTAAATTTGAAAAGAATTTATATCTCCCCAATAACAAGCATGTTTCATTTCGTCTAAATGCATTTTTTTAAGAAATAGTTTCTGTTACATAAACCTGTAAATTTAATTAATTTGTAATGATTTAATTATAAAATTAAACTGGAAGTAATCGATTTTATAAATAAATTTACATTTTATAAAACGCACATATAGCGATAGATCTCACTATACAATGAATCTCAATTAAATGTTTAGTACGGCATACCATGGTGCTCGCTTTTAGATAGTGTTATCCATCGTATTTCAATTTCAATGCTAATATTATTTATTTTTTCTTTTATAAATAATGATAATAATAATTTGTCATTATACAAGTTAGTGTAACATCTGCTTTCTTTGATTTTATGTGATATAAATCTGAGATAGCTGATATATTTTACATTATCCTGATGAATATGCCAATTGAAAATATATTCAAATATTCCATCCCCCCAAAGCCCACCCCCCAAAAATGTGATTTGTTATATAGTATTTCAAATCCGCATTCAAAATAAATGGAAAAATTCTTCTTCTAAATGATAATCCCTCTAAATTATTTTTTGTGAGCAAGCAATAAAAGAATTAAAATAAATTTTAATAAGGTATTCATAATGCGCAAATTGCTGTTTAAAAAAAGAAGAAAAAAATACAAACTGACAAACTTTTTTCCACCCATGCTTAAAGAAGAAAATAAAATAAAATAAAATAAAAAATAAAGAGATTTTTGGATCTTATAATTTAGCTTCCAGATAACAAATTTGAATTTTTATTAATTCCTATTTTTTTACTGATAAATGTAGACCATTAAAAGAAAAACATGTATTGCTGTAATCAAAGTGGCAGTAATTATTTCAACCTTGCCTTTCGTTCTCGGCAGTTTTTACTATATATCTTTAGGCAATTGTTTGATTACAGTAAAACCAAACATGTTAAGGCATTTCTTTTTTATAAAGTACACTATTTCTTGTACTTAAATCATGTTTACAGATAGTAAAGATACATTACTTAAGTATTACAGAATTAATTAATCAGTAACACTATACGGTACCACTGTATATTACAATAAAACCGGTTAATACGAGATCACTGGGTACGAAAACAAATTCTGTTTCAGACAGGTTTTACTAGGTGTAATTGTGTAATATTTCGTATTTCGAAAATTTTATGTTATTAAACATAAAATTTTCCGTTTAAGGCAGGATTATGTTATACATAGATTCCATTCTTACAGGTTTTATTGTAATTAATTAGTGATCATAGTATTGCATCATTAATGAGCTATAGGTGCAATAATTGTACATATGTATAATATTACTGATTAAATGCAGATTTTAATTTTAACAATGAAACCCTTTAAGACGGAATGGCAAGGGACAATATAATAATTTTGAATTAGAAATTTTCCAAGGAACTTTGGATTTCTTTTTAAGTCAAGATTCCACTTAATGTTACAGGTATTACTAAGTATAAATAGGTAAATGGAGACTCTGCATAGTAATATACAAAATAAATATGCTTTTTGCAAGTTCCATAGTAATAAAAGTGCCCTTTTTTTTCGGGTGCCAATTTTTCCTTTCCCATCACCTTGGAGAAATAATTACATCTAAAATTTTCTGATAACAGGAATTATTTTCCATACCTAATATATTTCCCTATAGAAAATGAGAAAAATACAATCAATTTCAAATGTTTGTGAAGAATAATACCCCCCCCCCCCTTATCCCCAATAAAACCTCCAGCATCCATCGGCCATAAAGAGAGAAAAAGGATTTAAAATTTACAACAATAAATTCGCAACCTCGCGGGACACAAGTTGAATATTCTTGGACTAGATGGAAACTAAGCACTATTTTTAATAATTTCGGAATATATTCATGTATTTTTCCTTATATTTAGTATAGTAAGATTCAGTATTATATTTTCTAATTCTTTGGAGAAATTGAAAAAGAATATCTGTAAAAGAAACAAGAGCTAAAAATCATGCGTCTAGCATAAATTAAGATTTTTCAATACATTCAGAATATTGAAACAAAACTTTGCAGCTTATTACGGAGAAAGATGATATCTAAATAAATAAATTAGAAAACGCATCTAATTTTTTGTGCAGCCCTGTATATGCTCTATAACTTTGTATGTATGCTACATGGTATGGAAAAATTTAGTTCAGCATGGAAATTTTCATTCAGCAATTTCTGTCAATAAACGGGAATGTATTTGAGATAGTGCAGCCATGTATATGATCTATAAAATTTACAAACGCCATATAATATGATAAAAAAAAATAATAAAAACGTGTACCACAACCGATAACGAGCTTCTAGCAATTATTGTTCATAAGCCAAATTTGTTTGTGTGTCCTTGAAAATTAAATATAAATTCTTTGCACACCATATTCTACATCAATCGCCTTGTAGTGTACAACACCTCAGTGATGTATATAAATTTCAACATGCTTAAAAGAGTGTAATATCATTAAACTACACAACACACGATTTTTTCCATTCACAGTACTGTGACGGCATTCTTTTGAGTGTCCCTGTAAACGAATCATACATGCTACACACATCATTTTCAATACAAAACATGCCAAAGTAAACACAAATAACATATATCAATTCCATGGCAATTAGACTATATTTACGCAAGCACGGAATGGCGGATAGGAGGAAAGATAGACAAACCGAATTCAAAAACGCTTTTTTTCTTTCACTTTTTCTTTTTTTCATTTTTCGGCAAATAAATTACGGGAGGATTACAAGCGTTTTAGTGTTATAATCTTTATCGAGCTTCCGTGTGTAGATTTTTTTTTTCAAAACGCCAACTTTAACAGCATTTTCTAAAAGACTTCCTACGTTTATCGAAAAATGAAAAAAAAAAATGTTCGACTTTATAGTTTCTGAATAAGAGCTCCTGCCAATTCCTTGTGTTTATGAACAAAACTGAATTCAGGAATGTGTCAGAAAAAGTCAATTTCGAAGATTATGCAATTTTTGTCCGGCGCATTTGCCCAGAGACCCCAAAATTTAGTGTCTCAAACTTTGAAGTAATTGCAATAAGTTGGATTTATATGATGTAACTATTATCAGTCGGGATGAGAACTAAAGTAATCAACTTTTATTGTCAAATATTTTTGCGATCTCTAAGTAATCTATAATTAAAAATAAATATTTAAATACATTAAAATAAATTTCAAATATACAGTATTAGTGTACTTTAATGCATTAAAATAAAAGTTTCCTTACTTTAATTCTCATGGTAAGGAAATGAATATTTCAATCATCAAAATCTAGTTTAACTTTTTTTTTCCAGTTTCAATACATTCATTTCATTATGATTGTTTTAATCATACTTATCATATAGTATTAGCATTAAATCTGATCATATAGTATTAGTCCATGTGAGATAGGATTATAAAAAAATGGATTACCATGATTTAATTTGTCATTTAACCAACATGATTGTGCTAAGTAAAGTATTAATAAAAATAACAATAAATTTAAAATAGATAATGCTTTCGTTTCCATTATTGTCAGAATCTTTGTGATAGATAGTGATTCTTCCCTGTTTTTAACCCCTTGAGGGGCAAGCAATTACGTTTGTGAAATGCTGAATTCCCACCGGAATCTTTGAAAAATTCTATTTCAAAATAAGTAAAGGCAATTTTACGGCTTTCGTCTACCAAAGTTAGAAAAGTAAAATTTAATAAAATTTTTCTGGTGTAAAACTTCATTAATCGTAGGTGGTATATAATATATACCGGTGCCCTTCAAGGGGTTAAAGACATATACTTACACTAAATCATATCTACTGTTTTAATTGCATCCATTCTATTGATATTTTTCAATAATTCGATACTTGTACTGTTCATTGGTACCTTTTTAAACAATATGCAGTTACACTTTATCAAGAATATTTTAGTCTAATTGTGAGCTTGGGGAGCAATCGCGACAAAATCTATTACTGCTCTTCCACCTGACTTCGCAAATATTACTTATATTAACATGAAATCGATATATGATATGGAGGCCTGTTCACTATTGGAAATAGGGAGTGTGGCCTTTATTGTTGGTTTACATGGATGTATAAAATAATTCGAATTATGGTCTAAGTTGATATCTGCTTGTAGTACTTTTTTTTATAGAATATTATTTCAACCATAATAATTGATACACATTGCTAATGTGTACTGCAGTTTGTTTCCCACAAATAATAATAATAATGCGCGTAGTGTTAACGGATCATTAACAGAAGAATTCCGAGACAACCGAAGGACAGTGCACAAAAAAATGACGGTTGAAAAAGAATCACTTTTCTGCATATTTAAAATATTTATGAGGAAAGGGTAGATTGCTGAAATTAAAATTTTAATATCTATAAATAGCCCCAGGGGTAGGGGAGCAAAAAAAGGTCCAATTCGGAAATAATTAGGGGAAAGCTGGAAATTGTTTTAATCCCTTCAGTTTATGTCTAGAATGAATATGCTACGTTTTCCCTCTGGTACTAGATGAGCGTTAAGAATCATGCATAGATTTATAGTGAAAAAACACTTTTTTTTTAAATACCATAACGCTATCTCGAAATCATTAACTCTTTCAAAAACATTGTCAATACAAATGTTGTAGCGCTTAAAATTCTGAATAAAAGGAGTACCTACACTCAATGCTTATGTTGAATATTAAGGTCACAATTCTACTTCAAAGTTGTAGACCCATCATCAGGAGGATGACCTCAGAATTAATTAGGAGAAAACTGAAAATCATTTTAATTCCTTCAGCTTAGGTCTAAAATGAATATTCTATGTTTTCCCCCTCGTACTAAGCGAGCGTTGGGAAATATGTACATATTTACATTCGAAAAACATGTTTTTCCTGAATTCTTTTAACAATATCTCAAAATAGCTAATTCTATCAAAAACATTGTCAATACAAATGTTGTAGAGCTTAAATTTCTGAATAAAATGAGCACCTACATTAGTATTTTTGTTCGAAATTAAGGTCGCAATTCGAATTTCAACATTTTGCCTTAATCGCTGATCATGAGCTTGAAGTCCGGAGAGACCAAGTTACTTAAGAATATCTCAAAACAGCTAAGTCTATCAAAAAAATTGTCAGTACAAATGTTGTAAAATATAACATTCTGAATAAAATGAGCACCCACATTAATATTTTTGTTCAAAATTAAGGTCGCAATTCTATTTCAAAATTTTGCCGTGATCATTAGTCAAGAGCTTCAAGCTAGGAGAAACCAGATTACCTTAACAATATCTCAAAACAGCTAACTATATAAAAACTAATATATATAACTAAAATATTGCCAATGCAGATGTTGTAGAGCTTAAAATTCTGAATAAAATGAATACTCACATTAATATTTTTGTTCAAAATTAATGTCGCAATTTCACATATTGTTAAAAATATTAAAGAAAAACGTGTTTTTCGAATGTAAATGTGTTCCTTTTTTCTAACGTGGACTTAGTACGAGGGGGAAAACATAGAATATTAATTTTAGACCTAATCTGAAGGGATTAAAATGATTTCCAGTTTTCCCCTAATTAATTCTGAGGTCATCTCCCTGATGATGGGTCTAAAGCTTTGAAGTAGAATTGTGACCTTAATATTCAACATAAGTATTGAGTGTAGATACTCATTTTATTCAGAATTTTAAGCTCCACAACATTTGTATTTACAATGTTTTTGAAAGAGTTAATGATTTCGAGATAGTGTTATGGTATTTAAAAAAAAAAGTGTTTTTTCACTATAAATATATGCATAATTCTTAACGCTCATCTAGTACGAGGAAGAAAACGTAGCATATTCATTCTAGACCTAAACTGAAGGGATTAAAACAATTTCCAGCTTTCCCCTAATTATTTCCGAATTCAAATCCCTAGCCACTGGGCTAAAAGAAAACTGTCTTATTTTGAAATTTGCTTTTCGCACTCGAGTTCAAAATTTAATAAAACATCATTTTCATTATAACTTCCTTAATTTTTCAAATGGTGAAGAAAAAAAAAGTTTTTACTTTCCAGTTTTTTTGCGTGTGTGTGTAAAAATTAGAGAAAAATTAAATGATTAAGAGGAAGAACGATGATAGTCAAATTGTGTGAAATTTGGTATGACACTTTTATTTAATAGCTTGAACAAAGTACTATCGTTTGTTAATCTTGAATAGAAGAATAAGATGAAAATCGTCCTTTGACAATGTAGTTAAAGATAGGTCAATGCATAGCCGAAGATCCTATATCTACAAATGTAAATTGAAATAACTCTGAATAACTGGTCCCTGACTATCATAATTTTTTCCTTCGACTCACATACCCCATTTTTATAATATGTCTGTTAAATTGTATTAAGACAAACTTAATAAAACTAATTTCTAAATTATTTAGATTTTACCATTTTTCTTAATAGAATGTGTATTAAAGTTTTCCATTTCTTTAAAAACTGTTATTCTATATAGATTTTCCACCAGAAAAAATATTTTAGAAATTCTTTGAAAAATAGGGTAATCCTGAACCGGACCCGCAAGAGCCAAAACCTAACCCGAGCCCGAAATAATGGATGTCAACCCGATTTGCAGAAAAATTGTAGAAGTTAATACGACCCCTGACAATATATATATATATATATATATATATATATATTTAGCGTCGACCCGATCCGAACTGCTGATACCGCAGTTTCAGGTAAAACGGGTTTCCAGACCCGATGCAGTACTCCACACCATATCCAATAAATTTAGATCCTAAATGTTATCTCAAATTATTTTCGAGAAAATATTTTCATTTCTGCTGTGCTTTCCCTAAATTTTGTTTTCTTTGTCCAAACCTCAAAATTTTGACTCCCACTTATTGTTACCCCCCCCCCACATAAACACATGTACACCCCCTCTTAACCCTTCCTCCTCCTACATTACAAAAATCAAGATAATGAAAAACCTTAACTTTTGAAAAAATTCCTTTTGTTTATCATTGTTTTGACCCCTTTAAAATATCTGTATGTAAAGTTTTGTTTATTTTAATTCCATGTCCTTCCCCTTCCTCTTGAATCTATAGATTGTATTTTCTGTTTAATTCCCCCCCCCCCCCTCCTGGGGCCTCCTAATGAATAGCCGGTGTCTCCAGCAAAAAATATTTTTTCAATACACAGCACCTATTTATTAGTGTGCTTTTGTGTAACGATATGGATAAAAAAAATTTTTTGCTATCAATAATAGGGAACAGATATGCGGGCTTAGCACGGGCTTTACTTAAAGCATAGAATCGGTTTTTTATAACTGAACATATATGTAACTTTAATAACTAATAGATCTCAATTTTAGGTTCATTTAGGTATTTATAATATTTATTATTTTTACCATTTAATTTTTTACTATTGACCTTTTTATCGTTGACCTTTTTACCTAAATTCGTTTAAAATTGAGTATCTACATTAAAATATACTGCAAACTATATTCCCCGTAGACCATTATGTAACGGAATTATTTTGTGCGACTCTGTAAGTGAATAATAAATTGTTTGCATTTCAAATTCTACAGAAAGCATGTTTTAGTGTTGCACTTGAAACGATTTTTTCCCATTGACAGTAATGTAATGGAATGCTTTTGAATGCCCCTGTAAGTGAACTGTGTATTATACGCACTTCATTTTCACTGGCGATCGAGCCATAGTAAATGTTAATAACACACAAAATTTCAGGGAAATCGAATTATATTTACGCAAGATAGAGCACTGACAAACAAACGGAAGTCCTAAACACTTTTCAATTATGCTGGAAAATGTGAAATAAATAAATATAATAGAGGTTCCTCATAATTTAGAATTACAAATTGTCATTAGTGTGTGACTTAATCGGAAAAAGTTTTTCTTGATTTCACGATATCGGAGCTAACATGCGCATATAAAATATCACGAATTTGATTTTTTTAAAGTAGACCATTAAAAGTGATTATTTAAAAGTATTCAGGTAGAATAACTAAATTACTAAATTCTTCTATAATCGCGCTTGCGGAATGAAGCAGAATTTGATAATATACAGAAAAAGTGCAACAAAGTTTTTATTATTAAAAATAACCATAAGTTTAATAATAATTCTTAGGCTACAATAAAGACAACTCTTCGGCTATCAGTTTTTATTTTTCGTTGGGGAGGGGGTGGGGGGGAGTTATTCTAAGATTTCTGCTGTGATGTCAGAAAAGATTTGTTTTTTTTAATGATGTCTTACTTTATTTTTATATCAACAATCTTTTATGTTACATTGTGCAATATTCATGTATTGATTAATACTAATTTTAAAAGAACTAGTTTAAAACATAAACTTTTCATAATCCTTTAATTAAATAAGCGACAATGAAAAAAATATGTAGCAAGCTACCGCTTTTTGGAATTTTACTGTTCCTGTGAACTGTTTTCTTTAGAAATCATCTTTACAAGGTAAAGGTTGGGACTGTCATTCATAGTTTTCTCAAAGCTCAAAGAGTCACTTACAGATAGTATTTCGATGTCATTCACAGGTTGCAAGAGTTTGGACTAGATAACAATGGGAGATATTTACTCTCTTTCAAAACGTACTTCAAAGAAAACTCATAGAAACTTTTAAAGTATCATTGGAATTAATTACACTGGAATATTTGGTCAACACTGTTGTATTTAGTAGAATGATTAGGTAAAAAATATTAATAATTTTAGATATAAGTTCGGAGAAATGTAGTCTCATAAGCATTTTTCTGGCTACATCTCTGGTACTTCTCTGTGAAACACAACTGTGAGAATAAATAAGATTTAGGGCTTTTTAATATGGCAGTTTTAATGTAAGAGTCGCTATATTAGGGCTCGTTATATAAAGAAAGCACAAATAGTACACAGTGTTTTTAATTTACCAAGCGGACAATGCCACTGATATAAATATAAGAATGGTTTTTGGATTACCCCCCCCCCCCTCAACTTTCAAAAGAAAAACAAATAGAACTGTTTTCATATTAAGCCAAGTATTTGCTATAATAATGCTAAAAATGGGACTATATACTGCTTATAAATATACTAATGCACGGTACAAGTATCAAGTTATTCAAAAATATAAGTACAAATATAATGAAAACCACAAATATAAATACAGTCAAACCTCGTTAAGATGACCACGCTTAACGTGAATTACTTTTAACAGGAATTGTTTTCACAGTCGCCTATAAAAACGAATACAAAGATTTCATACTGATAACATGAACAAAATATTGTTTCCCCTTGAGGTTCATGTTAACGAGGTTCGACTGTATGTGTAAAAATACACCTTTATTTATTTTTTAATGCAAGTAAAAACAAGGAAGAGTAACTTTTGTTAAGATTATCTGTCTTTAATGAGTATGAATGCATTACCTATCTTAAAATAATTATTATTTTTTACTTTGCTTAATCATATTGTGAGATGATACGTTATATCTCCCAACCTGAGAAGTACTGTGTAAACATCATTTTATTGATTAAAATAATCCTTTCATGGCAAACTTCTTTGTATGTAAACTGCTATATAAACAAAAGGAAAATCGAGATAAGAACAGAAAAACACAAACAAACAGCAACAAAAAAAAGTTATGATATGTTTGTAGAGATTTTGAAATACAGCCTTCACGGTAGAATTATCATTAACTTTGTCTCATATGATTAAAGAAAGTTTTCAAATTGAAAAATAAAATTACTTTATTTTTGCTCTAAAATATTAAAAAAGCATTGCAGATTACTGCGAACATTTGGACTTAATAAACCCGTATATGATGTTTTATTGCTTGGAGTTTTTGATCTACTTCCAACAATTAATAGGCTACTTCACTCACGCGAAAGCACCCGCTCGCTAATGTTTATTCGGTGGAAGAAATTTTTTAGATACCTTGATTTTATTTCCATTTTTTTAAAACGATTCTTTTGCATTGGCTACCTGAGATCGATCTATAGAAAGACCGTTTTTCTCTTTTTCGATTTTGTTTAAAGTTTTTTTCTTTTAATTTAGGATACTTTTACTTTCGGAACCGGTTTCGAAAGTAAAAGTATCCCCATTAAAAAACCCTGCAAATAAAATAGAAGAAGTAAAAAAGTCCTTTGTACAGACCGACCTCAGCTACTCAAATCAAAGAAAATATTTAAAAATACTGAAATGCAAGCAAGCTATCTTTAAAAAATTCTTCCTTAGGAATAATATTAGTCAATGCGTGTTTTCGTCAGTGAAGTACACTCACGATTAACTTTTGAACGAAGCGATCAACTGAATGTTTCTAAAAAAGAGCAATATGGGGATATTTATTTTTTAGATCATATGAATTCTGCAACATATATTTAAGTCCCCTATAAATATTGAAGAGTATTTAAATTTAGTTAATCAATTTTATTAGGTTCAGTGAAAATACTGATAAAGATACCCTGTTAGAACGCCAAAGGAAAATGGTCAAGAGTGTTGTACATGCACGTGAATAAATTCAGCACAAACTTTATTTCTTTTTACAAGGCTGGGAATGTCAAATAATGTCTGTGAATAAATAAAAGTACTATTTCTCTTCTTATCTTCTACATTTAAACATCCAAGTACTTTTTTTTTTTTTTTTTTTTTTTTTTTTTTTTTTTTTTTTTACACGAAGTATTTTTTTTTTTTGGTTTATAGTCAAATGAACAATATCTGAAATTTATTTCTCCTGTTTAATAGTCAAAATTGTGAATCCCTGTTCGTTTTTTTTCCTTATCGCACTTTCATATATACGACATTGTACACTCTTTATATATTTATTAAAAAATCCAGAATTCTTATTATTGATAAGAAAATAATTAAATTTCATTATTTAATTAGATAATTCTAAAAAGTTAAACGAAGGATTCATCTATATATAATAATTATTTTATTATGTACTCTGAATCAATGAAAAGTCTTTAATCTACCTATAATGAAATTGAAAACCTATCTACATCGATGCTTTTTCTGGTCCCTTCAGCGTCATTATAGACAGGTTTCACGGTACTAGTTTTAAAATTATGCTAGAATTTGAATAAAATCTGAGCAACAATAATAAATAAGAATATTATTTTTGAAGTGTAATGTTAAAGTGGATGTTTGAGATTTTTATTATTATTACACAACAAAAGTGCTGTAAGTAAAGGACAGTTTAGTTATTTAGTATTATAGTTAAATGAAAAAAGTCATACATTTAGAAATAAAAAGGAAAGAAAAGAACGTGTATATTCATTAAAAGAGCAAAAGAAATAAATATTACATAATAAATAATGAACATGCAAAATAAATAAATATTATATGGCAAATGATTTGAAATAATAATAATTATAATAATGAATTAGAATCTTATGGACATAAATAATAAAATAAAATAAGTAAACGATGATATTCTATAAAGTTGCCTAGTATATGTTTCGAAATACAATGCCATTCTTAAGCATTTACAGAAAACGAAGTTCTCTAAAGGCATTCGACTTAAAATACGGTAATCCAGTTGACAAATAGTCTGCCTAACGCTTATTGTGTGTGTGGAAAGAGGGGGTGATTGATAAACGCCTTCTTTAACTCCCAGTCTCGAGAAGTGGGGGGAAGCACAAACTCGCAAACGCGCTCATAACCATTTACAACTAGAATATTTTGACCGCCTATAAGCGCTTATGACCATCTACAAGTACAAAAGTCTGACCGCCTATATGCGGTTATGACCACTTTCAAGTACCAAAGTGCGACCGCGTATCTGCGTGCATGACCACGAAAGGGTTAAATTGCAATTTTAAAGTAATTTTCTAAAAGACCATTTTATAAAAGAAATTTTTGTTTTATTTTTCAATTATGCTTTGTTTACATTACTTCTTTGTTTAAATTTGGTTTATTTTGTTTCTAAAATGACAATAGTTTTTTTCTGTATTGAGTGCAGGATGGACGTGTGTTCAGAAACCTGCAAGCTTTTAACAGTGGGGGTAGAGTTAGGTCTGTCTCTCCTCCCATTGATGAAGAACAGACAGTTTTTGCCTGTGTTTTGTTTTTTACCTGTATCTTTAAAAGTTTTGGGGATTTTTATAATTAAATATTGATGATATATACCTTCTTTTCGGAGTTTTGGTGTTTTTGCCTTTTTAAGTATTGATGAAATATATATATATTGATAGATAGATAAAGTTTTTGAGCTGAGGTGGTTTTGGTTTCTAGGGGCCATGATCGGCGTAGACATGCAAAAATATTTTAGAATTTCCATTATAGGGGTGGATGTACTGGGCAGCATTTCTTGCGAAATCTACCTAAAATAGCGAATTATAACATGAAAAGAGCTACATAGCTTCTAAAAAGGATTTTTTAGTGTGGATTATTTAAAGTGAATTAAAGGTACGCAATATGTGTAAAGCAAGTGTTTGCACATGCTAGGGTTTTGCGGAATCACTTACGTAATTCACGGAAATTCACGTACAAGGTCTTTCTGTTATAGGAATAGATTTTCAGTGATTCGTAATCTGTTCGGAATGCATAATTTTTCTTTTGTGGTTCATCTTGTCCATGGAGCTGATGGTGGGATTTTTACGTTCATGATTTTTTCGCAGTATTTAGAAATATATGTTTTACAGATAATCCACGCAACAAAAGGTTACATTGAAAATGACTAACAAAATTTTTTTTCAGACGAAACTTCAGCTTTCTGTTAAGCTATTTAGAATTTTTATTATTATTATTATTATTATTATTATTATTATTATTATTATTATTATTTTTGTCTCCGAACATGGCTATTTTTGTGACAGTAGTGACTTAATAATTAAAAAAAATCATACACTCATGCAATAAAATTTTATCTTTAACTTTAAAATTTACTAACTTTTCTTGAATTCATTTTACTTTATCAAAATGCAGTATTTAAAAGATCAGGGATATAAAACACGTCAACATTAAACATTCATGTCACGAATAAAATCTTTTGGTAGTAAAGGTCGTTGAATTAAGAAAGTCAAGAGAAGTTGAAAGTAGCTTTAACACGTAAAGTGTCTACTTTCATGTCAGTTCAGTTATCTCTTTGAAACCAAACATTAAGGTCCCTCATGTACTATTCGTACTTGGTATGGTATAATCTTAATGCTCTAGATTTCTTTCGAATATTTAAATATTGTATCATTAAAGAAGTTATAAACTGTGTCCTTTTTACGTAAGAAATATGTCCCCATCAATCAATGAAACATTTTAATTTGATTTCTGAACTTTTAGATAAATGATATATATTTTTTTCTTTTGAATTTAGGGGTCAATGTCTATTGCTTATATTTTTTCTTAACTTCTTGTTTGGAGAAAAAAAAGGTATTTAGTATCTGATTTTCTATTCCATCATTTTTACTATTAAATTAAATAGATGAAATCATTTTTGGTTTCGATTAATAATGTTTCAAAATGAAACATAGAATAAAACCATGTTTTATTTTTATAGAATAACTAGGGGACTCTGCCCCCTGCAAGCGAACAATCTTTTGGCGAAAGATTTTTCAAGTAAATTGAATTATGAATAAAAGTAACGTGATACATTTCTTAGTATACATTTAAGGGACGCCAAACTTCTCGCCAAATTAGTTTAAAATAGTAACCTTTTCTAAAATCTGAAAAAAATATCTGTTTGATTAAAATTTGAGTTGCCATCATTAGAAAAATGTATATAAAATTAGAAAATAAATAATATTTCGAAAACTAATTCGAATTTAAAAATTCTAATACCTGTTTTGAAAGCTGCGGATCAATATTGATTTTTGGTGTTAATTTCATCGCAAAGTATTCCACATTTTAGGAGAAATCGCCTGAAACATAATCAGTTGTTTAATCAGTCGATTCATACTTCCGTTTCATGAATTCGTTTCATTAAGATTGTATATAGAGAGAATAGATATTCATTAAAAATGTTAAAAATGTGTCATTTTCACATTTTTCTTATATTCTTAAAAATGTATCCGGTTTGCGAAATATTTCAATTTCTGGTGTTTGAAGTATTTACACACTTTTGGATATCCTGAAAAATAATTGGCTATTTTTGGATCAAAGTAAGTTACCCAAATTTTATTCGGGCTATAATTCAAGAACTAATGTTCGAAAAATCATGAAACTTCAAATTTAGTTAGGCCATGTTATCATTTGGTACAGATTGAATTAAGTTGTTCAACACCCAAAAGGTAACTATTTATGGCATGCATTTATGATATGCATTATAAGATATACAGCCGAACTCGTTTAATATCAGTACGGATAGGATCCGGATATTGTTACAACGAGCAAATTGCACGTTAAGTTGTCTCATGACTCTTAAAGTTTCAAAATTTTAATATCTTACTTGTTAAATTCCTATCTTTTTTGAACATTTTGATATAATTTCTGCTTAGAAACTCCCATTAGAACAAAAGTTATGGCTTTTAAGGTGCGTTTTCACTGGTCTACCCAAGGTCTAACTTACCTAACTTTTTACCTAAGCACAAGATTTTAGGTCGTTAGAACGCAATTTTGTAGGTTTGATTCGTGATCAATCCTAAGCACGGCTTACCCAAGCGCAGCCAATTAAAATAGAGTATTTTGATAATAATGGCGGTGTTGTCAATTTTCTAAGTGATATATATTTTTTAATTATTCTGTTTTTACGTCAAAGAATAATCTATTTTTTGTGATTGAAGCAAAATAGTAAATTTTATTAACATGTTGGATAAATATCCTCTTTTATTATTGTCTTTTAATTTAATAAAATGTGGGTAATCCATATGGATTTTAGATCGCTATTTTTGGTAATCGTTTTCAGATGCATTTTATTAATATTAGAATACTAATTATATAGTTCGTTTAAGGATTTTGTTTCAGATATAAGGATGAAGATATGTCCAGTTCTCAAAATCATTTTATTTTTATTGAGCGTTAATAGTATATAAATAATAAAAGTATTTTTTAAGAATATTTGTTTCTTAAAATGAATTGCTTCATTGATTATATTAGGTTACTTGATAGGGTATTTCTGATCAATTTAGATTTAAATTTCCCTTTACTCACTTAAAATAATTGTAAGTGTTAAGAAGGATATTGTTTACTGTAGCCCATTGTTATTTAAATGGAAAATTAGTTACAGGCAAAATTCAATCCAGTTTTGCTAATAGAAAGTACTTGATTATCCATGTTTAAACGAGCATGTAAACAAAGTTTCTATAAAATAAACAAGCGATTGTCCTTTCCTGTTCCCCTTTAAGCAAGAAAGATCCGATTGCAAAACAGTTTGCTCTTTACTCCTTTTCAGATACTTACTTGTGAACTTTGTCATGTAAAGAAAACACTGCTGATCTACTTATTTATTTTATTTTTAATACATTTTACCTGCAGATGTGTTATCTTTCTTTTTGTTAAAATTAATGCTGAAACTTTTATGAAGATTTATAACTTTGTATGAAGTTTAAATCAATTGAGAGATATTCAAACTATGTGTAGCTTTTCTATGTGCCCATTTCGAAGAATTTGTACACATTACCATTCCAATTCGATAGGCAGTTATAAACGCCTATTCAATGCATTTTAAATTAAATCATACCAAAATAATAGGAGATTCTCTAGTTGAAATATATATTTATAAAATTTTGTTTAAATTGTTATTTAAGTGTATTTCTTTTACAAGTATAGATCATCAATTTAAATGTACCTATTTATTTATAAGAGTAAAAAAATATTTATTCATTTATTTTTTTTTTCAAAAAGCATTTACTTATTATTCTTACTATTTTTGAAAATGGAATTCATTATCAAAAAATAAAATGCTCTCTGTGGAAGATTCTTTGATTTGAGTCTATATGTTTGAGTGTATATTAAAGTTTTAGACAAATCATGAATTCATGATATATATAAATTCAGTGGTCAAAATAGTATGTTAGAAGTAATGAAACTGCAGTAGGCCCTAGTTTTGTCATTGTTTGTTGTGTAATATGTTATTTTTTGGAAAATATAATTTTACGAGTAATGTAATAAAAAAAACTAGTTTGTAAGGAGCAACAATATTATTTTTGACGTTACATCCAGAAATTGTATACATCAATCAATACGAAGTATACCAGTGAAGGTAAACGTCTGGCGGATCAGCTGGTGCCGGGATAGAGATAAATCTTCAAATTTGAATGCTTTCAGAAAATCACAGGTGTGTAGTTTTATTGTATAATAAGTGACTACCATTAGTGATCGTCTGCAAGCAACTGGAATTTGTCTCGTGCCCTTGGAGCTGTATGCTACATTTATAAGGATTGTGGATACATCTTTGCATCGGAAGATTTCAAAACAGAAGATTTCAAAAAATCTGTGAGTATGGCAGGACTCCCACTTCTATGTCAAAAGAGGAGACAATAAAGCAACTTTATTAAAGTAACATCAAAAATAATATTTGTGCTCCCTACAAACTTTTTTTTTAATTACATTACTCATTAAATTACATTTTCCAAAAATAACATGCTACACTACAAACTATGAGAACACAATAAGAAAAGTTAGTACAAAAATTATTTAGCTGAAAATATTTTTAAATACCCATAAGTAAAATTGTAAATATAATGTGAAATAAACATTTATATGTTTCAGTCTGGGGCATAAATAAAATCTGCCGCTAAGTAAAAAAAAAAAAAAGTGTGGGCCAGGCTTACGTATATCCCCGTCTTGTTTGTTACCAGGGCAATTTTTTCTATTTCTTTTCTATTTGATTTTATTTTATAAGATGAAAAAAAAGGGGGTGGGGAGATATGTTTTTAGATAATAAAAATTTTTAGAGTTTTCTTTTTTAAAGTAAAAAAGTGTACTTAAAAGATGCAAAAAAAGGTTTGTTGTTTATATTCATATGAGACTAAGTGTTTTTGAAAGTAAAATGAAAAAAAAAGCATTTTTAAAAGATAAAGAGTTTTTTCTTTTAAGATGACAAAGTGGGGTTTTTTTCCTTATGTTAATTATATTTATTGTCATCAGAGCAGTTACATGATACAGTTGGTATGATTTAAAATTGAGTATCGACCGAAACTGAAACTTGTTAAATTTTGACTCTTCAATTGCTTTTTATCTTATTGTTTTGTTAATAATTATGAATGCAGAAAAAAGAAAAAAAATTAGTCCTTGTGTATCTTTAGGAAATTTTTAAAAATTAGATTGAAAACAGTGATTTATAAAGCATGTAACATGCAAAAGAAAAAAAAACCTAAATAAACAAACTGTCAACAACAACACTGAAACAACATCTCATACTTAAATAAACTGTCACATTGTATTAACCTAAATAAACAAACCGCCCGTTGCAAATAATGTTTAAAAAATTAATGATATGATAATCTTTCAAAAATTAAAATTATGACATAAACATTTTTATAATAAGAGATGGGTCTTTTATGTGTATAATAAACTTAATCTTTTGTAGAAAGATTTTAATGTCCACCAGAACAATTTTAAGTATGTGCAGGTAGGACAAATTTCTGCAACTTTCAAAGGATTAATATAACTGTTTTTGTATTTAAATGTAGTTTTATTAAAGTCTTCTGACAGTTGATGGAATTTAGGCCTAATTTAAGTAGAAGCATGTGTAATTTTATGAATCATTGCTTAGGGGTTAAATTCTTTTATGAAATTTTTTTTAATGTTACAATGGCACAGATGTCATATATGCCCCATATTGGCGCGATTTTTTTCTAACGCCAATGTCATATACGCAATGGGTGCGGTGCATATTGACACCAAGGTGTCATTATTTTGCTTGATATGGTAACCCGGGTGTTATTTTTTATAATGCTGCTGATGTTTTCGCCAAATTGGCGTCGGAAAAGAATCGCACCAATATGGGGTGTATATGACATCTGTGCCGTTACAAATTATATACTATTTGAATAAATATACATAACCAGCTATTTTCAGTTCCCATATTTGATTTTGAGTAGTACTTTAGTAAAAAAATCAGCATTTACCATTTTAATTAAATATTCATTTTTGTATTATATTTTGCCTTTCATTTTTTAAAATAATATGTTTAGAGTTCTTTTATTTTTTTAAATATAATTATGCTTAAGATATTTTGATTTAAAATGTTGAGACTTGCCTTTTGTGAATCTATATTACTACTTTATCCTAAAACTTGATAAAAATTTAATGTAAACAAAAGAACTGTTTTGCAGTATTGTTATTAAAATACCATACAATTAACTTATTCCAATAAGCATTTTTTCATAATTAGCATTCTGTAATAAATATCTAGATGGTACAGTAGCATAACTATTTCGGTTTTTGTCTAATGGTTTCAAACAAGTATACTTAAATTTCTTAGCTAGTCTGGTTATTCATCTGTAAATAATATTTGATTTTCAAAAATTAATTTCTGTATATGTATGCATGTATTAGATTCTTTTCTCTCTTCTAATTTGCTAGTTGCTTTAGCTGCTACAGTTGATGATATTTTTGCATAAGAAGCTTGTTTAAATGTGTATAAAAATATTCACCGATGATGAGGAAAGAAAGTTGGTAGACTCTATTTTACAAGCTTCGAAATATCACTATGGGCAACAATTAATGATTCGCCTACCCTTGCTTATGAATATGCTTCATCAAATAAAAAGAACATTCCTTCAAATTGGGAGCATTAAAAAAAAAAAAAAAAAAAAAAAAAAAACTGGAAAGGAATACAAAGGCCGCATATTCCTTGCATCCCTAAAATTTAGAAAAATTACATTAGTTATCTTTGTCAGTTTAAATAAATTTCTTTTCCTGAATAAACATTCCATGTATATTGTAATTCAATTATTGAACTTTTCACATCTATTTTTAACTGTCCCAAGGTGTCCCACCAGATGGGACACCTTAGGACAAAGTACAAGTTCAATAAATATATTTTTTTAATTTTCCTATAATGGATATAATATCAAAAGCTATTTAATACTGTCGGCAAAGGTTAAAAGGTTTCTTTAGATTGGATATCCTCTTCATCGAAGAGGAAATATATTATTTTTAGATAATGAGTAACTATTCTGTGCATAAAAAGTACGACATGTGACTACTTTTATTAAAAATTAGTGTGCCAACTGAAATATTAACTTAACCAGCTTAACCAGCTAATTAACTTAACCTTAATATAACCAACTGTACATAAAAGCAGGACCTTTATTTCTGTAAAAAGGTTTAGCAAACATTCAGTTTGACACAATAACATCCTTTTAGAAGTCTGTCTTTGGATAGCTTTGGTCCTGAGTACTATTTTAAAGATTAAAAGAAAAAAGATCAAAATTTTTAATATTTTACTCTATAGCGGCAACCAAGATAATTGCTAAGTTATCTCATATATACAACCAGTGATGTAGTCGTAAGAAAACCAGGGGGGTATACGTTCAAGGCAGAGAGTATACGCTATAGTATTTTTGAGAAACAAAGGGTATACGGTATTCCTTAAAAAAATCCAGAAGGTATGCCGTGTATACACTCCACTACGACCCGGTTTACGATTGTGAAATCTCATTTATGTTTTATGATATTTAAATTTTAAATGTAAATATAAGCTTGGCAAACTCGTAACTACAACCTTGGCGTAATTGCGAGAGCCGCTATAATGAGAAAATACCTTTTATTTTTATTTTCCTTCATATTCACAAAATGTTTAGGAGACTCCCTCCCTCACTTTGTATTTTTAAAAATAAGGGTACTTTTCGGTTAACCGGGCGCCAGTGCTATATATACATGTGTGTATATATATAATTATATATATACATATATATGTGTGTGTGTATACATACAATATATGTATATATATATAGTTGTGTATATATACATATATGTATGTATATTTATATGTATATATAACACTGGCGCCCGGCTAACTGAAAAATACCAAAATAAGTTTAGGCTGTATTTTCATTAAACCTATGAATTTGTTTTTTCTTTTTACTCTCTTTTATTGAATTTGCTTTAAGTATGTCAATATGGGATTTTATAATTGTTTTTTTTTCAAAAGTGATGTACACTTGTGTGCTTCTGTTGACAATAAATATTAATATTTTTAGGAATTTAATTATAAAGTAATAAATGAATTTTAAGGCATTTTTTTTAGCCACAGGTGATAAACCTTTAGTGGGGAAAAACAATCAAAACTTTCGATTATTTTTTATACAAAATATTTACTATTAAACACGACACAAGTGCAGCCAACAATTATTTATTTATAATTGACAGCTGATCGATTGATTGATTAACGGAGCTTAGGCTCGATATAGAAGCCGTAAATTAGACGCTTGCGCAGTAAAAACTTGCCTTTGATTGGTTGGCGTAAGGGTTTAGCTGTAACCAGTGAAAACGCTCTTAGGTTAAGGTTTTGGATCGCTAGGGTTTTTTAGGTCGTTAGGACGACCAGTGAAAACGCACCTAAAGAAGTATACCCACTCTATAAATGAAGCAGTGTTTCCGAAATTTTCAAGTCAATTTTCTCAAAATGACGTTTCTGAGCATATAGAGCAGGATATCTCAAAAACTTCCCAATATGTTTTCGTGAAGTGTTTAAACTATATGTTTCATATAATAAAACACACATACTACAAATATATATTAAAACATACATATACACATTAATAACGCCTGCATTCAACAGTTAAAGGTATATATAAATATTATACAGACATTGTATTTATTGTATGTATGCCTGTATAATATTTATATATACCTTTATATGTTTCGTGTTAGTCTGTATAGATTGAGCCTAAAATTTCCTTTTTATTGTTTACAAAAATATTTATTTAAATGATTACGCAGTTAAAATTTTCAACATTATGTATTAGCTAAATCCAACTTTGTATTAAAAATATAAAAATGCCTTAAATACAAATTTATTTCGATTAAGGATAATTAATATGATCTGGGGTATAATTTGGCCCCAAAAGTTTCATTCTAGTTTTAAAATTCCTTATGTAACCCTGCGCGTAAGCTGTCATATAAATTTTCTGCTCGACAAATGTCTGCCAGTTTGAAGCCACCTATAAATATTATTAAAGAAAAACCTAATTTGCAGAACAAATAAAAAAAAAAAAAAAATTTATTTCCTAAATTGTTTATGTCCGAGAAGGGGCAGATATTAAGATATTTCATTCAATTCGTTCTACATTTAATGTTAAATTTTTGTAACAAATAAGCTAAACCAATTGAACATTAAAAAATAAAAATGAAATTCATACAACATAATGCTTTAAACACCTATATACAGTCGAACCTGGTTAAGACGCTCACGGTTAATACGCGATCCCGCTTAATACGCGTATTTTTCCCTATCCCTTGAACATCGCCCATAAGGTTAATGCAAAAATATCACGTTTAATAAGCGAACGGTTATTACGCGATCCCGCTTAATACGCGATAAATTTTTGGTCCTTTGTGGAAAAAACACGCTTAAGACGCGAATTCCTTCTCTCTTCTGGATTGCAGCCAGTTTAGCTTATTTTTTTATTCAGACTAGGGGGCTCTGCCCCCCTACGAGCTACGCTCGTCAACCCCCGTTCAGACACCACAGACTCTAACAGCACGATAATTTGATCGGCTTTAAAAAGATTTCGGAAGATTGAATTATAATTTGAATCTGAGAAATATAATCTGACGTAATTTTCACCAAACTTTTCTTTTTCTTTTTAATATTCCAGTAAAAATACTTTTGCTAGAAATGAAATATTATGATCATCTTAAAATATTAAATAAATGTCTCGAGCAATTTTTAAATTTAAACTGTTTAGCAATATTATTTTTTGTTCATTTTATATAATAAGTGTAATGTGACGTAAATGTGACGTAAATTCTTCTATTTAAGACTTCTAACGCATGTTTATGAATTTATTATTTTACAATATTCTGTCTCTTTTAAAATTCACGTGTAATTATAATTTTTATGACGTAATTTTCAATGAGTTCCTGCTTTTTATATTTTCTGTTTATAATAGTCACGTGTAAAATAAATTTTTAATTTGAAGTAAATATTATTGTTTGCGCTGTTTATACAACTGGCAACAGTTTAAATTAATAACATTTTCTAAATTTTGTAAAAAAATATCTCTCGAAATGCTGAAAATTTGAATTTAAAATTGAAATAAAACCTCAAAAAATGAGTCAAATAAGAAAAATAAATACAATCTGCACACCAGGAACTTATAACGTATAAAATGATCTAAAGATTATTAAATTCCCATGTACAGTTTTTGCTCCAATAAAACTTTTTTAATTGAACGATTTTGTCTAACTTTAGCATTAAATATCTCTTAAAATAATTTTTCGATTTGAAAACTGTATGCATCAGCGTGTTTATCAAACATTTCTCTATAATACCACCGATTTTCATATTTTTGTATGCAACAGTTTTTTTAATATTAACGATGAAAGGCCATGCTTAAGCATTCAAATTGGATGTGGATCTACCCGGAATATCTACGTAGATTGTCATTGGTCCATTTCCAAATCAAAACTTTTTTTTATATATAGAAGGATAAAAAAACACTATTTCCGAATATTATTATTTACTTTATTTAATAACATATTAATTAAGGCGAAAATTACTAATGGGAAATAATGGTACATATTTTAATGAAATAAAACCCCGCTAAATTAGTAAAACTGTAGTTTTACTTTGAACCCGCCTCCTAACCTTCTTTATCTGTATGTTTTTACTGTAGTAGAGAGATATAGACGAATTCGGGTTACTCAGATGCCTCATAAAAATTATTATGATTAGAGATGATCATACCTGTTAGTGAGGTTTTAAATGTACGTTATACTACTATGTTTTATAATGCATATTATAGGCAACAAAAATTGAAACGCATAAAGATTGAACAAACACGACTTTGGTTAGATAATTCTTTTATGTTTTCGTTACTTTTTGCTATGCTAACGATATAACAATATTTTTTACAGAAAGATTTATAAGGATAGTTTTTTACTCATATTAAAAAGAGGGACAGATTATAATGATACTCATTATTACAAGTATTAGATGTAATAATGACACTATGTTCGACCGTAAACAGATAAATGAAAGCTCTAAAGTTAGTTTATAACGATTATATGTGTAAAAAATCCCAGTTCCTGCAACAAATCACAAATCACGTTTAATACGCGACCCCGCTTAATACGCGACTTTTGTCCACTCCCTTGAAACGCGTCTTAACTGGGTTCGACTGTACTTAGATTACGTTCAAATGGAATCGAAATAAATCTTAGACTTTTTTTAAAGTTTTGTATTTTGCATGTACCTTATCCTATTATGTACAATCGTCATAAACATAATGCAAAATCTGCAGTAGAAATATTTACAACTTAAAAATGGAAGAAGTCTAAGATTTATTTCAATTTCATTTGAACGGAATCTAAGTATATAGGTGTTTAAAACATTATGTTGCATGAATTTCATTTTTATTTTTTAATGTTCAATTGGTTTAGCTTATTTGTTACAAAAATTTAACATTAAATGTAGAACGAATTGAATGAAATCTCTTAATATCTGCCCCTTCTCGGGCATAAACAATTTAGGAAATATTTTTTTTTTGTTTTTTTTTTTTGTTCTGCAAATTAGGTTTTTGTTTAATATGTCAAGTTTTTTAATAACTACTGCATTCAGACAAACACATTTCAAAAGTAATGGAGGGTATCATCATCAGGTTTTGATTTGTGCGATATCGCATCACAATTTGTGATGCAATTTAACTATGTATAATTCAAAATGTTTCACCAGTGCAGTAATGCAGGTTGTTGTAATTTGGTCAAAAAATTACAATCTGAACTTAAAAAATCTGCTTGAAAATGTCATTTTTTTCCACTATGACGTCATATTCATCTTCTTTTTAATTCTTTAAAAAAACCCTCTCAGTTTCATCCTTCACGTGAAAATCATTCAACTAAAAATAGGCAAATTATTAATACGGCTTTTGAATTATTTACAACAATGAAGGAAAAATGTTAAATTTTATTAGAAAATGTCCGTTGATTCTCAATGAAAAAAGCGAAATTTTGAATTATTAAGAAAAATATTTGAATAATGTAAATAAAAATTAGCCCATGTTACTCTCTAGATTATAATCCAAATATATGCAAAGGCATTTTATGATCCATTTTGATCCTGACGTCTGGCAAATGTTTTTACACTTTGAATTTATAATATTATTAGAATTATCAAAGAATTAAAAATGAGTGGCATCAGGGACAAAAAGGTGGGAAGAAAAAATGAAAAAGTTATCATCTCTATAGGCTTTTCTATGTTAAATTAACATTGAGAATTGACACTGGAAATAAATAAGTATTGCGCTGCCGCGCAATACTTAAATTTCTACGTCTTGCAATTTCTTAAATAATGAAATGAAAGAACATACTTATATCTTTCATCCCTCTAAAAATTGTGTTATAAAATGAAATGCATTTTAAGATATTAATGCTGAAAATGGTATTTTTTTTCTTTTACTAAGAGTCCTGAGACCGCTTAAGAATGATTCTTCACTTAAACTATATTAAGATTTTCACGTTTTTGACTAGCTACAAATCCAGTATCAATGCTAATGCGTAAAATATCTGATAATGTCAATGTGGTTTTCGGCGTAAAGCAAGGTAAAAAGACGAAATAAATCTCTTTCTTGTCGGATACTGTTTTCTCAGCGATATTATTTCTACAACTGTCTTCCAAAATATAATAATTTATCAGTCTTCTTAGACAGAATTCTAATATTCAAAGAGATATCCCACCTACCCAAGATACTGCAAAAGTATATCTTGGGGTCATGACAGAGTGAAAGAAAAAAGTGAGAGATAGAAATGTTTCAAATAAGCCTTTTTGTATGATTTACGTCATGGGAAGGAAGGCGCATAGAAGAAAACCTCTAGTGTTCCAATCTTTAAATCTGAACTCTAGGCTATATTACCCAGTATATTCATGTCTCTTATTTCACTGTTAAAATGAAAAGCATATGTGAAATCAATACTTCGTAATAGGCAGTGTCTATCGCAACATTAGCCTAATTTTCCGGGAAGAATATAATATTAATTTTAGCATTGAGATACGTAAAGCAATTACGGAGTCAGATACATTTAAAACTGACAAATTACATCCAGAAGTAACCGTAATATGGATTGCAATAACTGCACAACTGTTTAACTTTTGGATGAGAAGTTTTAAACACACATTAAGAGACATTTATACTAACAGATAGTGTTCTAAAAAAATCTAGACGCATATAAATTTTTTAATGAAATTTGAAGTTAAATGCTTTTTTAATGAAAGAATACACCTGATATGCCTTGCGTGCCGGGATTCTCATAATTGAAGCGCCTCAGTGAGCCAAAACATTTTTCTTGAGTACAGATATAATATGTATTTAAAATGACCTACACTGAAAAAAAATGTAATGCTTAGACCCTGAGAAAAAATTTAAAAATAAAATCTCAAAATTAATTTTTTTTATATAGAAATAGTCATAATTTTTAAATTCCTTACTTGATGAAGATACTAATATATCATTTTGTTCATACTCTTAGTGAAATTTTTCATAAAATGATATCCAGAAGTTTCTTAGAAATGATGCACGCAATCAACAAATTGACCATTTTGAGAAAATTTACTTTAGTCATCAAATTAACCCTTGAACATGAATAAAAAGAATTCATTTGCTGCCACTGATTTTGGAAATGTTTACGAATAATTTTTGTAGTTTATAAATCTGTTTTCTAAAAGCGAAATATCTTTTTGAGGGTGCTTTCTATTCTGAATTAAACATTTTCAGCTGCACTCTAAATCTAAATGTCTTAAATTCAGACACTTAAGTGTCTGAAACGGAGTGTTCAATTATCAGACTTTTTAAAATGTCTGAATTTTTTCAGACACTTTTTGCGTCTGAATTTTAGACACTTCAAACGTCTGAATCGCAGCCATTTTTTTAAAGCATTATACGTAGCCATGTTTGACCACGTTGATCCTGGAAAAGTATATGGCCATTATTCTGCCCTACTCTCCCCCCCCCCCCACACACACACAGCCTAATTTTAGGGGCTCCAAAATATGGTATGCAATTTTCATAAAGCTGATAATTGAAATCTTTTTCAACTTTGTACTGATTATAATCAATATTTTGAATTTATAGAGTAGAATAAGATTAAAAATTAAAATATTTGTCACAATACAGTAAAACCTCTCAATAGTAGGCACCTTAGAACCGTGGAATTTGTTCGCCATTCGGAAGTGTCTGTTTTTCTGAGGTAAAAAATATAAAATATGTGCATGTTGTTAATAAAAAATGTGCTTCTTAAATAGTTGTGTCCTCTATGTAGGAGTGTTCGTTATGGAGAGTTTACAACAAAACTTTCATAGGACAATTTTCTTCAGCGAACACTGACCTTTTTCAAGATAAATACATTTTTTTTACCTCATAAAAGCGAACACAATCGAATAGCAGGCAAATTCAACGTTCCAAAACGCGTTCAATTCGCGAGGTGGCCACGATTGAGAATTTTTACTGTATTTATTTTTTTATTTAGTTTTTAATCTAATTCTACTTTTAAAGTTCAAAATGCTGATTATAATAAATAGAATGTTGAAACACATTTAAAATATAAGCTTTAAAAAAAATCCATATCGAATTTGGAGCACGTAAAATGATAGGGGGGGGGGGAGGGTCTGCCCATGCTTTAATCAGGCCCTCCTTCTGGAAAAAGTCCAACCCTGTATTATGATTCGATAAATGGATGTTGTATTTTCTGACTCAAATTCCAAACTCTTTGGTGCGAAGTAAAAAAGACAAGCTGTGTGAACTAAAGTGACCCATTTTTGTTTACGATTTAATTTTTATGTCATTTGTTGTTCCATGAATTTACGGCAGACGAGATGTACGAATTTAAAAATTGAAGATGTTTAAAGATAGTATATGTACCGTTTTTAGTGTTAGTTTTTGTCTATTAAATGTTTTGTTTCGTACAACAGTGTTTATATTCTTCGAAGTAAATACCTTAACGAGATCAGCCACAATAAAGGCGTAGAATTCACGACTCAGGTGAGAAAGTTCCAGATTTATAAGATACTTTTATATTTTTTAATAATATTTTGGCGCCCAACGTGGGGCTTTTATTTGGTTGAAATATTATTTGATAAGTATTTATTTCCTTTGAGAATATTTAAAATGGAAAATTTAGATGCACTGAAGTCGAAACGTAAAGTTATTAAATCTAGCGCAACGAAGCTCATGAATAATATCAATGATATGTTTGAAAAATCTGATAGTACAATTCATATGTTTTGGTTAGAAGAATCGTTTGCACAAATTAATGATAAAGAAAATCAATTTCTTGAATTATGTAAGAATATTGAGGGAGAAATAAAAGATTTAAAAAGCTTGGAGTCAGATTTTGAATCCAACCAAGAGTATAGGGAAAAGTTTAAAAGTGAAAAGTTTCCGTTAAAACTAAATTAAATCGTAAAATGAAGGATTTACAGAAAGAAGAAAATATCGCTTCAAATTCGGCGGTTGCCCCTAGTGATATGAAAGCCAATTTGCCTTTTATGGCCAAACATGGGATTCGCGTTAACCTGCCTAAGTTGAATATTGAGAAATTCGATGGTAATTTAGAGAACTGGCAAGAATTTTACAGTCAGTTTAAATCAGCTATCCATGACAATGATGAAATAAGTAAAATAGATAAATTTACATATTTGAAAAGTCTCCTAAAATCAGAGGCGCAAACTGTCATTCAAGGATTATTAGTTTCTGAAGAAAATTATGATATGGCTGTAAATATTTTAGAGAGTCGCTACGGAAAAAAAGAAATGTTGATCAGGTCACATATTAATAATTTATTAAATTTGCCACCCGTCCGTAATTCTTCTAATTTGAAAGAATTGCGCAATTTGTACGATACTTGCGAAATACATATACGCAGTTTGAAATCATTAGGAATCGAGTTAGAAAGTTATGGAAGTTTATTATTTCCTATAATAACGAAGTTAATACCGAATAGTTTAATGTTGAATTATAACAGAGAAAATAAAGATGAAGCAGAATCGTGGAATGTTTCAAAGCTATTAGATTATTTGGGAGCGGAAATCGAAACAAGAAATCGCACATTTTCGTTTGGCAAGAAAGAATCAAATGACGATACAAGATTTGGGAACAAAGTAGTTGTAAAAAAAGAATTTTCAGATAGGGATTTTGTTAATAGAAAATCATTTAAGCACAAAATGCCTACGTCGGCTACTTTGAATACGAATGTTGAAAATAAATGCATATTCTGTTCAGAAAGTCATGATATAGAAACTTGTTCTAAAACAATAGAAGAGAAGAAAAATGCTATAAAGAGTCAAGCAAGATGTTTTTTATGTTTGAAGCGATTTCACCTAGTTAAAAATTGTAAGTCTAAAAATAGATGTAAATTTTTTTTTTTCGGAGGCATAATTCAGTGATTTGTGAAGAAAGCGAGAATAAAGGGGAAATAACAGATACACTAGTTTCATCAATTCAAAATGGGAACGTAACACGAGATATTTATTTGCAAACCGCTACTGCATTAGCTATCGGAAAAGAACATAAATCGAAATTATGTCTATTATATGACTTAGGGTCGCAGAGATCATTTATATTGAGTAACGTTGCAGAAAAATTAGGTTTACAAGTAGTAGGAGAAGAAGATGTTACAATTCACGCTTTTGGCTCTAAAGCCGCGATAAATCAGAAACGTAAGCGATACAGAATTCTTTTGAAAAATCCCGAAATGCTGAATAAAAGTATTACGATTGAAGTGTTAGAGACACCTGAAATTAGTGAAGCTTTACTTGCCGTACCCGAGAAGAGAATAAGAGATTTTGTATATAGAAATAAATTGCAATTAGCTGATAGAACCTATGGAGATTCAAAATATTTTCGATTATCTATTTTGATCGGAAGTGATTACTATTGGAAAATGGTAACAGGGAAGCTTCGCAGACTTTCAGATGATCTTGTACTTTCTGAAACAAATTTAGGATGGACTGTTAATGGTTCTACTGCATCTAAAGATGCTAATATTTTACAAACTTCAATCAGTGTTATGAAAACAGTTTCGGAGCATGTTGAGTTGAATAGGAATACCGATGTAAATAATACTTTAAAGGCTTTCTGGGAGTTAGAAACTATGGGAATAAAACCAGAAAAGGAACAATCTGATATAGAGAATACAGTTTTGGAAAATTATAATAAAACTGTTGAATTTAAGAATAATAAGTATCAAGTGCAGTTGCCCTGGAATGAAAGAGTTGTTGAATTAACGGATAATTATGAGTTAGCGAGAAAAAGGCTATATAGTTTAAATAAGAAATTTGAAAAATGTCCAGAATTTTATGAAAAATATGCCAATGTTATAGATAATTATTTAGAGAAAGGAATGGCAGAAGTTGTTAATTCGGAGCCAAACTCAGTATCTTACTATATGCCTCACCAAGCAGTTATACGTGAAGACAAAGCAACTACCAAACTTAGAGTCGTTTTCGATGCGTCCTCTCATTCTTCCGAATCTATTTCGTTGAATCACTGTTTACATGCGGGCCCAAATTTAAATCCAGATATACTCGATGTTTTACTTCGATTTCGATTACATAAAATTGCAATCACTGAGGATATTGAACAGGCATATTTGCAAATTAGTTTAGATCCTGCAGATAGAGATGCTGTTAGATTTTTATGGATTGAAAATTCTCCTAATCCAGGGTCAAATTTGAAGTTGAAAACATTACGAATGACCAGAGTTTTATTCGGAGCGAAGCCTAGTTCATTTCTGCTATCTGCAACTATAAAACATCATATCAAGAAATACAAATCCACATTTCCAGATACGGTTGATCTGCTCAATGATTGTCTGTACGTTGATGATTTACTCGCTGGTGTAAATGAAGAATCACAAGGTTTGAGGGTATATGCTGAGGTTAAGACCATTTTGAAAGAGGCTAATTTCAATATGTGCAAGTGGACTACAATTTCCGAAAGTCTTCAATCGCAATTTGACTTAAAAGAAGAAACTAGCCATGAAAAATCTACTCATACAAAGGTTCTAGGTTATAAATGGAATACCCAAGAAGATTATTTCAAAGTCGAATTACAGAATCTTTTGAAATTTGACGATAAGAATAACGGTGTAACCAAAAGAGAAGTTTTAAAGATGATAGGAAGAATATATGATCCCATAGGAATTTTGAACCCTTTTACGGTAACTGCAAGAATTCTTATGCAAGAAATTTGGAAAGAAGGTCTGAATTGGGAAGATAAATTGAATGAAGATATGCACAATAAATGGATTAAGTGGTGCAAGCAACTAAGTTCTGTTGAAGCTGCAAAGATTGCAAGATATTATTTTGGTGACTATTCAAAAGATGCGATTCAAGATCTACAATTGCACTGTTTTAACGACGCAAGTTCCAAAGCTTATGGATCTGTTGTTTATCTGAGATATCGTGTTAACGAACAAATATTTACTAGTTTTGTCATTTCCAAAGTCAGAGTTGCTCCAGTCAAGAAATTATCTCTGCCAAGATTGGAACTAATGAGCGCACTAGTAGGGACTAGACTAACAGCCTATGTTAATCAACGTCTTTTCAAAGAAATGGAAATCAGTCTACATTTCTGGACAGATTCAATGATTGTTCTGCATTGGATCAGAGGCAATGTTGAAGAATGGAAGCCATTTGTTCAGAATAGGATTCGAGAAATACAGCAAAAAACAAATCCAAACTTGTGGTTGCCTTGCCCTGGCTCAGAAAATCCAGCCGACCTGTTAACCAGAGGTGAAAAAGCAGAATCATTTTTGAAAAATGAAGCATGGTTTAACGGTCCCAAGTGGCTGAAAGAAAATGAAACATTTTGGCCTCAAGAAACGAAAGAAATTGATATTAAAGGTGTCGAAGTAGAGAAAAGATCATCAATGAAAACAAAAATTCTCCAAGCTAGCTGTGTGACTCAAGAAGAAAATAAAATTTTTAAAATTGAAAATTACAGTATATTGACTAGAGTACTTCGCATCACCTGTTGGATATTCAGATTTGCGAACAATACAAAGATACGTTTAAGTAAACTTTCAGGACCTTTGAGTGCTGAAGAAATGTTGAAAGCCGAGAAATATTGGATAAAACAGACGCAAGAGAAATGCTTTCCAGAAGAAAGAGAAGCATTGTTTAAGAAGAAATTAATCCCAAGAAAATCAAAATTTCTAAATTTAAATCCTTTCTTAGATGAAGATGGAATCATGCGATTAAAAGGAAGACTGCAGAATTCAAATTTAAGTTATTCAGAAGCACATCCAATTATCCTTCCTAGCAAAAGTCATTTTACAGATCTTCAAATCAGAAGAGCTCATGAAGAAGTTGCTCATGCTGGAGTTGCCGAAACACTCGCCCAATTAAGAGAAAGTTTATGGATTATAAAGGGTAGGCAACAAGTAAAACGTATACTAAGGCGATGTATCATCTGTAAAAAATTCAGCACTAAACCTTACTGCCAAGACATTGCACCCCTTCCTCCAGATAGAATTAAAGAAGCATCACCGTTCGAAGTGACAGGAGCAGATTTCCTAGGTCCTTTATACCTCAAAAATAGTACCAAGATTTACGTTGTTTTATTTACATGCGCAGTAGTAAGAGCAGTGCATCTAGAAATTGTTATGAATTTAACAACGACCGAATTTTTAATGGCCTTTCGAAGATTCATCTCACGTCGTGGTATTTGCAAGATTATTTACACCGATAATGCTAAAACCTTCAAGAAAGCGGACAGGGATTTACAGCAGATATGGAATTTGATAAAGAATCCTGAGGTGCAAAATTATTTTAGTGAAAAAAGAATTGAATGGAAATTCATCGTAGAGAGAGCAGCGTGGTGGGGAGGATTCTACGAAAGATTGGTACGTTCAACGAAGATATGCCTTAAGAAAATCCTTGGAAGATCTTCATTAGACTACAAAGAATTTGAAACCACTTTACAGGAAGTGGAAGCTGTTTTGAATTCCCGCCCATTAACCTTTGTATCGAGTGATGTAAATGAGCCAACCCCCTTGTGTCCAGCACATTTTCTGGTAGGGAAAAGACTGACAGCTTTGCCACCGGAAAAGATAAGGATCATTCCTACCAAAAGTGAAGTAACTCGCAGATATAAATACAGATTAAACTTAGTAGAAAAATTTTGGTTAAAGTGGAAACAATTTTACCTAATGGATTTAAAATCGGTCCATTATACAGATCACTCCAAAGGCATACAAGTAAAAAAGGAGCCGTTGTTCAAATTAAAGAAGACAATCAGCCAAGGCTTTTATGGAAATTAGGCATTGTCACAGATATTCATCCTGGTAGAGACGGAAAGGTTCGTGCATGCACTTTAAGACTGGCAACGGGCAATTTCATTCGGCGAGCAGTCCAACACCTATATCCATTGGAACTTGACTATGATAAAGAATAACTTATCTTTCTGGGCCGGAGGATGTTGTATTTTCTGACTCAAATTCCAAACTCTTTGGTGCGAAGTAAAAAAGACAAGCTGTGTGAACTAAAGTGACCCATTTTTGTTTACGATTTAATTTTTATGTCATTTGTTGTTCCATGAATTTACGGCAGACGAGATGTACGAATTTAAAAATTGAAGATGTTTAAAGATAGTATATGTACCGTTTTTAGTGTTAGTTTTTGTCTATTAAATGTTTTGTTTCGTACAACAGTGTTTATATTCTTCGAAGTAAATACCTTAACGAGATCAGCCACAATAAAGGCGTAGAATTCACGACTCAGGTGAGAAAGTTCTAGATTTATAGGATACTTTTATATTTTTTAATAATAATGTACGTGTCAGTTTTAAGTGCAAAATCTAGCTATATGCAAATAAATATTTTATAAAAATCTACCTCTTTATTTTGTATTCATTTTTAATTTCAAATTACTTTTTAACTAAAAGTAATCAAAAAATCAATATTATATAATTATTTCAAATGAAATATATCTGTATATTTTTACCGCATTCTTACAATTACGTTAACGGTACATGATTACATGAATTTAAGAATCTAAAAATAATCATTAAAATTTAACAAAGTGACTACAGATAACGCGAGATCCTTTTTCTAAATCTTTGTTGACATCAACAAATTTTTTTCTGATTCAACGTCTACATTAGTGACGTCAATTTCCGTTCAAACAATCAAATCGTGAAGCTGTGGTTTTGACTTTTGAATCATAAAAAGATTATATGTTGACTATTTTCAGTATGGCAAATGGGATATTTCTAAAATACTCGGAAACACTAAAATTATAGCAAAGGGAAATCTTTTAATTGGAATGACCGGATTTAATGAGTTTTATCAGTCAAAACATTTTAAAATAAATAAATGAACACAAGTAATTCGCTGTATTAAATATATGGGGGAATCAATGAATGGAAGGATGTTCGAACTATATTCTTTTTTTAAATTTATGATGTACACACTATGAGGCAGAAGAAAACTTCATTAGACAAGAAAAGCATAAATAATAAATAAAAGCAGCTATTAACAGGAATGTTTACTATAAATGCTTTTGAATTCCAGTACATAACACATAATAAATCTATCAGAAATGTAAAAATCGATGTAAACATTACAAATGCTGCCGCATTAAATGCTTATAAAAATAATGTATACGTAAATAAATAATTAAAAAGGGTACTTCAGAGTAATAATTACACCAAAAAATACTATTAAGGTAGTCTTGATGGTAATTAAGAAGTATGAGCCAATCAACAGGCGATGTCACTGCGATTTTTAAAGTAATGGCTACATAAGAAAAGGCTTAGGGAGGTATAAAATTAATAAATTCAGTAACCGCTAATATACACCATGCAGAGACACCAAAATTTATTTTAAAGATAACATTGGATAGAAAATAATACAGAAATATGATTGCAGATGATTTGAAAAGTAGAAATTTAAATATTAGCAAAATAAAATTTTAACATGGAAATACCATAGGCAAAATGCTTTGAACATATTTTGGCATAACTCAGGAACTAATAAAGCTATAGACTCGTGTGAGGTCTTCATTTAAAGAGAAAACAATCACAGAGTGTTTTAAATACATAGTTAAGACCCCACTTATCTGGGAAAAGGTCTGATTATTCCAAAAGCACATTCGCCCAGAGGACGTCCGGATTGGAGGCTACGTTAGTATCCGTTAGTTAGGCAGACTTAGATATTTAAAAAATAAAATCCCCTTGCACATCCGGCTAGCTCTGTTAAAAGGATGGAAAATTTCCATCCTGAAAACATAGCCCGCCAGACAACAGTTCTCTTTACAAATTTGACGAGATGAAGAACACTGTATTAGTTTTATAGATAAATATTAATACGGAGTACCACTATGTCGATAGAAATTAAATCCCGGAACTTCACATTCCGCAAAAAACAATCAAGTCAAAATAAATTATTAGTTAAAATGTACGCGTACATAAAAACAAGCATTCAGCTTGAATTACAAACGAACATCGAGTTCGAAAGGAAGACGCATGTGCAACTGAGAGTGTCCCCTGGTGAATGCGGAGCGGAGTTACAAAGTGTCTTAAAATTAGACACTTGCAGATTTTTTAGACACTTTTATCAGTTCGTGTACACTATGATCATAGTAAGACACTTAGGTGTTTTAAATTAAGACATCTATTGTGACTGAATTTTCAGATTCAGACACTTAAGTGTCTGAAATTCTTTTTCAGTCACATGTGTATCTTAATTTAAGACGCCTTTATTTGCAGTGTGTGTAGTTGAATTTATATTAATTTTACTGTTAATGTAAATACTGTTAATTTGACATGTTTGTCTGCAAAACTTGTTTGCTTAAAATGGAAATGTGTACTCCAAAATTCATCGTCTCAACTATATTCCAGGTTGCGAATATTGATTAATATTCTGTAAAAACTACTAGGAAATGTTTCCTTAAATTAGTGGCCTCAAAAAAGGAGCATTGTTTTTCTAAATGCTTTCTAAATCAAAAACAAATATGGGTTTCTCAGTCTATTTAAGATAAAAAACGCCTTTCGGAATCGAGTGTAATTTAGTAAAGACTACTGGAAAATTTTCAGTCTTCGTTCCATTACAGGGGAGAGTAGCCATATTTGGACCGCCGCTTTAATTGGACCGTTGCCATTTTGCCGTTAATTAAAGGAAGAGACGCCATCTACTTCTAAAATCCTAGTCATCAGAATAACGTCACTCATAATTCGAAGAAGCAACCGCCTCCCATGTGCTGTTTTCAGACAATTTCAAAAAACCTAAAGTTAGCTGTGTTGATCTCATTTTCTCCTACTAAACGTAAGTGAATACTCTAAAACTAAGGTAAGTTGTTATGTTATCATATACATATATGAATTCATGTGTTTATTGCGCATATTTTTCACGCGGATTTGTTTCATTTCGTTTTTGTTCTTAGTCTTGAGATTATCTGTTTTAAAAAATGGCGCAGTTGCCGTAATTGGACCAATTTTAGTTGCTTAAATTGGACCATATATGCAATCATAAATTTCAAAAGTAAGTAATGAATTTCGTGGACGGTACGCTTTGTACACTTTTTTTTTAATTTTTATTATTTTATAATTGTATATCTGGATTAATTTTTTTTATACAGTTTAGCCTATATGAACATAAAAATATTTTTACATGTTTATGCAATAAATTTTGTTTGCAATTTCTTTTATCTTGTATGTATTTGTATTTATTTTCTTTGAATTCCTTATTCCTACGGCGTATTTGGTTTACAGTATTGAATTCAAATATTTTTCTCCGGGAGGATATTTGCAAAGGACGACTTTTTACAGTTTTGGAGGGTGGAGTTACACTTTTTTGCCATTAAAACGTATAAAATCTCAAACCTTCCTGGGGAAGTGGTTATTTCAAGGCTCCGGGGGGGGGGGCAGAAATCAACACTGTTTAAATATATAATGTTTGCATTTGCTTAATCGTAGCGTATTTTTTAAACACTTATTTAGTGTAATGTTGAAAATGTTGAGAAAGACTCAGAAAAACTGTCTGAAAAAAAAAAACCACCCGAAACAGCAAAAGCTGTTAAAGATACAGGAAACAAAAAGGAGGGAGTAAGTTGTGAAGAAATTGACCTGCAAGAAATCTGCAGCTACAAATTCTACACAAAAGCCAAAAAATCATTAGAAATGTTATCTCCCTTCCTAAATTCACATAATCAAAGTACAGAGGGTGCCAAAACACAGTTGTGTTAACATCTTCGCCATATAAAGTAAACCTTGAAATGAAAAAAAAGCGACAAATAGGCATCACAGCACAAAAAAAAATTGGAAACTCAAGTTTTAAAAAATAGGCGTAATGCAATTGCCAAAAAATGATGGAAGGGAAGAACTACAAATATAATGTAAAGAAAACATCTGTCTAAAAAAGGTCTAATAATTCAGAATCTAAAATGAAAAAATCTAGACAGTGATGATTGGTTTGCCTAATTTGTAAGAAAAATCAAACGGCAGAAATTATTCAGTGTTCAGATTCCCCAATACGGTTCCCTGATATGTGCGCTGGAAAAAAATCAATAAACGAAATTCATGTGCTTTGTATCACTCCTTACATGATATTCAAGTAACTGTCAATTAGCTCCATAATTTCTATTATTAATATCGAATATTTTGATTTATATTTTGAATATATTTTGATTTAAAACAATTACTCTTCTTTTCAGACATTTGATTTCATTATATTTCATTGCTGTTATTTATTTGATAGTCTCATTAATTGCAAAATTACCTTTTAATAAAATTAGTTATATTTCCTAGTCATTAAAACAACCTGATATTATTTGGTACAATTTATGGGACTGGGGGTCCAACTTATGCGATCAGTTGCTGAATTTGGACCACTTTTGACAAATTTTTCAAATTAAAATTAAATTTAAGATTTTTAAAAAGAAATTGATTTAAAGATTTATTTAGTTAGTAGATGAATAGATTGACCCCGTGTAATGATGTTTTGCAAATATTCTAAAAATTAACTGAGTTATACCTGAAAATATGTGAAGTGGTCCAAATTCGGCTACTCACCCCTATTTTTCTAGATTGAGGAACATTTGTCTTTTTTACAGCATATATATGAGGATATGTGTTTCAAAACTCCCTTATCCGAAAAAATATAATAGTATATTCTCTATCAATCTACTATACAGGTAAATCTGTATGAAAGAAACACTACAATCTGCAAAAAAAATGTTTTATTTGGTATTTCTGGCATTGTAAAATTTTCTTTTACAATGAAAATCGATAGACGCAGTTCGGAGTTCTTCGCGATTTACCAAAATTTGATTTTCTGGATAAGGCGAGTTTTCAAACTTACGTTCTCATATATACAGTGTGTTCATAAAAGAACTTCGGGGTTTTGAAGCAAAATTTTTTAATTCAATCATAAAATTAGGTTAGTGTTAAATATATGTACTTAAACGTAGATTTATCAAAATTTTTACCATTTAGTAGACTTCAATGTGTGTCCCCGCACGGCACACGCCCAAACGGTATTCAAGCTCATCCCATGTCGTGACCAACATGTCTGGAGTGATGATTGCCACAGAATTGATTATACTTTGCCTGAGATGGTTTACATTTTGAATTTTCTCAGCGTAAACAAGATTCTTGACATGTCCCCAGAAAAAAAGTTTAATGGAGTCAGATCGACTTCCCGTTTTTTAAACTTACGTAGCCACTTGCATATGGTATTGTCCGTAGGCATTTTAGAACCATACTTGCACCGAAAGTTCCGCTGTACAATGGTAACAGATACAGTTCCTATAATCATGATAACACACTGAATCTTTTCTTGTGGCGTCGACGTCTCACTGCATTAACTGAATGGAATGATGGAATGAGCGTCTGCTACGTTTCTCCATGGTCAATGACGCGTTGCGCTAGATAGTATTGAAAAAACAAATCTGAAATTGTTGCGGAAAAAATTTGATGAACTACTGATTTTTTCAAAATTAACTAGCCTGACCTAACTCATACCGTTGAGACAATATGATTTTTTAAATCACCCTAGTTCTTTTATGGACACCCTGTATATATATATATATATATATATATATATATATATATATATATATATATATATATATATATATATATATATATATATATATATATATTATATCATTTCAAAATGCTAAAACAACATAACTTCAAAAGGAAGGTGTATATCTGCAGAAATTTTTAAACTATAAAATATTTATAAAAACAAGAAAGACAGGTAAAAAAACAAAAACAGTCTGTTCTTCATCAGTGGGAGGACAGACAGAAAACTAACTCCACCCCCCACTTTTTAAAATTTGCAGGTTTCTGAACACATGTTCACCCCGCATTCAATACTGAAAACTATTGTCATTTTATTAATCTAATTACATAAAAAACTAAAAGAACTCAAATTAAAAACTAACAAACATAATATTAACCATGCAAAAACAAAAAACTTTAATAAAAAGGTGTTTTAGAGGAATGCTTAAATTATCATTAAACTGAAAACAAAAGAAAAAAATATAAGAAAACAAGCATGAATGCAGAATAAACAAGCGCCCCCCCAAACCCGCAAAATGAATTTTCTCAAAACATGAATACCTGTATAATGTTTCCTACCCGTCAACTATAAACAAATAAATTTTTCTTCCAAATCCATTATCAAAAGCCAGAAATTCCAGGTCTGCAACTTTCTTTCGTTTCAATTCATCAGTAGACACCCGTTCTTTTAACAAGACTTTAGGATGCCCATTTCATACAGAAAGATCCAGAAGGCTGCCATCACATGTTCACGCCGCCAGTCCACATCGTTGCCATTCACTTTTAAGAACTGTCTTTAAATAATATTTCAAAAACTTAATGGGGTAATTGTTATTGTAAAATAAATTAGCCAATAACTTAAAAATCTGTTTATAAAAATTACTGTCTCTGCCAAAAATTTTATTGAAACTTATCAATTGATTAATAATTATATTTATGTAAATTTTTTTATGCAAATTTGGAAACCAATGCGGCATGCTTCTAGTAAAAAAATTAAAACTATTTCTTTTATCGTACAAATCCAAAATCAAATTATTATCAATAATTTTGAATAAAATATCTAAAAATTCTGCATTATAATCATCACTGTTTGCTCTGTTCAATTTTAAACAATTTGGATATATAATATCATATTCATTAGAAAATTCAAAATTCAAAACCAAAATATCATCAATATACCTAAAGACCTTTAAAGACTTATTATATTTCATAGTATATTTAAATTCATAATAAAATAAAAATAAATTTGCTGCTGTACTAGAATAGTTTGTTCCCATCCCTATACCACATATTTCATTAAAGGTATTATTGTTAAAAGTTACATAATTATTATAAAAACAGAAATGACATAAGCTTGAAAATAAATCTCTATTTATATTTAATTCATCATTTATACAAGAAACATCAAAAATACTCATTAAAACTTCATAAAGTGAATCAATAGGTATATTGGTGAACAGATTTTCAAAATCGAATACCTGCATTTTCAGAGGAGTCAAAGGCAATTTGCTCAGAATTTCAACACTATTGTCAATTGACCAGAAATAACTATACTTCTTAAATTTATACTTTAGAAAATCATAAATCTTTTTTAATAAATTCTGTAAACCAATATTAAAATTTTTATTAATGCTTTTAGAAGTACTACAAATAAATCTAAATTTAATCGGATCTTTATGAAATTTCGGCGTTAAGAAAATAAATGGCAAACAGTGATGATTAGAAACATCAAAATTATAAGAAAACATACTTTTAACTTTCTTCTTATATGCAAAAAAATTTTTAACGACAGGATTTTTGTCAATATTAACTTTTGAATAAAAATTTTCATTACCAAATTCACTCTCTATTTTATGAATTGCTGGACAGATAATTACACCTGTTTATTTTTTATTTAATTTACCTCCCAAAATTGTTAATTGGTCCAAAACATCCAAGCAACCTCATAGTAAATTGGTATATAATTTTATATACCTTAGATAAATTCAAATAACATAAGTGATCGTAATTACATAATTCTAGTAGAAGAGCAACGCGAAGCATTAATAAAATTAAATTATAATTCGCGTCAAAATGTAATTATTAAATTTAAATAATTACGAATAAAATTAAGAGTTTGCGTTGTGAATTATTTAGACGAACTCTTCCACTTATGAATTAAACTAAAATTTAAGCTGTAAAAATAAATTGACATACCTTAAACATTGTCAATTAAATAATTACAGAACTTTTTATAACTTGATTAAATATTTTATTTACATTGAACACAACTATATACAGATATACATAATATTAATTCAAAAAAAAAGAAAGCAACACTTTTGTTTGCTTCTCATTATTTTATGTATATTTAATCTTTAAAAAAAAGACTATATTTTCATTTACTCTAATTATTATATATTTTTCTTTTTGCTAAAAGAATAATTCTCTTTCATTTTTAAATTACCTTAATTATATTTAATTATTGGTTTTGTCGGATCTCAGATTACTCTCTACCATAAAATATCAGAAAAGTATATTTATAATTTTTCATATGATTTTAAGTGGTAAAAGAAAAAGTTTAAAGTAATACCTTTTTTTCATATACGGGATGGTGGCCTTTATTCATCAAATTCAGAGTTGTCGCGTTGCTAAGGATCATATCCTTATGTCATCAGGAATTCGCTTCTTATCAGAGCGGCGATATCGGGATGACAGGATGCATAGCTACGGACCTCTGTAGAACAATCCACTTTATTTTAACATCAGGAAGACATCCTCAATTAGGCTTGCTTAGGCTCACTCCGATATGTACATCAGGAAGACATCCTCAATTAGGCTTGCTTAGGCTCACTCCGATATGTCCATCTCGCCTGGGCATTACTAGGGCTTTTTGGATTCATTGCACGGGCTTTCAGGAGAGCTCCTGCGTCCTCTACATCTTTTTTCAGACTCTCTTTTTCAAACCTTATTCTTCTTGCACACCAACTCCTGCAGTGGGTGGAACTATTTTTGTCTAGTCCACTCTTATTGGATGTGAGAAGATTTTGCATTATCCTTCGATAGGCCTATTAGCTAACAGTCTGCAAATGGCCCCTTACATATACTTTAATATTATTATCTGCCTTAAAGTTTGGGTGGTCTGAAAAGCCATAAATTTATCCCAACACTTTTATTAAGGCCATAAATTTATTGCAACATTTTTATTATTTTACGATTTCTAATTATACACCACTTTCCATTGGCTTGTCATAAAACGACACCATGGCGTCTGGCTATTGTTGTTATCTGAGATCCGAACTCTATTCAACATTATACATTCATTTTACAATACAACAATTTTTTAAAAAATATATTTAATATTTAAAATCAACTTAATAATTTTTGTATGAACTTACACTCTTATTTTACTTAAATATATAAACATTATAATTTTACACTCATAATTATATTTTATAAAAAAATATTTATACAAACAGAAATAACAAATTACGCAATTTTACTTTGATTTAACCAACATGGTGCGGGAACATATCATTGTTATATGTTGCCCAGCATCTCTCCCGGTCGTCAGAAAAAAAAATAAATAAAAACTGATTGCTGGTTTTATTTTTTTTTGTAAAGCATAAAAGAATGTACGTGTCCATATGGCTGTGTATCTACACAGTTTTTGAGCTAAGACTGTAAAGTTCAATTATCAATGGTTCTGGTATATTTTATAAGAAGTTCTTCTATTTTTCATAACAGAAAGTTCAACACATGATAGCATAGTTGTCTGTTGACATTCACATTTATAGAAGACCTCTGTACTGAAAATCTGACGTCTTTCTCGAAGCCTTTTTTCTTTACCACACACATGTTTAATAATTTTGTAACTTTACAGTTTAAGTGCCCAAAATACATTCAAAGCTATAATTTTGTATGAAACTAATATGCCGAAATAAACCTAATTACAAGAAAAACAATGGCATACACATTTGACATATTATTTCATCACATATAACCTTATGACACAGTGTTTTATTTAAAACACATTTTATACTGAATACAAGTAAATACAATGCTTGTAATATGACATGTTATATTTTCACATAATTAATCTGATGTATTCAAATTATAATCAGAAAAATATTGTATACAAACTGGTTACATTATTTTATTTATTTATTTGTTACTTCTAACATGTATGATATGTCAAAATATACAAGCTATCTCATCTCCTTTAATATATCATTACTTAATGCTTTCCAACTTTACCCGATACGAGAAAAAAAAAAGAAGAAGAAGGAGCAGAGAATAAAACCAGTTTTTGACCGTCCCCGATCCTTCGAAACGAGGGGTTGGTCAAGCTACTAATCACTTTCTGCGAGGTGATTTGTGCTGTGACAAAATTTTACGACTTCCAAAAGTATGTATTTAAAACCATTTCATGCTTGTAATTACCTTATTAATTAGTATAATTTCTTGATATACTTTCTTCTTAACTAACTGTTCATGCCTGTATGTAATTTTTAACATAATCTATGCATAAATAGTGTATGTATTTGTATCATATCTAATGTAAACCTTCTGCTTTTTTTATTATTTTGTAGGGGAAAATGGCGATTCTAGCATTTGAATTCTCCTGCCTCATACTGCAACTGAAGCGAGCGTGGCTTTTTATGCTGTCAGGTTCAAATCTAAACCAAATTGCCTTTCAGGATTTAAGAAAAAATGCATATAATTTTCTTTAACTGATCACATTGTATATTTTTAGACCTTTCTAACAAACACAAATTGTGATTCATGATATTGTTTACTATTAAAATGTAAACAACACGGAAATATCACTTCTACAGCCTCTCAAAATGCAAAATATGCATTACGCTGACCTTAAAAATGCACCTTCATTTAATACTATTAAATAGTGTTGTCAGAAAATACCATTGACGAAGAAGAGAACAATTTTTTTGTCTTTAATAATTATTTATTTAGCCAACAATTCTATCTTAAAAGATTGTTAAATTTTCATATTTATTTATTTTTTTACTGAATGAAATAAAAATTTATTTATTCAAAATTTTATTTATCATTAACATTCCGTATGTGAATTCTACTGTCTAAACTTTAATGATATGTTTAAAAAATAAAAGAAAATAAATTATTATTATTAATCAAACATTAATAATTATTATTTAATTATAAAAAAAAATGTAATTAATACACTTGTATAATTAAAAAAAAAACAAAAGCAAATGATAATTACTACGTAAAATCGTATGCAGCCATCTATGAGTACCCGGCCGGACCAAAGAACTTCTGCCAGCAGAAAAAAATCTTTGTATACTCCCAAACAACCACATCCAATTTTTTTTTATAGATCAAGTTTTTAAAATAATTACTGTACGTACTATAAAAAATTAAGTAAATTAATTTATTAAGCCATACTACCTATTTTAATAAAAATAAGGCCAATATATATAAATATATTTATTTATTTATTTTGTTTCCTTATGTTAAATTGGCCAAATTATATAAAAAAAATTTTATGAACTCACACACTCAAATTTATCAATCCTATGTATATTTATATGTGTTTAATTTAGAATTGCATTTAATTCTAAGGGAAAGTAAAGAAAAAAAAATGCTTAAATTCTAAAATAACATAAATTTATAAAATATTAAAAAAAAAAATCTAATTTCTAGCTGATTTCAGCAAGATGTCATTTAATATTTATATTAAATAATTTTGCTAATACATTTTATTAATTATTAAATTTGCATATTTTTATATATAATAAAAATATAATAGTCTTACATAAAATTTTACACTATAACAATGTTATTAATTAATTTAACTTGGATTTAAGCCTAATTTAATTCTAATTGAATACCGTTAATAAAAGTAAATTAGCTTATCAAGTTAAATGTAATATAAACTATGTTTGTCTAATGTTAATTTTGCTGAAAATTCCATAAATTTTAACTGTAAATGCTAATTGCTATACCTTTTGTTATTTATTTTGAAAACAACACGAACTTATATTTTTATTTATTATTTTTTTATTAAATCTAGGAACTATACACTGAGCTAGACACTCCATAAATGTGTAAAACCTAAAAATCAAAAGTTTTCCTAAATAAAACTCAAAATGCTGCTTTTTACAATATAATATTACTAATTTTATTGTTTCTGAGCATAACATCCAGTAATTATACCATACTTAATTTTTTCTTCGATTCCTTTTTCAGCCAAGAATCCTGAAATTTATAACTAAGTGATGACCTTGATTTACCTTGATGAATTGATAAATTTTCTACAAAAATTTTGTTGGTGTTGGTGCATACCCAGCCGTAGGCCAAAATTGCACCCTATACAGAAAGCCTTTGGTGAGAAAATTTTAATTTTACTTCAATTATTTATTTATGTATTTGTTTCTTATAATTTTGTGTGCAATCATATTGAAATAACTTGCCTTGTCCATTGTCATATATATATATGTTTTTTAAAAACCAATGTGCTACACCAAAATCCTTTTTTTTTTTAAATTATTTTTTTTATAACACTTTTATTCATAAAACTTATCCCTGCTGTCTAAATTCTAGACTTTAGCATATAAGTTGTAATTGAACTACCGGAATAAATCTTAGCACTTTTTGTATATTTTATTATATTTAGGCTTATAGCTGACCGCTATTCTAATATCGAGTGCACTAATAATTTATTACTTGTCAACCATATATTTATATAAGAAGAAAAATATATATATATGAGTATGTTATAAAGCTGTTCTAACTACCCTGAACCTATAGCTTACACCTACTCATTTTAAAGAGTAATTCTGAAATTCTGTCATCTAAATTGTAAGGCTATTAGCAACGGCTACCCTTATAGAAGACAGAAAAAATTCTCTTTTTTTTTTTTTTTTTTTTTTTTTTTTTTTTGAAAATTACTCCAACATTATTCGCTATTAAATTAATTAAGTTTTAATGTTATTTGGCTTTGTTAAGATTTTATATTTTCTAATTCATATTCGAAAAGAAAAAAAAAATATAACTTTTGCCTGGAGAGAAATATTTCACTGCTCCAGTGAAGTTTTGTGAAGCACATTACATAATTTTATAAGTATGTTTTCGGGTGCGCCCTGCACATTTGCTCAATATTGTAACCCTGAGACAAATTGGCGTTCCCATGTTCCTATCCTTTCTTATTATTATTTTGAATTTTAAAAAGGCAAGTTATTAATTTTGTTTCAATTTTTTTTTTTTTTTACCTAAAAGAGAAAAATTTATTTTTAAATTTTGAAAATTTTTAAATTTTTAAATTCGATTAATTATGTATTTTGATTTATTTTTAATACCAATTCATAGCCCATGGATAATATTGGGGAGAGGGGAAAGGGTAATGATCTTGTATAACATCCCCGTATAAGTTTGTATATGGTGTATAACCATATAACGACATATTTTTATCATAATAATCTGTTTGATACTTTAAATATGGGTCTACATTCTCAGAATATTTATTATTTTTTTTATAATACTTTTTAGTAGTCTTGTCACCCTTTTGACTCGTATTTTCATCTAATTTAAACCAACAATTTTCAGTTGAGTGTGATTTTCTCTGACAAATGTGACATTTATTTTTGTAATTTTTATCACCCTTAATTTTTTTCTGAGACCCCTGTAAATTCGTAATTTCCGCCTCTGTATGACCTGTTGCATATTTCGGAGCGTACAGCTGATCCATTTGTCGTTTGATCGGCTCTATTGATTTATCTGGAACATATTGTAATAAATAATTAAAGTTTCTAAACTTTTTAGTAACTTCGTAGGGTCCTTGAAATTTTGGCTCTAATGCGCCTGGTTTTCCAATACATTTTAAATATACTGTTTGACCCAAATTTAAATCCTTTACTTTTTCGTATGCCTCTTCATCTATATATTCTTGCATTATTTTCTCCTGGTTTGCAAGGGATTGAATTTTGATTTCCTTCATATGCTGTATTCTGCTTTTAACATAAGAGTGGGTATATATTTTTTCAGAAGGAATATGGGCTGTGAAGGGATTTTTTATTTCCCTTGCGAAAAATAGCAGTGAGGGACTATATCCCGTAGCGCGGTGTTTCGAGGAATTATACGCTAGTTTAAAAAAATCCAGTCTTATGTCCCATTCCGTAGTGCGTTTCGACATAGCTACAATTGATGTTTTTAATATTTTATTGGTAACTTCACAAAGTCCATTTCCTTGCGCACGGTATACACTCACAAATTTCCTTTGTATGTTTAAAGATTCCAAATATTCTTTCATAATTTCGCTTCGTAAATATTTTGCATTATCAAAGATAATTTCTTTACACATCCCATAATTTGCAAAATATTTTTTTAGTACATTTAATATAGTCTGTGACTCTACGTTTCGTAGGGAAACAGCTTCCAGGAATCTCGATGTCGAATCAATTATAATTAAAATGTATCTGTTTTTCCTTAACGTGAGGTTTAAAGGTCCAATGACGTCAGCATGCAGGACTGTACCGACTTCGTGATCTTTCACCATTTTTTCAACAGGGACTTTTATTGTCGTGTGTTGTTTAGATGTGATGCACTGCACACAATTTGCACAATACTGTTTAATGTCTTTGTACATTCCGTGCCAAAAAAGCCTTGTTTTCACATTATCATAAGTTTTTTGAAATCCGAAATGCGCTTTATGAGCTTCTTCTATGGCTGCAATTTTTAATGAATCCGGGGTAATTAAAAGCTCCTTTTTATCTGAACCAGGTTTCAAAATTAATAATTTATTTTGATTTAAAGCAAATCTCTTCGTGCTTCTATTATTTTTGTCTTTTTCGATTTTATTTATTATAATTTTTAATTTTTCGTCTGCGTATTGCTCCGATTTAATATTTTCGTCTGTAAGTGCTATGTTACTTGCAAACAAATTATTTTGGAGTTCTCTGTCTGTTGTAAGATTATCTAAATTCCTGCTCAAATAGTCTGCTGGATTGTTAATTCCTTCGACGAATTCGAAGTCGAAATTAAAGTCTTGTAAATCTGCTACCCATCTGTTTATAATTTCCGATTTATCTTGTAAATGTAAATGCTGAGTTAGTGCTTTCGAATCAGTTAACACAGTAAATCTTCTACCTGAAAGCATATATTTAAAATGCATAATTGCTTCATGCACTGCTAATAACTCAAATTTAATACTCGGATAATTTTTTCCGGTTCTCTAAGTTTTCTCCCGAAAAATTCAACAGGTAGCAAATAACCATCCTTTTCTTGAGCTAGAACACCTGAAATTGCAACTTTGCTCCCATCCGTGAATAAGAAAAATTCCTTGTTAAAATCGGGGGGTCTGAGTGTTGGTTTTTGTACAATTTCTTCCTGAATTATCAGAAAAGCTTTTTCTGCTTCTGGACTCCACTTGAATTTAACTTTATCTTTAGTCAGCTCTATTAAAGGGTTAACTTTGTCTGAATAGTTGGGTATTAGCGTCCGAAAATAATTCGCTAAGCCCAATAAAGATCTGACTCCCTTTTTCGATTTTGGTCTGACTAAATTTTTCGCTTTTTCAATATTCTTTTGTGATGGAGAATATCCCATTTGATTCACCCTAAATCCTAGGAATTCTATTTCTGCTTTGCAAATTTGCATTTTTGAAGGTTCGATTGTCATGTTGTGATTTATTAATACCTGTAGAACTTCTTCTAAGGTTTTCGTCATCTCTGCTATTGTGTTTGCAGATATCAAAACATCATCAATGTAGTATGATACTTTGCTTTTGTCAAAATGTCCCAGAATTTTATCGATTACTTCTGCAAAAATTGCGCTAGAATTTCGTGTGCCAAAAGCTAAACGAAGCGGCATATGTTTTCCAAATTCCGTAATAAAAGCTAATTTTTTGCAATCTTCTGGTTTTAAATTTATTTGGAAAAAAGCACTATGTAAGTCTAGCACCGTATAGTATTTTTACCGCTTATTTTTTGTAATAAGTCTTTTACGTCCGGCATCGGATAAGTATAAGGTTGTAAAATTTGGTTTAATAGTCTTAGGTCCGTTGCCATTCTAAACTTGGGTTCTGCATTCGGGTTATTACTCGGATTTTTCTTTCTAACGAAAATAACTGGAAAAGCATACTCGGAGTCAGTCTTCTCTATAATTTTAGCCTGTAACAATTGTTCAATTTCCCTTTTCGCATACTGTCTTACTGCCTGAGGCAATTTATATGGCTTAGCTTGTACCGGGAATTCATGATTCAATTGAAAACTTGGTGCGACAAACGCTGATTGCCCCAATGTTTGATAACTTTTTGAAAATGCATGAACATTGCCCATTAAAATTTTTCGAAATTTTTGTTGTACTTCCTCTGATAAATGGCTTAAATCGAAATCCGTCTCTTTAATTTCTGCTTCTCGCAATTTTCTTACATCTTCTATATTTAAATTATTTATTTCATAAAATGTCCCTTTCTCTATATTATCAGTTGAGTCATCTTGCTTGCACTCAAAGTTCTTTATAATTTCCCCCATTTTAGTTCCTTTCTGAATAATTAACTTTTCTAACAGTTTATTCTTTATTATAATATTTATGTTATTATTTTTTTGAACTTCGTGTGACGAAGTCTCGCATGAAAATTTACTATTTTCTTGAATGGGGTCAAAAATAATCACATCTGACATATTTATATCCTCTGGGCATTTTAATTTTACAATTTTCGATTCTTCAGGTTGGAGAAAAATTCTATTTTTAGTAATGGCAAACATACTTTTATTTGAATGTTCCCCTGAATTACATGGCGTAATGTTATTCACTTCATAATTATTTACTTCACTTGCAACGTTTAAGTTAATTTGTTGATTTTTAAATTTTAATGTTTTATTGCATAAATCCAAAATCATATGATTTTCTTTGAGATAATCGTACCCTAATAACATTTGGTACTGCCTATCAAAATCATCATTAGTGACATAAAATGTGCCTGTTGTGAATATACCTTTTAATCGAAAAGTTAATTTTACACATTGTTTGAAAAAAATCTTTGAATTCGTTAAAGTTTTAATTTGGATCGGATTGCCCAAATATTTGATTTTGACGTTTGTATCTTTAATTTTTTTGAATAAAGAAGGTGATAAAAGGGAAACAGCAGCTCCAGTATCCAGTAACGCTTGTATTTCGACGCCCTGTATACTTAGTGATATAATTGGCAGACTATCTTTGTCTGCATTTGTTATATTTGCGATTGTTTTATTTATTTTATCGATTTCCGTCTCTGAAAATCCCGAATCTTGATCCGGTTTCGCTGTTTTCTTTGCCCATTGTTTTTTTCTTTTTGCGCTTTTGAAATTGATACCCATTTTGTTCATAATTCTCAGAAATATATCCAAAATCCCTATTTCCCGAATTCCAGTTAGGTTGTGAATAATCATACATCCCATAATGCGTCGGGTAATTAAAGGAATTGTAGTAATCATTATAATATCGTTCATAATCATTATAATGAAAATTGTTATTGAAATGGGGACCCTGATAATCATTGTGTTTATTAAAGAGTTTCTTATTCCGCGGAACACTATCATCTCTAATTGCATGGTTTTTTTTCTTTGATTTTTTTAATTTTTCAATCTCCCCTTTTAATTTCTCGATTAGCTCTTTGTTTTGCTTACTTAATTCTATAATGTTCTCATAAAGATCTTTGTTTTCTTTATTTATTGCGTTAATTTCCTCAAACTTTGATTCATTATACGCACTTTCCATAAGTTTTGCTAACTCGCATGCCTCCTTGAAGGACCTGGGCGCATTTTTACGAACATCTAGTGCAATATCCTGTCTAATTGAATTTAAAAAATTCGACATTTTTAAGATTTCGATAAAATTCTCTTCCTTATTATCCACATTTTCGCCTGCACTTTCGATATAAGATTTTACACCCTTTTTAAACTCCAAAATGAAATCCTCTATCGTTTGACTTGCGGCCTGTCTTAAATTTAGGAAATTGCTCTGAGCATTAAGGAAGCTTAGTTTTGTACCAAATAACTCCACCAAATTATTTTTAAATAAATTATAATTGGTCTCGTTATATTTTTCAATCTGTTTACTTAAAATATGTTTTGCTTCCCCAGTAATTTTAGCCTTTAAAATTAATAATTTAGTTTCTTCCTGTATATCTGTCGAATTCAAAATATTATCAAATTCCTCTAAGAAAAATATAATGTTTTTGTTCTTTTTATTGTCAAATGGTGACACTAACTTAATACGTGTATCTATATCCAGCGTCTGAGTCATTTTTAACAAATATTAGTAATCAATGTATACTTTTTCAAAATATCAATTCAAAATAGATCCTATACCTCTTAAAATAATATCTTGCATCTCATCCTATTTTCTCTATATTACAACATATGTATGAAAATATAATAAATTGCATAAATACATAAAAACAACAGCACTAAAATTTAAAAAAATTTCTTAGCAGATGAAGTTGTTTTGTAGATTATTCTTTTACACACATAAATACCCCTAAAATGTTTATAATACACGTATATATAAAAAACAACATAATTTCATTTAACAGAAAAATATTTGTCTTTTTCTACAGAAACAACAATCTTATTTTATTTTTTTTTATATGTAAATAATGTACTACTACTTCGTAGTACGACTCATAAATTTTCTTTTGTATCAAGGCGATACAATTTCAAAAATCCTGATCTATTGACATTTCAATCATTTTTTTATTCCAGACATATTATCAAATTTTACTTATTATTCTTATTATTATTATTTATACAGTATATAAAAAAAAATTATTTTTACAAATGTGTCATCTGTGATGTGATTGCCATTATTTCTCAATGGTAACTGAGATCCAACCAAAAGAGAAAAGAGAGAAAAAAAAAATTGTAATTCCTAAATTTACCTATTATAAATCCCAGAAATATTTTTTTCATTTCCTTTTTTTTTTTGCTAACATATATTATTCATTTTATTTATATAAAATTATTATATGTGTGTCATTATTGTTACAATAATAAAATTAATTTTAATAAAATTTTAATCAATTAAACTTAAATACCTACAATATCTTTAAAATTGTGACATTAAAATAATACTTAAATTTATTTTCCTTTATTATTATTATTATTATTATTATTATTATTATTATTATTATTTCTAATGACCTCAGATGAACGTTCCTGAGTCATAGCACCATTTTACTATGAAGGGGGGGGGGATGCTGGACAGATAATTACACCTGTTTATTTTTTATTTAATTTACCTCCCAAAATTGTTAATTGGTCCAAAACATCCAAGCAACCTCATAGTAAATTGGTATATAATTTTATATACCTTAGATAAATTCAAATAACATAAGTGATCGTAATTACATAATTCTAGTAGAAGAGCAACGCGAAGCATTAATAAAATTAAATTATAATTCGCGTCAAAATGTAATTATTATATTTAAATAATTACGAATAAAATTAAGAGTTTGCGTTGTGAATTATTTAGACGAACTCTTCCACTTATGAATTAAACTAAAATTTAAGCTGTAAAAATAAATTGACATACCTTAAACATTATCAATTAAATAATTACAGAACTTTTTATAACTTGATTAAATATTTTATTTACATTGAACACAACTATATACAGATATACATAATATTAATTCAAAAAAAAAGAAAGCAACACTTTTGTTTGCTTCTCATTATTTTATGTATATTTAATCTTTAAAAAAAAGACAATATTTTCGTTTACTCTAATTATTATATATTTTTCTTTTTGCTAAAAGAATAATTCTCTTTCATTTTTAAATTACCTTAATTATATTTAATTATTGGTTTTGTCGGATCTCAGATTACTCTCTACCATAAAATATCAGAAAAGTATATTTATAATTTTTCATATGATTTTAAGTGGTAAAAGAAAAAGTTTAAGGTAATACCTTTTTTTTCATATACGGGATGGTGGCCTTTATTCATCAAATTCAGAGTTGTCGCGTTGCTAAGGATCATATCCTTATGTCATCAGGAATTCGCTTCTTATCAGAGCGGCGATATCGGGATGGCAGGATGCATAGCTACGGACCTCTGTAGAACAATCCACTTTATTTTAACATCAGGAGGACATCCTCAATTAGGCTTGCTTAGGCTCACTCCGATATGTACATCAGGAAGACATCCTCAATTAGGCTTGCTTAGGCTCACTCCGATATGTCCATCTCGCCTGGGCATTACTAGGGCTTTTTGGATTCATTGCACGGGCTGTCAGGAGAGCTCCTGCGTCCTCTACATCTTTTTTCAGACTCTCTTTTTCAAACCTTATTCTTCTTGCACACCAACTCCTGCAGTGGGTGGAACTATTTTTGTCTAGTCCACTCTTATTGGATGTGAGAAGATTTTGCATTATCCTTCGATAGGCCTATTAGCTAACAGTCTGCAAATGGCCCCTTACATATACTTTAATATTATTATCTGCCTTAAAGTTTGGGTGGTCTGAAAAGCCATAAATTTATCCCAACACTTTTATTAAGGCCATAAATTTATTGCAACTTTTTTATTATTTTACGATTTCTAATTATACACCACTTTCCATTGGCTTGTCATAAAACGACACCATGGCGTCTGGCTATTGTTGTTATCTGAGATCCGAACTCTATTCAACATTATACATTCATTTTACAATACAACAATTTTTTAAAAAATATATTTAATATTTAAAATCAACTTAATAATTTTTGTATGAACTTACACTCTTATTTTACTTAAATATATAAACATTATAATTTTACACTCATAATTATATTTTATAAAAAAATATTTATACAAACAGAAATAACAAATTACGCAATTTTACTTTGATTTAACAAACATGGCGCGGGAACATATCATTGTTATATGTTGCCCAGCATCAATATAAAACTTTTTTCATATTATTGCATAATTATTTGCTGCTTTGTCCACAGGGACTATAACAAAATTATTTTGTAAACTTTCAATAAATTTTATATCTTCATCTTTAAAACTTTGATATTCATATTCATCAGAATTTAAATAATCTTTTAAAAAATTATTGAAATGCCCCAAAATTTGAGACTACCATTCAAAAAATGCCTCCAAAGGCATACTAAATTTATAACTATATTTCTTTATAACATTATTGACATTATCCTTAAAAATTTTTAGTACCTTATTGCTATTAATTTTACTATTGATTCTAAATTTTGTACCAAAATTCATTAGATATTTTACATTTTTATTCTTGATTATATCAAGATTACCTGTAATTATATGTCCAAGATAATTATCTATAAAATCTTTAAATTCCATATTATTACAACAACAAGTTAAAACTGTATTAACATTTGAAAAAGCTATTTGTCTGTAATTGAAAATCTTATTACTTAATGGTTTATGATAATTATATGCAACTGAAATGATACATTCTTTAAGAGGAAAAAGGTCGTAAATCTGTTTGCATATTGCATTTAAATTCAAATTATCAAAAGATTTTTGTTGAAATTTTATATTAAAATAAATAACTTCTTTATTAACTTTCTCTCTATTCATTAACTTAAAATTAATTAAATCATATAATAAATCTTTAAACTGTACATTTTTAAATTTAAAAACATCCAAACATTTTTTAATTTTCTTAAGCACATTTATCTTTAATTTAAAAATCTCCATTTTAATATTTTTAACACTATAATTTTTATCAAAAACAAATTCCATATCCTTAATCCATATATTAGGAATTATATAATTAGTACCTTTATTATATTTACGAGAACCCCTCTTTCCTCTTTTTATATCAACTTTTTCATTAAAATTATAAAATAAATCATATACATTTTTAACCTTCAATAAATTAACTTTATTAACCAATGTATTTAATCCAAATGGATATATAGTTTTGAACTTCAACATATAATCATTTTCTTTTTCCAATCTATTATTTTTAGCTTCAACATGATCCAAAATTTGAATATCAATATTATTAAAACTATGAATTCTAAAATGTAAAATTTCAAATGTGGGGCATTTCTTATTATCATTATATACATCTGATCTATGCTGATTAATTCTAACATGTAATTCACCTTCCGTCTGCCCTACATAACTTTGCTGTCAAGTTAAACAATTAATTTTATAAATTACGTTATTATATTTACAAAAAGGAATATAATCATTTACTAAAGGTGGACTGTCAGCATGAGCAACAATACAAGTTTTACAACGTTTATCTTTTCATTTATAATATCTCATATTTTTATCTAGATATATATCGTAACATATTTATTCAAAAAAATTTTTTTAAGCACTTAGGCTTAATATGCCAATAAACAACAAACAACAAAAATAAACAAAGATACACCAACCTTCAAAGCCGTAATGAAATTGAATAAATATATATGCCAGAAGCGCAATAATGCAGCTTATCTGAGTCACATATAACAATATTTTATTCCAAAATTAATGATAAATTACTGCATGAATGGCGCTACAGCAGCACATATCAAATGCAATAAAGCATATTATATCATTTCAAAATGCTAAAACAACATAACTTCAAAAGGAATGTGTATATCTGCAGAAATTTTTAAACTATAAAATATTTATAAAAACAAGAAAGACAGGTAAAAAAAACAAAAACAGTCTGTTCTTCATCAGTGGGAGGACAGACAGAAAACTAACTCCACCCCCCACTTTTTAAAATTTGTAGGTTTCTGAACACATGTTCACCCCGCATTCAATACTGAAAACTATTGTCATTTTATTAATCTACTTACATAAAAAACTAAAACAACTCAAATTAAAAACTAACAAACATAATATTAACCATGCAAAAATAAAAAACTTTAATAAAAAAGTCTTTTAGAGGAATGCTTAAATTATCATTAAACTGAAAACAAAAGAAAAAAATATAAGAAAACAAGCATGAATGCAGAATAAACATGCGCCCCCCTAAACCCGCAAAATGAAATTTCTCAAAACATGAATACCTGTATAATGTTACCTACCCGTCAACTATTAACAAATAAATTTTTCTTCCAAATCCATTATCAAAAGCCAGAAATTCCAGGTCTGCAACTTTCTTTCGTTTCAATTCATCAATAGACACCCGTTCTTTTAACAAGACTTTAGGATGCCCATTTCATACAGAAAGATCCAGAAGGCTGCCATCACATGTTCACGCCGCCAGTCCACATCGTTGCCATTCACTTTTAAGAACTGTCTTTAAATAATATTTCAAAAACTTAATGGGGTAATTGTTATTGTAAAATAAATTAGCCAATAACTTAAAAATCTGTTTATAAAAATTTCTGTCTCTGCCACAAATTTTATTGAAACGTATCAATTGATTAATAATTATATTTATGTAAATTTTTTTATGCAAATTTGAAAACCAATGCGGCATGCTTCTAGTAAAAAAATTAAAACTATTTCTTTTATCGTAAAAATCCAAAATCAAATTATTATCAATAATTTTGAATAAAATATCTAAAAATTCTGCATTATAATCATCACTGTTTGCTCTGTTCAATTTTAAACAATTTGGATATATAATATCATATTCATTAGAAAATTCAAAATTCAAAACCAAAATATCATCAATATACCTAAAGACCTTTAAAGACTTATTATATTTCATAGTATATTTAAATTCATAATAAAATAAAAATAAATTTGCTGCTGTACTAAAATAGTTTGTTCCCATCCCTATACCACATATTTGATTAAAGGTATTATTGTTAAAAGTTACATAATTATTATAAAAACAGAAATGACATAAGCTTGAAAATAAATCTCTATTTATATTTAATTCATCATTTATACAAAAAACATCAAAAATACTCATTAAAACTTCATAAAGTGAATCAATAGGTATATTGGCGAACAGATATTCAAAATCGAATACCTGCATTTTCAGAGGAGTCAAAGGCAATTTGCTCAGAATTTCAACACTATTGTGAATTGACCAGAAATAACTATACTTCTTAAATTTATACTTTAGAAAATCATAAATCTTTTTTAATAAATTCTGTAAACCAATATTAAAATTTTTTATTAATGCTTTTAGAAGTACTACAAATAAATCTAAATTTAATCGGATCTGTATGAAATTTCGGCGTTAAGAAAATAAATGGCAAACAGTGATGATTAGAAACATCAAAATTATAAGAAAACATACTTTTAACTTTCTTCTTATATGAAATTTTTTTTTTTTTTAACAACAGGATTTTTGTCAATATTAACTTTTGAATAAAAATTTCCATTACCTAATTCACTCTCTATTTTATCAATATAAAACTTTTTTCATATTATTGCATAATTATTTGCTGCTTTGTCCACAGGGACTATAACAAAATTATTTTGTAAACTTTCAATAAATTTTATATCTTCATCTTTAAAACTTTGATATTCATATTCATCAGAATTTAAATAATCTTTTAAAAAATTATTGAAATGGCCCAAAATTTGAGACTTCCATTCAAAAAATGCCTCCAAAGGCTCTTAAATTTATAACCATATTTCTTTATAACATTATTTACATTATCCTTAAAAATTTTTAGTACCTTATTGCTATTAATTTTACTATTGATTCTAAATTTTGTACCAAAATTCATTAGATATTTTACATTTTTATTCTTGATTATATCAAGATTACCTGTAATTATATGTCCAAGATAATTATCTATAAAATCTTTAAATTCCATATTATTACAACAACAAGTTAAAACTGTATTAACATTTGAAAAAGCTATTTGTCTGTAATTGAAAATCTTATTACTTAATGGTTTATGATAATTATATGCAACTGAAATGATACATTCTTTAAGAGGAAAAAGGTCGTAAATCTGTTTGCATATTGCATTTAAATTCAAATTATCAAAAGATTTTTGTTGAAATTTTATATTAAAATAAATAACTTCTTTATTAACTTTCTCTCTATTCATTAACTTAAAATTAATTAAATCATATAATAAATCTTTAAACTGTAAATTTTTTAATTTAAAAACATCCAAACATTTTTTAATTTTCTTAAGCACATTTATCTTTAATTTAAAAATCTCCATTTTAATATTTTTAACACTATAATTTTTATCAAAAACAAATTCCATATCCTTAATCCATATATTAGGAATTATATAATTAGTACCTTTATTATATTTACGAGAACCCCTCTTTCCTCTTTTTATATCAACTTTTTCATTAAAATTATAAAATAAATCATATACATTTTTAACCTTCAATAAATTAACTTTATTAACCAATGTATTTAATCCAAATGGATATATAGTTTTGAACTTCAACATATAATCATTTTCTTTTTCCAATCTATTATTTTTAGCTTCAACATGATCCAAAATTTTAATATCAATATTATTAAAACTATGAATTCTTAAATGTAAAATTTCAAATGTGGGGCATTTCTTATTATCATTATATACATCTGATCTATGCTGATTAATTCTAACATGTAATTCACCTTCCGTCTGCCCTACATAACTTTGCTGTCAAGTTAAACAATTAATTTTATAAATTACGTTATTATATTTACAAAAAGGAATATAATCATTTACTAAAGGTGGACTGTCAGCATGAGCAACAATACAAGTTTTACAACGTTTATCTTTTCATTTATAATATCTCATATTTTTATCTAGATATATATCGTAACATATTTATTCAAAAAAAATTTTGTAAGCACTTAGGCTTAATATGCCAATAAAAAACAAACAACAAAAATAAACAAAGATACACCAACCTTCAAAGCCGTAATGAAATTGAATAAATATATATGCCAGAAGCGCAATAATGCAGCTTATCTGAGTCACATATAACAATATTTTATTCCAAAATTAATGATAAATTACTGCATGAATGGCGCTACAGCAGCACATATCAAATGCAATAAAGCATATTATATCATTTCAAAATGCTAAAACAACATAACTTCAAAAGGAAGGTGTATATCTGCAGAAATTTTTAAACTATAAAATATTTATAAAAACAAGAAAGACAGGTAAAAAAACCAAAAACAGTCTGTTCTTCATCAGTGGGAGGACAGACAGAAAACTAACTCCACCCCCCACTTTTTAAAATTTGTAGGTTTCTGAACACATGTTCACCCCGCATTCAATACTGAAAACTATTGTCATTTTATTAATCTAATTACATAAAAAACTAAAACAATTCAAATTAAAAACTAACAAACATAATATTAACCATGCAAAAACAAAAAACTTTAATAAAAAAGTCTTTTAGAGGAATGCTTAAATTATCATTAAACTGAAAACAAAAGAAAAAATTATAAGAAAACAAGCATGAATGCAGAATAAACATGCGCCCCCCTAAACCCGCAAAATGAAATTTCTCAAAACATGAATACCTGTATAATGTTTCCTACCCGTCAACTATAAACAAATAAATTTTTCTTCCAAATCCATTATCAAAAGCCAGAAATTCCAGGTCTGCAACTTTCTTTCGTTTCAATTCATCAATGGACACCCGTTCTTTTAACAAGACTTTAGGATGCCCATTTCATACAGAAAGATCCAGAAGGCTGCCATCACATGTTCACGCCGCCAGTCCACATCGTTGCCATTCACTTTTAAGAACTGTCTTTAAATAATATTTCAAAAACTTAATGGGGTAATTGTTATTGTAAAATAAATTAGCCAATAACTTAAAAATCTGTTTATAAAAATTACTGTCTCTGCCACAAATTTTATTGAAACGTATCAATTGATTAATAATTATATTTATGTAAATTTTTTATGCAAATTTGAAAACCAATGCGGCATGCTTCTAGTAAAAAAATTAAAACTGTTTCTTTTATCGTGCAAATCCAAAATCAAATTATTATCAATAATTTTGAATAAAATATCTAAAAATTCTGCATTATAATCATCACTGTTTGCTCTGTTCAATATTAAACAATTTGGATATATAATATCATATTCATTAGAAAATTCAAAATTCAAAACCAAAATATCATCAATATACCTAAAGACCTTTAAATACTTATTATATTTCATAGTATATTTAAATTCATAATAAAATAAAAATAAATTTGCTGCTGTACTAGAATAGTTTGTTCCCATCCCTATACCACATATTTCATTAAAGGTATTATTGTTAAAAGTTACATAATTATTATAAAAACAGAAATGACATAAGCTTGAAAATAAATCTCTATTTATATTTAATTCATCATTTATACAAAAAACATCAAAAATACTCATTAAAACTTCATAAAATGAATCAATAGGTATATTGGTGAACAGATTTTCAAAATCGAATACCTGCATTTTCAGAGGAGTCAAAGGCAATTTGCTCAGAATTTCAACACTATTGTCAATTGACCAGAAATAACTATACTTCTTAAATTTATACTTTAGAAATTCATAAATCTTTTTTAATAAATTCTGTAAACCAATATTAAAATTTTTATTAATGCTTTTAGAAGTACTACAAATAAATCTAAATTTAATCGGATCTTTATGAAATTTCGGCGTTAAGAAAATAAATGGCAAACAGTGATGATTAGAAACATCAAAATTATAAGAAAACATACTTTTAACTTTCTTCTTATATGCAAAAAATTTTTTAACGACAGGATTTTTGTCAATATTAACTTTTGAATAAAAATTTTCATTACCTAATTCACTCTCTATTTTATCAATATAAAACTTTTTTCATATTATTGCATAATTATTTGCTGCTTTGTCCACAGGGACTATAACAAAATTATTTTGTAAAGTTTCAATAAATTTTATATCTTCATCTTTAAAACTTTGATATTCATATTCATCAGAATTTAAATAATCTTTTAAAAAATTATTGAAATGCCCCAAAATTTGAGACTTCCATTCAAAAAATGCCTCCAAAGGCATACTAAATTTATAACTATATTTCTTTATAAAATTATTGACATTATCCTTAAAAATTTTTAGTACCTTATTGCTATTAATTTTACTATTGATTCTAAATTTTGTACCAAAATTCATTAGATATTTTACATTTTTATTCTTGATTATATCAAGATTACCTGTAATTATATGTCCATGATAATTATCTATAAAATCTTTAAATTCCGTATTATTACAACAACAAGTTAAAACTGTATTAACATTTGAAAAAGCTATTTGTCTGTAATTGAAAATCTTATTACTTAATGGTTTATGATAATTATATGCAACTGAAATGATACATTCTTTAAGAGGAAAAAGGTCGTAAATCTGTTTGCATATTGCATTTAAATTCAAATTATCAAAAGATTTTTATTGAAATTTTATATTAAAATAAATAACTTCTTTATTAACTTTCTCTCTATTCATTAACTTAAAATTAATTAAATCATATAATAAATCTTTAAACTGTACATTTTTAAATTTAAAAACATCCAAACATTTTTTAATTTTCTTAAGCACATTTATCTTTAATTTAAAAATCTCCATTTTGATATTTTTAACACTATAAGTTTTATCAAAAACCAATTCCATATCCTTAATCCATATATTAGGAATTATATAATTAGTGCCTTTATTATATTTACGAGAACCCCTCTTTCCTCTTTTTATATCAACTTTTTCATTAAAATTATAAAATAAATCATATACATTTTTAACCTTCAATAAATTAACTTTATTAACCAATGTATTTAATCCAAATGGATATATAGTTTTTGGATTAAATACATTTGGCATTTGGATTAAATACATTGGTTAATAAAGTTAATTTATTGAAGGTTAAAAATGTATATGATTTATTTTATAATTTTAATGAAAAAGTTGATATAAAAAGAGGAAAGAGGAGTTCTCGTAAATATAATAAAGGTACTAATTATATAATTCCTAATATATGGATTAAGGATATGGAATTTGTTTTTGATAAAAATTATAGTGTTAAAAATATTAAAATGGAGATTTTTAAATTAAAGATAAATGCGCTTAAGAAAATTAAAAAATGTTTGGATGTTTTTAAATTTAAAAATTTACAGTTTAAAGATTTATTATATGATTTAATTAATTTTAAGTTAATGAATAGAGAGAAAGTTAATAAAGAAGTTATTTATTTTAATATAAAATTTCAACAAAAATCTTTTGATAATTTGAATTTAAATGCAATATGCAAACAGATTTACGACCTTTTTCCTCTTAAAGAATGTATCATTTCAGTTGCATATAATTATCATAAACCATTAAGTAATAAGATTTTCAATTACAGACAAATAGCTTTTTCAAATGTTAATACAGTTTTAACTTGTTGTTGTAATAATATGGAATTTAAAGATTTTAGATAATTATCATGGACATATAATTACAGGTAATCTTGATATAATCAAGAATAAAAATGTAAAATATCTAATGAATTTTGGTACAAAATTTAGAATCAATAGTAAAATTAATAGCAATAAGGTACTAAAAATTTTTAAGGATAATGTCAATAATTTTATAAAGAAATATAGTTATAAACTTAGTATGCCTTTGGAGGCATTTTTTGAATGGAAGTCTCAAATTTTGGGGCATTTCAATAATTTTTTAAAAGATTATTTAAATTCTGATGAATATGAATATCAAAGTTTTAAAGATGAAGATATAAAATTTATTGAAGGTTTACAAAATAATTTTGTTATAGTCCCTGTGGACAAAGCAGCAAATAATTATGCAATAATATGAAAAAAGTTTTATATTGATAAAATAGAGAGTGAATTAGGTAATGAAAATTTTTATTCAAAAGTTAATATTGACAAAAATCCTGTCGTTAAAAAATTTTTTGCATATAAGAAGAAAGTTAAAAGTATGTTTTCTTATAATTTTGATGTTTCTAATCATCACTGTTTGCCATTTATTTTCTTAACGCCGAAATTTCATAAAGATCCGATTAAATTTAGATTTATTTGTAGTACTTCTAAAAGCATTAATAAAAATTTTAATATTGGTTTACAGAATTTATTAAAAAAGATTTATGAATTTCTAAAGTATAAATTTAAGAAGTATAGTTATTTCTGGTCAACTGACAATAGTGTTGAAATTCTGAGCAAATTGCCTTTGACTCCTCTGAAAATGCAGGTATTCGATTTTGAAAATCTGTTCACCAATATACCTATTGATTCACTTTATGAAGTTTTAATGAGTATTTTTGATGTTTTTTGTATAAATGATGAATTAAATATAAATAGAGATTTATTTTCAAGCTTATGTCATTTCTGTTTTTATAATAATTATGTAACTTTTAACAATAATACCTTTAATGAAATATGTGGTATAGGGATGGGAACAAACTATTCTAGTACAGCAGCAAATTTATTTTTATTTTATTATGAATTTAAATATACTATGAAATATAATAAGTCTTTAAAGGTCTTTAGGTATATTGATGATATTTTGGTTTTTAATTTTGAATTTTCTAATGAATATGATATTATATATCCAAATTGTTTAAAATTGAACAGAGCAAACAGTGATGATTATAATGCAGAATTTTTAGATATTTTATTCAAAATTATTGATAATAATTTGATTTTGGATTTGTACGATAAAAGAAATAGTTTTAATTTTTTTACTAGAAGCATGCCGCATTGGTTTCCAAATTTGCATAAAAAAATTTACATAAATATAATTATTAATCAATTGATACGTTTCAATAAAATTTGTGGCAGAGACAGTAATTTTTATAAACAGATTTTTAAGTTATTGGCTAATTTATTTTACAATAACAATTACCCCATTAAGTTTTTGAAATATTATTTAAAGACAGTTCTTAAAAGTGAATGGCAACGATGTGGACTGGCGGCGTGAACATGTGATGGCAGCCTTCTGGATCTTTCTGTATGAAATGGGCATCCTAAAGTCTTGTTAAAAGAACGGGTGTCTATTGATGAATTGAAACGAAAGAAAGTTGCAGACCTGGAATTTCTGGCTTTTGATAATGGATTTGGAAGAAAAATTTATTTGTTTATAGTTGACGGGTAGGAAACATTATACAGGTATTCATGTTTTGAGAAATTTCATTTTGCGGGTTTGGGGAGGCGCATGTTTATTCTGCATTCATGCTTGTTTTCTTATATTTTTTTCTTTTGTTTTCAGTTTAATGATAATTTAAGCATTCCTCTAAAAGACCTTTTTATTAAAGTTTTTTGTTTTTGCATGGTTAATATTATGTTTGTTAGTTTTTAATTTGAGTTGTTTTAGTTTTTTATGTAATTAGATTAATAAAATGACAATAGTTTTCAGTATTGAATGCGGGGTGAACATGTGTTCAGAAACCTGCAAATTTTAAAAAGTGGGGGGTGGAGTTAGTTTTCTGTCTGTCCTCCCACTGATGAAGAACAGACTGTTTTTGTTTTTTTACCTGTCTTTCTTGTTTTTATAAATATTTTATAGTTTAAAAATTTCTGCAGATATACACCTTCCTTTTGAAGTTATGTTGTTTTAGCATTTTGAAATGATGTAATATGCTTTATTGCATTTGATATGTGCTGCTGTAGCGCCATTCATGCAGTAATTTATCATTAATTTGGGAATAATATATATATATATATAAATATATATATATATATATATATGGCATTCTGCTATCGACATTTGAGACATTCCGGCGACAGTAGTACATCTCGAGGTAAAGCGTAGTAATGGAGGCCAACCATCCATTATCATGAAAATATCGGAGTGCAGTCAGGATGGCGAGTATGACAGGCTTCATAAACATTGAGACTTCCCATCACATAATGAATAGAGTCATCGTAACTTTAAATTGATTTATTTGACAAAAATATATGGAACATTTCCAGTAGCTTGTTCATCAACTCTCAATAATCGATCACCCACTTCATAAAACTTAAGATGTTACAACATTAGGATATACACATTAGAATCGTTCACCCCATTCGACGTAGATTATTTAAACAACCGGAAAAAACGTAAATTCTCTGGCTCCTCGTCGATGTAACGATATATGTACTCCAAGAAACAGAGCGCGGGAGGATACAGAAAAGTGGAGAAAAAACGCCAGCAGAGAGATGGGGAATAATGGGTCAGAAAACAGGCTACGATTCAATGGGATGGGGATGACATCGATAATGAACTTTTTATACGGAGTCAGAATTACAGCGCAATTAAATGTTGGTGGGCGCATGGAACTGTGGGTAAAGAACACGATCGAACAAATGCTATTAAAAACATTCGAAAGAAAAATAATTTAGTTTTAGAAGAAAATGAAAAAGTAATTTAATGGGTTTTATAAGATTAGACGAATGGATTACGGTTTTTAGAATAATAAAAGAATACGCAAGTTTAAATGCATGAAATAAAAGACAAAAGATATTAAGATATTAAAGATAGGTAAAAAAGGAAAATTATAAAGAATTTGGAATAGTTTTACTAAGATAAAAGGGCGAAAATTTTTATTATTACACATATATATACAGGGTTAATCTAAATGATGGACCCATTTTCAAAAAATTGTATTTATTAAACCTTTCAGGGGTGGTGGTATATTTATGAAACCACTTAATTTTAATTCCCAAACGCCGCATTGGCACCGGAATTTTGGTAGAATATTTTCTCTTTAATATATATGTGAAAATAACCTTTTTCTTATTTTCATATAAATTCCTGTACAATTCATTTATTTCAACAGTTTATTACTGAAAATGTTTTGCCACTGAAAGGGTTAAAGTACAAATCCAAAATGAACAATCTTCATACCAATGAAAAGAGGAAGTTTCAAAAAATTTTAAAGACATTATAAATGTTCAGTGTGTCCACCGTTTGCTGCACGGCAAACATCTACGCGATTGCCAAACTCGTCTCGAAAACCTTGTGCTCCACAGTAGCCATCTCACTCACAACTGACAGTGAAAGAAATCGCGGCCTATTGCCGCACGACCTCTACTAACCGCTTTTGAACATTCTCCGCTTTGAAAACCGTTCACTCAGTAACAGCAGACACTCTTTCTCGTGTGTAGGACGAGTTTGGCTATCACGTAGATGTTTTCCGAATAGCAAACGGTGGACACATTGAATATTTATAATATCTTAAAAAAATTTTGAAACTTCCTCTTTTCATGGGTATAAAGATTGTTCATTTTGGATTTGTACTTTAATAAATACAATTTTTTGAAAATGGCTCCATGAATTAGAATTACCCTGTATATATATATATATATATAATACCAAAAACACATACTATACATCTAATCCCAAAACTCCTGAACAACAGAGAAAAATTACAAAATAACCATGGAAAAATCTTACTAACAAAACCATAAAAAAAAAAAAAAAAAAAAAAAAAATCCAATGGAGGCAGACTGCAAGGCTAAAGTCTTGCATGCTGGGTTATACCGGTAATTACTCATGAAGCTTCCCCCATGTCTGGCGACACTAAACTGACCAAAAAAGCTTTAAACTGGCCATACAAAGCAGCAACCCAATTCGAAAAGAACGACGCATCCAGACAGAGCTCCTTATAAAGCCTACAATTATTTGGCGATGTTTTTAATCGCCAAAAGTAAAGCATCGCGGCAATCTTTATCCTTGACGAAATTGTTTGTAAAACTATTTAACAAACTAATAGGATAATTCTAAACCATTGCATCTTGATAGAGATTTATAATGTCATTTATTATACTATTATGATAGAATTTAACTTTGCTATCCTTATTAAACTATTGATAATGATATTTCTGAAAATGGAAATATGTACATTGGAATTAAAATTTAATATCTTTATTGTTTCAAAGTTGTAATCCTTTCTCTTATCATAAATGCAGGTACTCAATCCACCCCTCTCAATGTCATGTATTATATCTATATATATATATTATATTATTAGAAAACATTTAGAAAATGACAAAAAAGTCGCCATTTTCCTACAGAGGTGAGGAATTGCGAAGTTAGAAGCCGATATAATCATACTACTGTTTACTTTCGGATAGCATAACCCTCCCCGTTATTGCGCATGTGTCCGGTCAGTTTTGATTTTATCAAAACAGGGGTGAGCTAAGTTTGTTTAGCTGCATTTTTGAATAATGCGGTTTTCGGGAAAGAATATTGATTTATGTAAAAACATTTTTGTAGTCTCTTAACTTAAAAATAACTCCTAACTTATCAAACTCTTAAAAATTGTAAAAAAGTATTCAATATTTTTGCTTTTCGCGAAAAAGAGTATTTATTTTTTTTTTACTTTTCGAATTTTATTAAAAAAGCTTACTTGTTAAAATATACCTTTTTTTTAACACTCTTTTTAACTCTTTTTTAGGTGAACCAAAAACAGGATTTCGCTCATCTCCTGTTTATCTGTGAATATTTTTAATAGTACTTGAAACCCAGGCAATTTGACTGGTTCGTTTTGTAGAATGAGCTAGCGGAGCAATTAATTCTCCTTTTTCTGCTTCTTGATTACAAAATTGAATGGCATTATATGTACTTTTGTTTATTGCCACACCTGAAAGATTTATTTCTAGTCGAACTAGCCATTTGAATACTATATATACAAGTTTTAATTTGAATTAAAACGAGATATTAATAGACTTTATAACTTTGATCGGAAGTAAGAAATAACAAACAAGTAAACGCCAAGCTTAGTGTCAACGCAGTCGAGAACTTCGTAAAACGTCCCTCTCAGCGTAACACTGCCTTTGGATTTTAGAATCGTCCCAGAGTGCTAGGCGCGGCTTTTGGAAACGAATAGGACAATAAATTATACAAAGGACATAATAGCGTCATTCGAAATTTTTTTGTTAAAAATCAGTCATGCCTCAGAAAGAAATTATAATAATAATACATTTAGTATTTTTTTACAGTTTCTTCTGTGAGTAATAAAATTAGAATTTCTCAAACTTTATACGAAATTACAACCAGACAATCATACTTTATGAAGTGGATTTTCTGAGACAGGGAAACATGTAAAACAAGAACACAAAACAAAAATATGCATGCATCAACACTTTATAAAAGTGAATATATCATGCATTTGTAATGATAAAAAAGTTTCAAAGAATTGGTTAGAAAAAGTATATAAATCATTATCTATTTGAAGCAATCAAAAAACTATTATGAAGACTTTTGTCATAGCAAATCTTTAATTAATAACCCTTTAGTTCATCACAAGTTTGTAACAAAACTACATAAACATTATTCATACAAACGGCAAAGTTGCCTTTTTATTGTTAAGTTCATGACAAGTTTGTATCAACATTCTACTTAACAAGCATTATTCATACAAACGTTAAATTTGTCTTGATAAGAGATTTTTCTGCAAAGACAATGACAAAAGACAATTGTTTTGCTCTGCAGTAAGAAATAATTATTTTATGTTAAGTTCCATTATCGTAGTACAGTAATTATTTCTAAAACTTTTAATGAATTCAGAACTACAACAGAACAGTTTTGAGAAGTAATTTTTAATTGTCACCGAAATATTATTAAAAAGTAAAAGACCAACACAAAACCAATTTATTTCTATTCATAAACACTTTTGAAAATAAAACAAATTGAATCAGTGTTACGAAATATAGCGGATTTGTTTATTCAGAATTTCCGAATTATTATCAGAAATTTTGAATAGTTAGCCTTTTCTGTTTCTATAATGATTATATATTAATTTTGTTTTTTAAATGTAATTATATATTTAATTTTTAATCTTATCCTGAACGCTTTTTTGTCTTTAATTCTAATTATAGTCACTCACAGGTAGTTTAGACTACCGTTAGGCATCTTTTTTTTCTTATTGCTCTCTAATTTTTAGAAATACAGCTACTCCGGCATGAAGCATAAATTTGGCATCAAGTTGGAAGCACAAGAAATTCCAAAATTGTTCAGTGGGTTAACTGTTCCGTGCACAAACTAGAAGAAAATTACTACTTAAACTTTCCAGTATTAATTCTGTATTTCTGAATATAAAATTCCCAAACACTGTATTGACAATACAGTGTATTGTATACGTATCTGCGTACATATGTACGACTAAGGAATGTTTTCAAATTATTTGTTTCAAAGGAATATTTGTTTTCAAAGGCATAATTTGAGCACAAACTTTGTTTTTTTCAGTAGGAATACTCAAGTAAATAGATTCCACACTCTTCAATTAGCCTAAATCTCAATTTTCATGAAATTGGTATGATTAGTTTCCGAGAAATTAATTTATTTAAAATGAGCCTATTTTGGGGGCTGTATCCAAACTGAAGTTTGGTACTCGATTGTTGAAATCTTACAGAATGACTATGTAACTTCTATTAATGCATTATTTCTTGCCAATATAAAAATCTCACTTGTTTAATGTGTTTCGACTATTGTCGGTCCAAATGTTTCATTAAAATGAGTAAAATATATTTTTTTCAAATTATGGTATTTTGGACATCATAGATCATCTGAAACAGTCATTTTGATGTTTTTTACTCATAATTCGAAAATTACTTGGAAGTAGTAGTACTTTGTAGGTTGCAATTCATATATTTTTAATATTAATTTCATAATTTATTTTTTATATTATAAAAGTTTAAAATTACAAATTCAATGTAGTTATGCTTGGGTTTTTTAGTATTATACTTAAACAAAAAAATATCATATTAGGATTGTAATTTTAGGAGATATTAATAAAAATACGAAAATGTAATTTAGCATAAGAAGCTCTAAATTTTGAATGTTTATAATTCAAAAAACTTATCATTCAAATGACTTGAAATTTACTTACTACTCATAGTTTGAACAGACAATTTAAAATATATTGTCGAAATTCGGTGTTGCCATCGAAAAGATCCAAGTTCGGCCTAGTTTTAATATGTAGATGCCCCCCTTAAGCAAATTGTATATACATCATTTAAAAGTAGACTTTGTTTCTAATCGTTTGGTACCTATAAAAATTTTCTTTGCAATTAGCTGCAGAGTTAGTAAAGGTTGTTTATTTTTTTTACACGACTGTACATAATATAAAGTATTTTTGATATATTTATTCTTTTAAGACATTTATTTGATTCGAGAGGAAAGATTGTAAAAGAATAGTAAATACTTGCCATTGCTAGAAGTGTAATTAATAATCATTAAGTGCGCCACAAGTTTGTAAAACATTCGCTTATATAACCATCATTCACACATGTGACAGTATTGTTTTGTTTAGAGATTTTTCAAGAGTGTTTATCGATCAGGACAAAAGATAAATGTTTTACACTTCACTATTCTCATTAAAGGTAGTAATGTAATAAATAACCTTAGAATTTTAGTTTGATGGCTAAAGAACAAGAAAATAATATATGAGATTTACTCTAATTGGCAGAGAAAAGGGCATAAAAAAACCCTGCCTTATTAGCGGATTTTGTTTGAGCATCTGTGTAATTTAGATTAAAAAATAGTTTTTTAAGTTTTTAATTAATATCGTGCCGAATACTCTATAAGGTATTCGAGAAACTTTGACATTTATGTGTTTCAATGGTTTTTGTGCTTTGTGTGCTTTGACCAAATAGCACAGATTGTAGGCCCTTTATTATAACTTAGAAGAAATATTTGGAAAATGGTAGGATTGAGAAATGGTTAATACAGAGACCTCTCTAATTCGGAGCGCATCTGAGTATGATTTTGAGCAGCTAACGCTTGAATCAATGTTGAAATTTTGTTGGATACTGGTTCTTTGACCAATGTTACTGCAAGGAGGGTGTTTCTTGTTGTACCCAATGTGAGACAACAATTAGTTTACATTCACTCGATGATTTTGTGCTGTTTGTGTCGTCTAAAAAAGTGACTAAATATAATAATTTCTAAATAAAGACACAATCTTGCTTAATGGTACACAAAACACGAACTTTAATAAGCTAAATTTAACTTCTACGTTTCGAGCCGTTTCTACAGCCATCTTCAGGAAAATATGATGGTAAAAAGGCTCAAAATTCAGAGACAAAAGCTTCCTGTGTAAGAGATAATTAGTCGAAACTTGACCAATGATTTGAATACAAAAATATAGTGTTGCCATCTAGTGAAAATAAATAATTATTAATGAACTGAGATCAAATGAATCGAAAAGTTCGATTTAAGAAACCACGAGTGCCGCCATCTACTCATAAGGGACTTTGTGTCATTTGACTCTTTGATCTCAGTTCATTAATAATTATTCATTTTCACTAGATGGCAACACTACATTTTTGTCTTAAAATCATTGGTCAAGTTTCGACTAATTATCTCTTGCACAGGAAGCTTTCGTCTTTGAACTTTGAGCCTTTTTACCATCATATTTTCATGAAGACGGCTGTAGAAACAGCTAGAAACGTAGAAGTTAACTTTTAGCTTATTAAAGTTCGTATTTTGTGTACCATTAAGCAAGATTGTGTCTTTACTTATTATAATTTATGGTGCAATTGTCCAGTATGTGTTATTATAATAATTTTCATTTGTGTTGTCATTTTTTGTTAAAATTAAATAGTAAGGCAAGATAGGAATTGTTTTAAGTACACTAACCTGGGGCAACAATTAATGAACGTTGACCCAACTATTTCTGGTATGTAGGTGACTTAAAAACATCGATCGAAGATATCAATTTGTATTTGGGTGTTAATATTTTTGTAATATTTAAATGTTATATATGTCAGTATATTGTCATTTACTTGGCAAAATGTGTCCATAGTTTTTAAAGGTAAGTACTGGAAATGACATACCATGACATGTATCAAATGAATTTTACCCAAAATAAATTTTTTGTAGTCTATCTTTGAAATTTTATATGCGTTTAAATTTTATTTCGAATCTTTTATTATCTTCAAGCGAAATTCTTAATACATACTATAATGAATCTGTCCCTACGTTTTCTAATGTTATTTTATTAAGATTCTCAAATTGGTATCAATTATCTATCTGTTTTGAAATATTGGTTTATTAAGGTCCTTAACCCTTTCTTTCTTTCTAACCGATGACCAGGCCCCTACCTGCCGGGTTGCCCCTGCTTAACGGGTTTAGTACCTGGCTTCGGGGCGAAAGACCGCCTAATCGCCGCGAAGCGTCAATAAACCTGACATCATTGCCTCGATCGTCATCCTATCTGCAGTGCCTACTGCTCGTTTGTCAATACTTTCTTTTGCCGGTTACTTAACTTTATATCCTGTTGTTTGGCACCTGCACATTGCTACTCATGTTGGTCTCGTAATTTAGATTCTTGATCAGATGACAAGACCTTCACCTGGCAAGGCACCTCCAGAGGTATAATTCACAGGTAACTTGGAGGACTTTGCACCCACGACGGATTTTACATGCACCAGGCGCCATTAGCGTACATGGCGGATTATAGCCAGCAGTAGGCCTCGATGCTGCGGCCTTAGCTGCGAATTCGTTGCTCTGCCAACTGGGCCACCGCTGCCGAACTACTACTGAATGACCTGGGGTTTAAAAGCCAAATTGTTGGTCCAGACTTGTCGTAAACCGGAAACGTGAATATCCCTTGCACAAACGGAACACTTAATAATTTACATAATAGTGAACTTAAACATTTAATCTTTAATATTAATGCATTAACAGGACCAATATTTTAATATAAAAGCACAAAAATAAGTTTGGAATGTCGGAGAGAGAAAATATTAAGGGAAGATATGAGACGCAAACATCTCACAGATTTGCGTTTCCAGTTAAGGGTTACATTAGTATCAATTCGTAGAATCAAAAATTCCATGTACAGTTGTGTTTACAAAATTTGAACGCATGGAGCATTTACATAGTTTTTAAGAGTTAGTTGCTTGATTTTTTTTTTTTTTCATAGAATAGAATTTTGTTACAAATAGTACTCTGTTTATGATAGATAGATAGCCCTTTTGAAATATTTCTCGTTGGAGTAATATTAGTAATAATAAAAATTAATTTTAAGAACACACCATTCTTTTAACTAGCTTTTTCAACTTTTCAAATTGCTGTTTTCATTCCTAAAAACCTGGAGAATAGTATAAATAGAATAAGCCAGTTCAGAGGACTTAACTAATTTAGATTTTTTAAACGCAATGTTTTGGTGCATCAATGTTCAAGTCAAATTAACTCGCGTATAAACTACTTAAGAATTATGTTAATGTGAGTTTTTGAGTCGAGCCCAATTAAAGACATGTGCAATTTAACTCTTTATCTACTGACGGTACTTATAAGTACCATTAAAATAACTTGTTATAAAATTATTTAATACATAGATTTGTTGTCATACAGTTTAGAATAATCTATAGAGGCATTATCTTGTTCCAAAATCATTATTGATAACACAAAACAAAAAAATTTTTTAAATGATGATTTCTTTTGCCTTTGCATCTTTTCAGCTTTCTTATCATTGGGGAGGGGGATTTTTCAATTCGGAAATATTTCTATATTTCTATTGTAAGAACATTATATTTGTACATTTCCTAATTCTGCAAAATACTAAGAAAAATATTTAAAATAAAAGATTTGAGTTGGGTTATAAATATTGCACAAAATCCCTATAAATTCAAATTTTCTTATTCCTTCTAAATTCTCCAATCCTTCTAAAATCCTTCTAAAATTTATTAAACGATTATGTAAATCTTCCTATATAGTTTAAATAATTCACAAAAAATGCTTTAGAAGAAAAAAAAAATCATGAATTCATAATTCAGTACATAAAGGCTTAAGGCACTTTGACATTGCAATTTTGAATTCTCCATTTGCCCGTCTGATTTACACCGTTGCGCGTCGCGTAATTTTCGTATTCTCTACACCGTGAAAATAGACAACTGATTTTTAATCCTGGAAAATTTAATATAGCCACAAGAGAAAATATACAATAGTGTCTTCCGAATTACCAACGATTCCTATATGCGTTTTTTATCTTTAGTAATCGGCAAAAGCCATATATTTTCGACATTTAAAGAATCATTTATATGAGCAAAGTTTCTTTTGTCGTTACTAATTTCCGTAAACATTTCCGAGTAGTGTGTTTTTAGTGTATTAATCAGTTTTATGAACCAGAATAGGTTAATTGGATGCTATCAATTCCCAATTTGACGTTTCCATGTTCAACAAATATGTTTTATAGACAAACAACATAAATCAACAACATTAATGTTGACATTATCATTAATGTTATTTTGTTACTCTTGATTGTATAAAAACCATTAGGCAGTTGAAAATGTTTAATTGGGAATTGGTAGCATCCTAAAAAAACTATTGTTAAAGTTTCCATGTTCAACAAATATGTTTTATAGACAAACAACAGAAATTAATAACATTAAAATTAACATTAACATTAATGTTATTTTGTTACTGTCGATTGTATAAATTCAATTACGCTGCTGAAAATGTTTAGTTTGGAATTGATAGCATCCTAAAAACCGATTGTTAAAGTTTTCATGTTCAATAAATATGTTTTATAGACAAACCACATAATTTAACACCATTAATATTAACATTAAAATTAATGATATTTTGTTACTCTTGAATGATAAATACAATATCGCAGCTGAAAATGTTTAATTGGGAATTGGTAGCATCCTAAAAACCGATTGTTAAAGTTTTCATGTTCAATAAATATGTTTTATAGACAAACCACATAATTTAACACCATTAATATTAACATTAAAATTAATGATATTTTGTTACTCTTGAATGATAAATACAATATCGCAGCTGAAAATGTTTAATTGGGAATTGGTAGCATCCTAAAACCGATTGTTAAAGTTTTCATGTTCAATAAATATGTTTTATAGACAAACCACATAATTTAACACCATTAATATTAACATTAAAATTAATGATATTTTGTTACTCGTGAATGATAAATACAATATCGCAGCTGAAAATGTTTAATTGTGAATTGGTAGCATCCTAAAGACCGATATTCCGGTTTGAGAACTTATTAACACGCAATACAAATTATTCGGAAATGTTCCAGTAAATCAATGATAGCAAGGGAAAAAAATCCTTAGTTTTTATAAATGCGTTTTAAAATCGCGAAAATATACTGGTTTCTGACGTTCCTACAGACTTTTTCCGGAGTCATTTCTAACTCGAAAGAGATTAATGTTTATTTCTGTTAGTGTGGTTATGTTATATTTTCATAGATAACGAAAATTTGTATTTTTTAAATTGTAATTTCGAAAAAAAAATTCTCAACAAGGATTTGAGCTGTTTTTGAATGGGAAAATTTGAATTGATAAATAGCATTTCATATGAATTTAAGCACATGGGTCATTTTCAAAATCTGTCCATGTTTTGGAATAACAAAATCAAATTTTTAGAAATAATCAGAAAGTTTTAATTGCTTGTAAACACCTCACCTTACCTCACAAACATTAATATACAAGCATCTGCAGAGACCATATTACTAATTTAATATTTTAAAACTAATCTTAAAATTTTAATGCATTTGGTATAATGACACAAGTGAGCAAGTTAATGACAAATTAAGCAAAATATTTATATTTTTCATATTTTTCAGGCATAAATGGCAACCATTATATCTTCTGCTCCATACAATGATTTTCTATTTTTTATATAATAAAAGCAGATTAAGAAATAAAAGTTCATTTAATCATTAATTATTGCGGGTACGGTAATGACTTGCAAAATAAAAATATTCTCCAAAACATTCAAGGTCTTTGCTTCTTTAATCGAAACTTTAAAACTATTTACTCTATTCACCTAAACCTGATAACAATTTGACCTTTAAGGTGTATTTTTGCCTCGATAAAAATGCATATGCTGCCCTCTAAAAAATTCCAGAGGAACTTTTGTCAGAAGCATGGCAATGACACTCTTTTTGGGGTCACGGTTTAAAAAATTATTAAGAATTATAGATAAGTTTAGTTATTGAAAATAAATATTTTTTTAATTGGTAGAATCATAATAAATAAAAATGTATAAAAAATTATAACCATCTGTTTTAAATATCACTTAGTCAAATCTTTACCAAATAAATTGCTTGTTGGGACAAACTTCTGTAATGATATTTTGACAACAAAAGAACATATTTCTTATTTTTTAATTTTTTTATAAATAATAATATAGCTGTAAATTATCATTAAAAACATGGTAGTTAAAATGCAATAATTAAAATTATGATATTTAACTATTTTTCTGTGCATGTGTGAAAGGACAGTAAACACGACACTTTTTGAAAATCACCCACATGTGTCCTGATAAATAACATTTTATAATATTTCAGATTTGCTCAGAGAAATTTTTATAATAAATTCTCTGTTTCATCCCTCGATTTGTTCACTTCAGCTGCTGTACAACTAATTGATAGGTAACACTAATATGTAATGTTATAAATGCAGTGATACAATGGATTTGTTTATATTTGTATGTTAAAAAAATAAATTCACAGAACTATTTACATTTTTATTACAGCACTTTGCTGAAAGAAATAGTGCAAAAGCAGCTGGGAATGTGGCGAATAAAATACTTGTAAGACATTTATTCAAAACAAATGATGCGATACTCAAGGTAACAAAAGGCATGTGAACATACTATGGTCTCGAATGCGAGAAAAACATCTATATAAAAGGTACAAAGAGGCTTTTCATTTTTAAAAAAATAGTTACACAGTATTTATTATACCAGTTTTATAAATTGCATCTTGGTTTTTTTTCTTTTTACTTATATAAAGAATTTTATTTTTAAAATTTATTTTATAGTAATTTATTTTACAGTGAAGTTTTTCCCAAGTTTTCAAAATTACAATATAGTTTGTTTAATCTCACTTATTTATAGATTTAAATGTTACGTTCTTATAGATAATATTTTCTCTTTTTACACTTAAAATTTCCATTGAGAAAAATTAAACTCTATCACAAAAGCATGTGTAATTTCCACATCCCCTACTTTTGGCAAAGACCGAAAGGAGAAAAGTTCGCAAAAAGCGAATATATACGGCATTTATCTAAGATTATATGATAAAAAGCTTCAATGTCTATGCCAAGAATTCCACTAAGGATAAAGAAAAAATATTTTGCATTTTTTAGTGTGATTTGCTGTAATTATTACGACATAGTTGAACAAAATACTACTGTGATTCTCACAAAAACATAGACATTAAATTATTTATAGCTTTATACCTATTTTTTTTCTATTTTTATTCTTATAGGTTACAGTAGGTCACAGTGAGGCGAAAATTATTATTACTTAACGAATGGCGACGATTTTTATTCTTTTGAAAAAAAAAAAAAAAAAAAACGCTACATCTTTAAGCTACACAAATACGCTACACATTAATGAACAAATGGTTTTAAAAAAGTTATTTATAAAAGCACAGAAGCAGCATAAGGGAGTATTGGAAATTATCTCACTGTGTACCACTTGTGGCACACAGAGAGACAATGCATATATTTTCATAAATCATACATTTTTATACTCTATCAAAAACTTTCTGCAGTTTATGATTTCTAATTAATACTTCTAGATTTTCAAAATATTAAAAATATGAGCCTCGGACAATGACAGACCTTGGGGTACCTTCATGAAAATTTTCAGCCTCTTACGTTTAGTAGATTTTCCTAGACATTGCACGCCCACACACAGAAAGAGGGAAAGAGAGAAAAACCTTCTATTACTAATAAATAACTTTTTTAACATCAGAACCACATAGTAAGCACAGAATGAGACACGTCTCACTGTGTGCTTTCGTTACGTTGTAACAAAATGGATGCTACATCTTCTACATCAATTTCATCGCTTTAAAAAGTTTATGTCGTTTTGTCGAAATAGTCTATTATTAGATATAGCTACATTTGGTTAAGTAAATAAATGCCACATTGAAGGAAATAAACTCTAAAATAGACGTTTATGTATCTTTAACCACTATAAAATAAAGAATTAATTGCTATTTTGTTGGACGGGTAACTGAAATGCCGAAACTACATTCACGTGTTTCATAAGATGAGGTCGTTATATGTGTGGGCCAGCTTGGTGAAAAAGTTACAACTATATGTTAAAGTGGCTACTGTCTCACTGTGTACTACTCTCCCCTATACATAAAACAGAGACATTACATGTATAATTGCATAGTACTTACTTTATTCTTCTTACATCGATACATATTTACTTCACAAAAAACACGTTTCATGAAAGAAATAAATGTAACAAAAACATTCCCCATAAATCTAAGTTAGTAATAGCGTCATCACTATTAAGAAAACTTCAACAATTCCTATTTATCTAGAAATAAACACACTAGGTTGATTAAAAAATTAGTAATATTTAATTTTAAAATCACATAAATAGCATATAGAAGTGAACCACTGTATCCTCCACATTACATTAGTGTTATAACAATGATTTATTTCGATGGTCGTGGTTCCACTCTATTTTATGATAAATGTCGCAATGGTTTTTCTAGAGAGAAGAAAGAAATTAACATTTATCTAGCTCTATAATTATGTTAAAAAGAATACTCAAGCATATTTCCACAAATCTATATAGTTAAATATTTTATACATAGCTTTTCTATTTTTAAACAATCAAAAGTCGCTCACCAAGAAATGCCTGTACAACTAATTGCTAAAACGGTAAATAATAACCATTAGGTACATCATAAGCTTATATGAAACTTCGCAACCATTATTCACACATGCAACAAAGTTTTGTTGATTAGGAACGTTTCAAGAGCATTTGTCATTCATGCCAAAGACAAAGTTTTAGCGCTTCAGTATTCCCATTAAGGATAGTGCTGTAATTAATAATCAATGATTGAAAATTTTAATGAATTTAAATTTTAAAAAAAGCATATTTTAAAGCATATTTCTTTCATTTTCTCAGAAAAAATAGAATCGTTAAACTCCGACCACAAACTAAAAGGTTTTATTCATAAACGCTTGTGGAATCATACCATGTTACAGAACAGGGTCTCCCAAAGATGACTGATAGATTTTCAAATTCAATAACTTCCAAACGGTGACAGATATTAAAACAATTCTTGCAAGAGGGTTATGTATGATGTCAGGAGTTTTCGTACAGTGATTCTTGATTTTAGTTCGAATTTCAAACAATAGATGGCGCTGAGAGCAATAGGCGCTCAGTCCAAACCCGATTTTTGGTACTTCGGGATCCATTTAATGCATTTTAATCTCCTTTTTTCGCATAGAAGAGAGAGGCCGAAGAATAGAGCCTGGATTTAGGGGTTATTGCTTTCAGCGCCATCTATCTATGCTATTTGTAACTAAAACTGAGAATCGCAGCATAAAAACTCCTGATATCTTACATAACACTCCTGCAAGAATTTTTCTTTATATCTGTCACCGTTTGCAAGTTATGGAATTTTAAAATCCATCAGTCATTTTTGGGACAGCCAGTATATACACATATTAATTTTTGTTCTTAACTGTAAGTTTTAGTGACTGTCAGTTCTTTTAAAAGAGTACTGAAGCTTATAAAAATAAAAAGATTTTCCGAACAAAATATTGCGTTATAAAATTATAAGAAAGACGAAGTAAAGATTTTAGTTCTATTTTACAAAATAATGTTTTGTATTATGAAGGATCATTTTGTAAATGCTCTTTCAGAAAGATAAAAAAAAATTATATTTTGAAAGGTTTATTGAAATCGATGATGAAAAACTTAATTAGCAAGTTGCTGTTTATAAAAAAAATATATTAGGTGTAAATCCACTTATTTTTTATATCAGTAGATTATGAAAACGTTGATTATCACAAATGGTATTTTTCATAATAACATACATTTAAAATGATCTTCCATTAAGCAAAACTTTTTTTTGGTATTTTGCCGAAATTAAACAAAGTTGTACTGTTAAACATAAATTTAAAATTCATGTTTATCTATATACTTAATATTACGTTAATGACAATAGTTCAAGGATAACTGTACGTTTCACACAGTTACGCACACACTTCCACATACATTGATAAATCTAATAATTATCAACTAAAAGCAATCAAATATTTAAACATTTTAATTTCACCCCAAACAGCAAAGAAAAATATTTTGCACGTAAATGATACATTTAATGAAGCTAAGCAATGAACAACAATTGATTTGTTGGTTGATTGGTTGGTGTGCAATTAGACATGTGATGCATGTTATTAAATGGCATTGTCTCAAACACTTTACAACGGCTCGGTAGACACTGTTACTTGAAAGATCATTCATAACTAAAATTTAAAGTGTGAACACTTTTATCTAATCTAATTGGGCATGTATGTGGCAAGAGTCACTAAACTAATTTATCCTAGATACACGGAGAATAAGCAAAATCATTCATTAACTCATTAACAGATTCTGAAAAAAGTTAGAGATTAAAATTACATAAAGATCTTCGGATAGTCTGAGTGGAAAGTAATCTCTCTTAAGCCAGAGCGTTACTTTGAGCTGTAAAGTAATATACAGCAGATAAAACTGAAATCTTCAGTGCAATCTAATTAAAATACCGTGGTTGTTAATAAACTTGCATTTTATTAGCCTAAATATCTTACCAACCGGGAAACGTCCATTGCACAAGTTCTGAATTCGCTTACATATGGCTCAGATTTCTTCTAACTTCCAACACAGCTGTTGTATTTCACTGAGAAAAGAATGCGATCCAAATCCGACGACAAAACCTTTGTCTTTTATACTCTACAGATTAATCGACGCATTCTAATTTGCATAAAGAGATGGGAAAACCTGAAACCGTAGATTCAAAGAGAACTAAATGCATCTCGGAAAGTTAGAGTAAAAGAAAGTATACATGTCTCTGTTGCGTACACAGGTTAAATGTTTGACGTCACATTCTCATTCAAAACACTATACATAGACTATTTATGAGTGAGTTGCTAGAACTGTAGTCACAACAAATAAAAAAATAATTAGAATTTTCAAAAGAAGACTTAGTAGCATGAAATAGTAATGAAAGTTTGAATTACGTCATACTTTAGCTGACAAGATAGTTCTATAAGTAGTATTTTCCATTAAAATATTATCAATGAAAGGATCTTCTATCGTAAAAATATACACTAAATCTATAATGAGATAATAAATGCAATACTAACTTAAGTTAAGGAACAATATGAATAAAAAATCTATTTTAAAATGGTGGTTAACGCTAAGATGAACTAACATCTTTAAAATTTCAAGACGTCGTCAAACTTATTCAAGCAATTCCCTTAGTTTTTGATTTAAAACACTTATTTAATTTTAAAACGGAAATAAATTCGTGGGACAAAACAAAATATAAACTTTAAAAAAACTTACGAATTTTAAAGTTACGAAAGCTTTAAAAATGCTTCATTATGCAACCGTTATAAAATTTCGTCACCTTAATTAATGCGCTTATTAAATAATACGAGTTCATTAAATAACTCGGGCTATTTTAATAATCGCACTAATAAATGATTCGAGCTACAGCTTTTTCCTTGAAAGAAAAAGAAAAAAATTGGATGTATTAGAAATCGAAAAAACAATGGTTGAAATTTAAATTTAAATGAGGAATGCTAAACATCTGTAATTAACAGGGGAAGGCAGAATTAAGGCAGAGTGGTTTCAATTTTATTTTTAATCTTTATATTAAATGTTTGAAAGATTTTCTGTTTTAATGAAATCTGTAACTGATTTTTAAACATTTGAAAATGCCTTGTCAACACGTATAGTTTCTGTACGTACACTTATTATTCTTATTTGTACGTATAATTTGCTATTTTGTTTTTCACATTTTATAGTGAACTTAGAAAAACATTTTGCAATTGAGTAAATTTATCCAGAGCCCAACTAACAAGTTTTTGTGCCCAGGGGACTTTCAATTTTTCGTACCCCCTTAGATGGTTGATTTACTGATAATAGTTTTTTTTTTTTTTAATGTTACAGACTTATTTGAAAAGTGTCAACTCAAAATAATAAGTTATCCGGAAAATTGAAAAACGATTCCAGGAATAAAAATAGTTTTTTTTTTTTATTATTATTTATGGAAAAGTGTTTTTAACCATATATTGACATATATTTTTGTCATTTTTGTCATATTAATATCTCAAATATCACATTTTTTCATATTTTATTTTTTAATGGAAATTTAGATGAAAATATGAAAAATTTCGTACCTCGCAGATATGGACCCCGTGTGCACGTGCGATAGTCAGGGTCTGAATTTATTTTATTAATCTTCAACCCATAACTTCCGATATACAGGGTATTTTTTCTTAAAACTGACAGTATCCAGAGCCATTTGTAGATCATTCTAAGAATCGGAATTGCACTAAACTTGCTAAGGGGACTCATGACGCCATAGGAAAAAAATCAAAACACCGCTGATATGAGGAAATATCGTGCTGTTGTAGATTACGCAGCAGAGATTGAGCATAAAACACAGGTAATAAATTAAAATGCAAAATTATACCTATAGACCAGGAGGTGGCAGCACAGGCAATATCCTCATCGAGATTACTTCTGAAATTCCAGAATCAATTAAAACTCGATTCGCATATTAAAACACAACCGGTCTGCCAAATCATATATTGGTGGAAAACACGTGAAAACCCGATTTTAGCAGTTGACGTGTAGGTTTACCATTGTGTTTTCCTGCACCCAGTCCTCCATGTTTTCATACATTTGGGTGCCGGAAAACATAATGGAAAACCTACGAGTCAACCACTAAAATCCGGTTTTCACGTATTTTTGAGGAAGATATGACTTGAGAGATCGATTGCGTTTTAATATACGAATCGAGTTTTTACTAATTCCGGAATTTCAGCCATGAACTCGATGAGGTGATTGTCTGTGCTGCCGCCTTCGGATCTACTACGTATGCGACAACAGCGCCAATAATTTGGGCTATAATCGCGTGTAAAAAGCTCCGAGGAACATTTTCAACTCAAGGTTAATATGAGTGTCACATTATCGCTGCGCGCGTATACCTCAAATTAATGTCACTGTTGTAGCATACAAATGTCTTATTCGCATTTGAATTTGTTTTTTGCTCATTCTCGTCTGCGTATCCTACAACAGTGACTTATTCCTTCCTATCGGCAGTATTTTGAACAATCTTATTTCTCGGAAACTTTTTTCTTTTTAGTCGCGGCATTAGTCCTCTTACCAAGTTTAGTGCCATTCCGGTTACCAGAACAGCTCTCAATAGCACCAGCTCAAAAATAAAACAGACACTGTATTAATTTTTAATAATATTTTCCTTTCGAAAATTTCATATCCATTTACCACTTTTTCCCCTAATTCGTATCACTTTTAAGTGGGACATATCGCCCACCCGCAAGAAAGGCGACACATCTCGCAAAAATTCATTTTACGTTTTATTCCACCAATAGATCTGTCATAGGTGCGTCTTGCTACACAAACAGTTTCATAAGTGTAGCTATGCGGAAAATCGCTTTATTACGTTATATGGCCATTTGCGACCGCAGAAGCGGGGTGGATTGTGTAGGGAGTTAAAATTACCTAACCCTGCAAACCTCAACCTACGTCTTCATTTTTATGGGTTTTACACTTTTATGCACGTTTTCATTCTTGCATGTAGAGATAAGTTCAATAATTTCACGTTACAGTAAAATCATGCAAATATTCTTTTGCCTCTCCTGTAAAATGTACCTTTGCCGAGATGTGTCACTTTTCTTGCAGTTGGGTGATATATTATAATAGTGTCTATCAATTTACATGGGAATGGGGGAAAATCTCTTAAACGATTTATTCATAAATAGTATAATCAAATATCTTTGCGACGTCAGTTTGACAAGTTAATATCGTTTATACAATATCACTTACAAGGTCATTTATATAAATCACATTAAGAGCTCCTTCTTATTACGCAATGACTATTTTCCTATTACATTTTTTTAATCTACTAAGAATTATTGGTTTGCTATTATTATTATTGTTGCTCTTATTTGCTTATAAAGGATACCTCAGCTCTTTTTATAGATTATTGCGCATAGTTAGGGGATACAAACAGGTCTACCCCGGTTACAGAATACAAGTTAACCCTTTCCTGGAGGATTATTTTCCTGCAGGTCAAAAAGATTGAAAGTCTGTTAAATAATAATCTAACGTGATGAAAAATTACTCAAAATTCGAAATTTTGAAATCCGCCTAAATTTAAGGCAGATTTAAGTTCGTGCCATATATGTCACACCATGCATTGACGACTACTTTTTCCATAGTAGTGAAATCAACATTACTACTTGCATGCAACTCTCAAAAATCTCAAAATACATGTAAAAAGAAATTATGAATTCTATTTGTGTGCGTGTTTCAGTCTACAGTGATTGATACATATATCGTTTATTGAAAAATGAATTTACAGTAACTGATACATATATCGTTTACTGAAAAATGTATTTACAGAAATTGATACATGTAACACTTATTGAAAAAATACATTTTACAGTATCTCTACATATTTAATTTAAAACTACAGGCTAGAGTATCTGATACATATTTTTGGCTGAGAACTACAGTCTGCAGTAACTGACACAATCTTGTTGAAAACTATAGTCACTCGATGACCCTTCACTCAGTGTGAAACTTGGCAAAGCAATTTTGGTCTTTGTTCAGACAAAGTGACATCTCGCATACTTGACAACATATAAATGATTTTCCTGTGCAGTTGGGGTATATACAACTTTGCCTTTCATCTAGCCACTTGGGACGGTGAACAACGGAGTCAAGCCTTGCATACATAGTAGGCACATTGTGTCTACTGTGTATGGTAGCGTGGTCACAATAATGTGGTCACAAGCAACATGGGAAATTTTTTTTAAACATTTTCTTCCGGGGGACCCCTCTAAAAGTTGCCAATCAGTTAGAAAATGAGACTGGCAAAGTTTCAGCTCAATTGAATAATATTAACCCGTGCCTCATCGAGGTTGAATTCTTGAAAATTTGCGATTTTTCGCGAAAAACCGTAGTTTTTCTTTCATTAATTGAAAACTTTTAGTCTTAGAAACCTGATTATTAACTTATTTCATAGGAAATGTTGTTGCCTTGAACTTTTACTCTCATCAAAGCTTATATTTAATGACATTTAGTGTTTTTCAAGTCAGTTTATGAACCACACCCTCAAACTCTGCATTTTTGAAAAATAAGTGAAAAATGAGAAATGAATAATTTTTATTAAATTTGATGTTATTATTTTTATTATTTGCATTAAAAAGCAAAAGAAATTAGGCAATTTTTGTAATTTTAGCAATATTTCACGAATTATAGTTAATTATTAGTTATCCAGTTCCGTGCATGGAAAGAATTCCGAATTTGTATAGCAGTTGAAGCGCATTTAAAATGAACCTCTGAATTTCTCTTTTCATTACAAGGCTGTTTATACTACCAGCTATCATTATTTAATTTTTAAATCGACGAAACAGTCCAACCCCCACACCCTCTTTCGGTATCATGGTAGCAATGCAAGACTTTTTTATTAGGCCACATACTCATCAAATCACCGACAGTAAGTAATCAAATAATTCTCAAGTTTTATGTATTTTGCTTCATAATATTCCCAAGTTAAACTGAGCACCAGAGAAGCTGCTAGACTTACAGTACACCCACCAGTTAATCACAAATTTTAATTTTAAGTAGAAATGTAATAGGACTTCGCAAACAACTATTTCAAAAATAAAGAACTGAGTTCATCAAAAACAGATTTCACAATTGCGATTTACAGGGAGCTTTTGTTAGCTATGATGAAAAACTGTTTCCTCATTTTTTTTAAATAAAGAAAATGTTTACAATTTATTTATTCAAAATAGATAGAAGTTAACTGTGGATAGCAGTTTTAATTAGTTGTGGGGATGAGGAACACTTAATAAGAGTTCCTCGATTAAAAAATAGTATCGGAATAACTCGGGCAAAAACTGTATTTTCAGCAGTTGAAGAGCGGGTGGAAGTTGGTAAAAACCAGACAATGTGTTTTGATACCACCGCAGTAAACACTGGTCGCCTCAGAAGAACTCGCATTGATCTATATCAATTATTAAAATAAAATCTTCTGTATTTACCATGTCGACACCATAATTTACACATTAACTTATAAAAGCTGTTTTCAGCCAGTTACTTAAAATAAGATTCAGATTGGATGGCCCATGTTGGACCAGATTAAGTATTAAAATGCTATTGATAGTAAATTATTAGATATAAAATACTTAATTCAGAAGAAATTTCAAGCTTTCTTATAGAACATTTAAAAAAGTAATAGCCCATGGGTGATTATAAAGAATTTGTCTAACTTTGTTTAATTTTTACAGGACATCTTCCTACAAAAGACATTCAATTTAAATTCATCGACGATGGATATCACAGGTCATTTATTCTCTCAAAATATTCTCTCTTTTCAGGGGTCAGTTCTCATTAACAAATTTAGAAAAAGAAGGTGTTAGAGACATTTGATTATTTATAATCAATATTTATGTAAAATCATGGTTAAAGGCTTCCACTTTCCCGCAATCAAGACCTGCAATTATTAAAATCACTTGTTGAGTCCAGAAAAATTTATAAATTGCCTGCAGACAAAGCACTCGCTAAAATGATAAACCACCTTTGGTATCTGAAATCTGCATTTTCATTTTTTCATAATACTTTGGAGAAAAAAGTGAAAATACGCATGGCTGTAAAATTAACATTATTTGAAAAAGGAAAATGATGTTGATGATAGGAATGTAAGAGCAACAATAGGTTTCAACCAAGTGGAAAGTGGATTATTTATTGAACAAATAAGTCGATGTTTTTGTTTAATATCAAGCTGATTTTTTTTATTAGATTGTATATTAATATAGAATTTCTAAATACTGATCCCGATGTATGATGTGGAAATAGTCATTATTTGAAATCAAGAAAAATACTGAATGATTTTAAGGTAATACAGCTGAAAGGGGAATAAAATTAATCCATGATTTCAATTCCAGTTTAACAAAAGACGGAGAACAAAAACGTTTCTGATAAAAGTTGTATCCGAAGGTAAAAAACTATTTCAAGACAGACCTTACCACCTTAACATGACAATGGGGTATATGATGTAAGGGATAGTAATTTATTTTCCCTATAATGCTTCCTTTCTTGTAATACAACTTTAATGATAAAATGCATTTTAAAATTTTTGTTCCCATTTTTATACATTCTTTGCCCGTTTTCTATTTTAAATCTTTCAGTTTAAACTTCAAATTTTATCATAATTAAACCCTTTATTATATACAAAATGAAAAAAAAAACAAACAAAGAAAAACAAAATGTTGAAAGCAGATGAAAGGGAATGTTACATTGTTTTTTCGCATTTTCATAAAAAAAGTCAATTTTTAGGATTCGGATCAAGTCTGAACCTGAAAAACGCGCATATGTTTAAATCTATACATTTTTACAAAAATTTAGGGAGTGGTTTTTCAAAGCAAAAATATTTTTTTATGAAATGAGATCAGCATTATGTTTCTAGGTTTAATTGTATTCATTTCATGAAGAAAAAAACAGCATTTTTTGCGAAAAATCACGTTTTTTTCGAACTTTGACCTCAATGAGGCACGGGTTAATATTATCCAAATGAGCTAAAACTTTTCCAATCTCATTTTCTAACCATTTGGCAACTTTCTGGGAGGTCCCCCCGAAAAAATCCGAAAACTGATTTCTTGTGACCACCCTAAGGCACAATCACTACTTTGCCTTTCTTCTTCTTTTCATTTATCTTTTTCTCCAATTTATAACTTGGTCGTCCACGTTTACGCATATCACACTTGTTCCACTTTGCACAACGCATCAGCTATAGATACTTTGAAGTCTACTAGTGACATATTGCCTTTAGTGTTTCTTCGCCACAAGAGCCAGCTATTCACAGCAACGAAATCAAATAAATGGAACATAATTTTGTGATTCCATTTCCTTGACCCGATACTTTTTCGATAGTATCCTAACATCGAGTCCAAAAGATCCACTCCGGCCATGTAGTTGTTGTTATGTACACCTACAAAATGCGGACGAGGGATGTATTTGTATGTCTTCACCTTCTTGAAGTAGCCCTTTTTATTAGTAGTTGGTTTACTTCCAGCATATATAAACGATGTGTGCACAACTTTGTTCTCATACGATCATACTAGGGTACCATGGTACACATTATCTATCACTGCCACCTTTTCCTTCATTGTCCTACGTCCTGCCTTCTTCTTTCCTGACTCAGTTGTACTGTTGGCGTTGGGGATACGACTCGGACGTACTGTCCAAATTCCTTCGGTCAAAATCCCATCTTTCTGCAGATACAGTTCCAATGGAATGCTTGTGAACTAGTTGTCAAAGAAGACTTTCTAATTCATATTACGAAAAACTCAGGTGACAACATTGCTGTTGATGCCTAAAACCGGAGCACCAGGAAGAAGGACATTGCTATGTGATCCAGCATAAATATCAATATCATAGTTAAACTTTGAATCTGTTTCAAACACTTCAAAATAATTATATTGTCTAGCGCCATATCGCCATCACAGAGGTCTGAGAATTCACTCTCGTCTCCTGCAGGAAGATCCTTGATAGCATTTGAGGAAGAACCATAAAATAGCCTGGGGTCCATTCCTAGGCAGCATCGATATCTGAAATAAAACATGGAATACCCACTTTTCGATTAATGCACTAATGAACACATTTACGATGGTGAATAAACAAATAATTTCAACCGCTATGGAAAAATACAACCTGTCAATGCATGGTGTGACATATATGGCGCGTACCGAATTTTGCGTACTACATACGCAAGAATTTGTACAATATGTTACGATCATGATATATTATTCGCAAGATACCTACAAACACAGCTGTATTTTTTTTTTCAGTCCACTTTTCTTCATTTTTTCCACACAAAAATACAAAAATATTCACTAGCGAGCAACACAAAGTAATAACTATAATTTTCTCATCGTTCGCTTATATTTTGTCATCAAAATCCGCTTGCAAGGAGGCAACACATGTTGGCCTCATATGCATCACCCACTGACGTATTAAAAGAAGAAGAATGGAACTTCTGCGATTAAAAAGAACTGCAGAACTACAGTAAATTCAGTATGTGCCATATACGTCACGGTATGCAGGAAGGGGTTAAGAACACTTTTTTTATTGAATTTTTTATATTTAACATATTCTGTAAATGTACCACTAACAACCCCAAACATCATTTAAGCATTTTTACTTGAAAAATATCAATAATGTATTCAATTTTTTTTTTATTTATTAAAAGCGTTACTTTTGTTGTAGCCGCATGTAAGAAGTTTAAAATCGAAAAAAACAACAGCCTTACAGCAAACTTACAGCAGCCGTTTTGATTCTGATCATTTTAGGGTTTTAATTGCGAAATTCAATTACATGTCTTTTAAATTTGTTTTTTACATATATTAATTTACTGTTTTATTCATTTATTGTGACGTATTAATATCTTTTTTGGAATATTAGCCAGAAACAAATGCTCGTGTTGTTTAAAGTGCAAACGAATTAATCTTTCGCAATCTGGATGCACAAAACAAAAAAAAAAAAGCTTAAAAAATCATGCTTGAAATTTATTTTAAACATTCATAAAAAGTCAATAAATTGAGTCACAATTTTCAAATTGCATTTGAAAGAACATTCTTTACCTTTTTCAACAGTAGAACAATTTAAATTGTGCGATAAAAATTGTAATGAAAGTGAAGCTACTTACTCAGATAATGGCAACCATCATTATGACTTCCGCGTTATTCACTGTTTCTGCTTTATAATGTGGATATTTAATAATTCTTTAACTTATTGTACGTAAAACGTTAGGTTAGAGACTAAACATTTAAAACATATGAAGATTTTTATGATCAGGGGCAAAATGCCACTTGAGGCTGAAGTTATGCATTAAAATAAGCATAAGAGCAAAAAAAAAATAACGTTACAGGTGCTTGCCTAGCATTCTTTGGTATATTCAACATTAAAATAAATTTTCAATATTTTAGTTTTGCGATATTAATTTTTACATATTTGCAATTGACTTGTTAATACTTACAATTCAATACTTATTATTACCCAACTGCCAAGAAGGGTTATGTGTTTCACGCGTATCTGGGTATGTGGATTTCTTTATACCCTCGAAACATCCCAACGGCTAGATGGATTTTAATGAATGAGGTCTCTATCGATTCGTCTTAACCGTCCGATGGTTATAAGCTAGGTTTTAATTTCATAAATTCAAAATGGTGACAGTAAAATACAAAATGGCTGTAGAGACAAAAAAAATTACGCATCTTATTGAGTGGTATATCATTGGATAGGTCTTTCAAAATGAAGACGATGTTTCATTGACTATTTTACAGTCAGAAGCTCCGTTTAAATACTAGCAAAAGCCATGCTTTGTTTGGATTCGCGAAGCATTATTTGATAAGATAAATATTTTAAAGTAACAATATTTTTTTTATATTATTTTTCCATATTTATTACGGAAAAAGTTTATTTTATGTTTTGGCACATTTTAATTTTAGAAATGTAAATTCAGCCAAATAACTAAGAATTTCCTCAGAATTTTTTATTTATGATATAAGACTGGTATAAATAAAAATATTTTCGAAGCAAAATTTTAGAAAATATTTTTACATTTTCAACTAAAATCTCTTTTAAAGATGTTCTTACATCTTCCAATAGCCTCTGGTTTTTTTTCTAAAATGGTTTGAAATAGGTACGTTTCCAATCTTTGTAATTCACATCAAATAATCTTTGATAGCAAACTTAGAATAATATATTCGAAGAGAGCTTGAAGAAAGTTTCTTCTTCAAAATCCTATTTTCTCGAAAAACATTTGAAATCTGCTCTCGTTGATACTAAGAATTATTAACTTATTATATATTTGTTATTATTCAACCTTCAAATTGGAATAACACTTTATATAACGAATTTAACTATTAATTTTATTTGTTAACAATTCTTTTGCTGCTACTTTACAAAAATATCATTATATAATTCTTTTAAAACGCGTAAATATCGTCTGCGTAAATGATTTTACATAATAAGAATAAATTGTGTATTTGAATTCTTAACACTGAAAAATACTTTTATAATTGAATGTAACTAATTGAATTTTCACAAATTTTAATTCATTAAAAATATGATATAATTTTCATAAAAAGGGTATTTAAAAAATATCATAAAAGAAAGCGTGAAACTATTATATAATTAAAAGGAATTAACACCAAAATATGCACCATTTCTAACTAATCTTAATAAAGTATTCCATTAAAATGTGTATTATCCACTTAAATAACATACACTTTTAATATAAGAAAATTTAATGTTGTTTTACGGTTTGAAATATAAATTCTGCAGTTATTTTCAATATTTAAAATATTCCGTCTTCGCAAAATACAGATGTATAGGTTCCTTTCCTTATTTAAATATATATATATTTTTTTAAATGAGAAATTTTGATGCAACGATAATATTTTACGTACTTAATTATTCATGATTTTATTTATTTTTACTGACTCGATGATTTTAATTTACAGCACGAAATATGCAAGTTTCATTATCGTTTACAAAAATAAATCCGTATATTGGAAAAATATATTCAACGGAATAATAAAAAATGATTTTTTGTTAAATCATTCGATAAGAAAATAATATTGTCAGAATCTACAGGTCATATTTTATTTCTATCAAGTCGAAATAATATTTCTTTCCTTAATTAAACTTAAAAAACAGTTTTTGTGATATTTTGGCGGAATAATGAAAAAAAATTTTTTATTGAATTAATCATGATTCTATCTATAAATAGTAAGTTTGCAGATCAGGAGCTTCAACGTCACCTCTGCAAGTCATTGCGTTTTAATCTCACTTAGCATAAAATTCAACATCCTTAAATCCGAATTTTACTATTATTATTTTAATTACATAAATATTTATAAAAATATAAAATTCTTGGAAGTTTTCGGATTTTAGAAGCGATAAATTATACACAGTGTGATAATGATATACTGAAATTCTGACGAACGTCTTAGTCTGGTATTTTTTTAGATGAAAAAGTGGGTTTACCGTCATGGTCTTATTAAACTTAAATTAGTAATTTCCTAATTATTGTGCGAATGGTTATAGTATAGTTCGGATTTTGTTTTACACTCAGATTATTTTAGGATAAGTAATAGTTTGAACAATGATTTTATGTTATTTTAATATCCAAATAGAAATAATTAAACTGAATCTATTATATCGAATTCAAAAATCTAATATTTTGAAAATTTTTGATTCAGGAAAATATTTTCATGGTCATAGATGTAAGATCTTATCTAAATAGATTCTGTAAAATTACATAAGAAACATAACTTATTATCATTAACTAAAATTATAGCATGATAAAAATGGGGGGGGGGGTACATTTAAAGGTATATAAACACCTTTTATCCCTTAGGCTAATGTCAGACGAACGTCTATTTGCACGCTTTTTGTCTCAACATAAAAATATACACCCTAGCTAACAGGGGTTTCTTTTTCGTGTTCAAACAAAAAACTTGCAAATAGACGTTCGTCCGACATTAGCCTTAATCGTAGCGCCCGATACATTCACGGGCATTTTGGCCGTGAAAGTATCAGGCACGACGATTAAAGAGTTAATAAACTCATGTACAAGTTATACACGCAAAATCACCGACTTTATCAAAATCAATATCGATAAAAATATTATTGCTGCATTTAAAAAAAAATGAACTTAAAAAAACAAAAATCGTTAGATTACGGATTGAGTGAAATGAGGTGCTCTAATAAGGAGGGACATCTGTGAAGCTTACTTATTTTATACCATTCTTTTTAATTTTGAAAGGCATCTCTTTCGATATTCTTAGATCAGTTTATTAACAAGAAAGAAAATCATGCGTCAAGCATAGATTATGAAACATTTATCAACACTTCTTGAATACTCAAAGAAAACTTCGCCGTAGCATACTTTTGTGAATCTCTGTATATAATATGTATGTTTGTATATGTTCTACATAGTATGCTAAAATTTAGTTTAGTTAAAAAAATCATATCGGAGATAAAAATTGAACTTTAGTATTTTCTACCTATAGACAGAAACGTACATGAATTCTTTTCTACAGCCCTGTATATTACGTGAAGATTTTTATACGTGCCACATATTAACTTTTAATGATTCTATTTAAATTTTACAAACATCTGTTATTAAGTACTAAATGTAGCTGAGCTTTAAAATGCATAAGAAAAAAAAAAAAAACAAAAAAAAAACACAAATAGTAAATAAATATTAATTAACTTTGAAACACATACCATAATCGAAAGCGCTCTTCAGCAATCATCCCTAATAGACAATACTTCGGATACAGTATTGTATCCAAATTCTTTTATGCGACCCTGTAAGTGAATGATAAATACGATGCAAATCATATTCAATTGCAAGGTTCTTGTAGCAAATCTCAGTAATGTATACCAATTTCATAATGTTTGAAATGGTGCAATGCAATTAAAATACATTGCGAACAGTTTTTATACGAAGATCTGCATTATATAACACTTCTTTATATGACTTCTTTTGTTTGATCATGTAAAATATGATATATGCTTTGCACCCTTATACTTCAGAACGAATGTTTTAGTGCATCTAAAAAATACATATCAATTTTATTATGTTTGAAATAAAGTACCATCATTAAAATACGTCTCAAAATAATTTTCTTTATAGACCATAATATAATGAATATTTTTGAGTTCCCTGCACGCGCGCCGTAAAGGATACACATTAGATATTTTATGATAACAATGTTCTAGTGCACCTTCATAATGTATATAAATTTCATTGCGCTTAAAATTGTGTAACAATAGTGAAATACACCGCAAATGATTTTTTCCATAGACCATAATGTAACGGAATACTTTAGAAAATCCCTATAACTGAACAATGTATTCTACACACTTTATTTTCAATACCGGACATAATATGCAAAACCACTGTAATGTATATTAATTACACGTAATTCAGATTATATTTACGCGAGTTAGAGCCCAAACAGACAGACAAACCAAAATCATAAACACACTATCCAGCTATGTTGAAAAGAGTTAAAAAGCATTTATATGCGATTAAATGTACTTTTTATTACTTTTAGAATGTTGAAACATTAGTTTAATTACATCCTAATATACTCGCTAGCAACAACATATTAAAATTACCCAGAATAAGCACATTTGGAGACCTTTAAATCTACTGGGTAATAATTCCTTATCGTATACACTATTAATTGCATAATCGAATCCATTGGGCGCTGTAAAATATTTTTTGTGATAGCTTTTTAATAGTATCTACATTCAAATTAAAACCGTAATGTATTAAGTTAGTTCATATTTGACGCAGAGCTAGATTTAAGATTATACGTATTAGTACAAAAGATTAACTAATCTTTCATTTACCACAGCCAGATATCTTTCTTAATATTTCGTATTTGGGATTATTTGAATAATTTTCTTTGTAGGCTACGAAATGCAGTCGATAGGCAACGGACAAAAGAAAAGCATAAAATGAACTATGTATCATGTCAAACATGTAATTTGCTGAAACAAAATATTTTATATTATTCGAAATCATGTATAAAGTTACGTTAAAAATTATACACGTAATTAAAAAAAATTGAAAAATATATTGACAAAATTTCAAAATAATAGAAATAATTTAAAATCCTTATTTAGAGATTTTAGTATGCATAAATTAACATTTAAATCCATTAATTAAATGTGCCATTTTGTTTTAACAAATGGAAAATTGAAAATCGTCTGACTTGCCATAGAAAAGCATCATGAAGCAAAATAAAATGTTCCATATTTTCCGAAAGAATGAACCAAATTTAACCAAAAACTATGCAGCTAAGTCCAGATACCTTACGAACATGCCCAATTAATTTCAAGCTAATCGGATGCTTTTTGCGGCAGTTATCGCGGGACAGACAGGCAACAGACTAACAGACGGAAACCTAAACTTTTTCGTATTTCCACAGAAAGCCTTCACTGACGTTTCAGCAATTACTGACTCCATGATTTATTAAGTAGATTTCGTATGAAATACTACCTATTACATTCTCCCCTATGTTGGAATTTCTGAAAAAAATTTGCAGATCTACACCGATCATGACACCTAGAACACAAAACCACCCTCAGTAAAAAACTTTATCTATCTATCTATCTATCACTCTCTCTCTATATATATATATATCACTTTCTTGAGGACACGATAACTTCCACAATTCTGAACAAATTTCTTCCAAACTGATACACAAAATCAAGGGGCATAAAATCACGGTCAAGTTCGTTAATAGGCAAAATCGGACCAAGGGAGGGGTTTTGTGAAAACTGAAAAATCCCATAACTTCTTAATTTTTGTACATATCAAATCAGTTTAAAATTTTTATTACTTCTAAAAATAGGGTCAAAAATTTATGTATCACAGATTCTTGTTAAAATTAAAAATGGACTCAAGGGGCGCAAAAAATAGGGGTTTTGGGAGAAAAATTCATAACTTTGACATTTCTCAAGATATCAAATCTAATTAATTTTATTATAAATCTACTTAATATTATCTACAACTTTTCTATTCACAAGTTTTTAATAGGACCAATTCGCACCGCCAAAAAAAAAAAATAATAAAATAAATAAATAAATAAAACGAAAACAAAAAAGGATGGGGGGGGGGGGTTGAAGAAGAAAAAATCCATAACTCCATCAATTCACAAGATATAAAATCCCCATGAATATATCATATATATTCTTAATAATTTCTACAACATTTATATAGACAAGTTTTCGATAGGAACGATTCTTACAGCAAAAACAAATAAAAAATACATAGCGGTTGAAGAAAAAAATCATCTTATTAAGGGTGTATTTAAATCCAAACTGCTTATTTTCTGACTCATTTTTAAATTCATTTTTGCTCTCAAACGCATCCAGTTGGTAAATTCTCTTATTCAGAAACTATATAATGTACCGTAATGATCGATTTTTTGATAGAGGCAGAATATATTTAAAAAAATAATGTCAAAGTGAGTAATTTGAACAGAATTTCCCGAAGCTATTGTGTTAGAAACGAAAAATATGGTCCTACTGAGAAAATAATTGTTTATAAATAAAGTTTTAATTAATTGAACGATAAATAAAAACACAAGTCCTTTATAAATCTCTTCAAAAATCACGTCAGCTAGTTTCATATTTTTTCTATTAAAAATGAATCTGAAAATGTTCCAGAAAATTTCGAGTTTTTGAACACGAAAAAGATTTTTTTTTTTTTTTTTTTTTTTTTTTTTTTTAATACCGCCTTAACATAATTCTTATGAAACCCGCTGTTATATAAAAATGAAGTAAAAACTCATCAAAAGCTGTCAAATAAAATTGTTATAGTGGGTTTATCTCTAATCATGATTTAGTTTTAGTTGGTGAAATTAGTATACTTAACTTCGAAATCTACCTCCGCCTGTTGGCCGGGCCGGCAGGGATTTTCTTTTTTTTTTTTTCTTCTGAAAATATACGTGTTTTATTTTTTATTTGCGAAAATGCGTCCGTAATGGAAAAACATATAAAATAAATTAATTAGAATAATACATTTTTTAATGTTATTCTGGAAAAAAAAAATAACATTGTGCAAATCTACAGGTCATAATTTATTTTTATGTTTAATTTCAAACCAAAATACTGAATAGTTTTTTTTTTTTTTTTTTTTTTTTTTTTGTAACGTGTGCGACAAAATGTAATTTGTGTAGACTAGTGGAGGATGAGCGAAGCGAATCCTAATTACACAACCTGGAAGTTCAGTAGGTAGGATCTCTAGCTTTACTGCAACTCTAACCTTCATAGACATTTATAGGCCTCATCAAAATAGTGTTTATAGATAGGAACTAACAATTAAACGCAGCTTAAAAGTCATCAATACAAATAAATAAAAAAAATAGGTAAGTAATATAAAAAATTGTTTCATATTGATGAGAAATAATTAATTAGTTAGCTTTTTCGCAGTCGGTTTTTTTTTTTTTTTTTCAAATTTAATTTTTACTTGTTACAACTGTACTTTTTACATTTCAGAATTTAATTTACGATGAAATTCTATTTATGGAAAGCAACCTTATTAAGATCCAAGAAGTATCTTACGAATTATGTTTTCCACAGCCGATAATACTTTCTTTTCGAAAGGTCCATATCCATTTATTTGTTATCTCACCAAGTATAAGAAAAATAAATTCCATCTGAAAGTTAACATTAACTAGAACATACAATTAAATTTTATCGATCAATTTGTATTTTTATGGAAGGAGAAAATTCTTTTACAAATTTAATCATAAATAAGTACACTGGTGAAAACAATTAAAGGAACAAATGTTTTTTTTTTTACAAAAAAAAAAAAAAAAAAAAAAAAAAAAACTAACAAAGCAAATAAAACCGAACTTGGCCAAAATATCATTCGATATAAGACTATGTATGGCAAAACAAAAATGGGCACAACCTGCACCCTAAATAAGGAAACTCATCACGTGTCCAGCACAGCAGCTGACTGAAACCCTGCGGCAACTGCACCCACTCTTGCACCAAGGCACCCTTGAGCTCATCGATGGTCGTTGGAGCTGGTCTTCGAGCTGCAATTGATCGTCCAAGGGCGTCCCATACGTGTTCGATGGGATTAAGGTCAGGGGACATCGCAGACCATTCCATTCCTTGAAAATCCTACGAATCGAGGTATTCGTCCACTAACTGAGCCCTATGTGGACGTGCGTTATCGTCCATAATTACGAAATTTTGTGCATATGCTCCGCGGAAAAGTCTCACATAGGCTGCAAGGATCTCGTCCCTGTACCTCTGGCTGTCAGAGTACGTCTATCAAACACATGAAGGTCGGTATGCTCGTCTGCCATGATGCCTGCCAGACCATCAGACCACCTCCAGCATAGTGATCATTTTCGACAATGTTAGAGGGCCGATTTCGACTCTCGGGTTCTCTCCAGATGATAACCCGTCTCGAGTCGCTTTCCAGACTGAATCGCTACTCATCACCGTAGAGAACATGCCCCAAACTATTCTCTGTCCAAGACAGGTGTTATCGGCACCATGCTAGACGGAACTTTTTGTGGTTCACAGTCAAAGGGATGCAGACTACAGGGCACCTGGCATACAGGCCATCTGCATTAAGTCTCTGGGTGACTGTTATCCGTAAAATGGATGCTTCTGTAACATTATACAGGTGACACGACAGTTGTGTCGCTGTCGCGAACCTATCCCTTTTGGCTAGAAATTTCAAATAACGGTCTTTAGCCGGCGTTGTTGCCCTTTTCCGGCCTTGACCAGATCGGAGGACCACAGTTCATGTCTCTGTAAACTGTTTCCACAGAGTGGACACCACTGAACCTTCCTGGAACCCTGAGGTCCTTACAACAGGTAGCCTGTGATTGGCCGGCCTCTAGTCTTCCAATAATCCGCCATCTTGTGGCATCATCTAGGCATATTTCGACTATCCACACTAACGATGGGTAAACAAAGAAATTCAGAAAACAAGGATTGGGATATGCTACGATGCTTCAAAACGTCCTTACGCTAAAGCTAAAAGCAGTTATTGAAAAATGTTTTCTTTTTTCCATCAGCGTTGAGTTGCTAATTTGATTGTGAATAAAAAGGAGTATGAATTCCGTTTCTATGGTAATCCCAATAAAGCGAAATTGCGGTCTTCTTCACTAGTGGCTATAACGAAATATAAATTAAAGAGCAGAAAACAAGGATTGGGTTATGCTACGATGTTTCAAAACCTCCTTAAGCTACAAGATTCGGCGGTCAAATGAGGCACCTCTGCACAAACGCGATCACTGCGCCACTGCCTTATGACTACACAAACCACTGCGTGTCAGGTGTGTCCGCGACGAGCTTAAATATCATCTGATACCTAATTTGCGTATAGGGATAACTTATTTTTTTAAACCGTTTGTCCCTTTAATTGTTTTCGCCAGTGTAATAATCGATTCGACATATGAGAGTCACTTTCGCAGTATCATTTCACTTTAAAAGGCTTTGTTTTTGTTCAGTAACTTTTTCCAAAAATGTCTTTAAGTATACTCAACGTAAATGATTATTTTTACACAAATGATATGTTATTAGTACTGTATCATTTTATAGGATGTTGTTTTTAAAATTCAGTGGAAATTAGACTTTAAGAAAAGAGGTTTTTCTTGGCCTAAATACCAATATTTACTACACTGTAAACAAAAATATTACATGCAGTGAAAAGTCCCTGAACTTGTATTAGTTGGCAGCACTAACAAATTATCTATGTTATTTCTAGAAAGTACTGTCTTTCAGAAGGTTAGTGTCAAGTTTCCATGGGACTTAGGCCATTTGCTTACGAATTTTAGTCGTTTGTAAGGGATACTAATTTTGCTTTTCTGAAAATAATGGACAAAAAATAATATCTTGCTTCGAATAAACATTGTTTTTAGCAAAAACAAATACAGTCCAAACACAAAAATGTAATATGAAACATCAAGGCACATCTGCTCTATGGAAAGCAACAATTTGTCAATGGCTTATTGAATTTAAATGTAGCCGTAAAAAGCAACAAGGATGCTCCACGTACTGGATGATTGAGGTGTAAAATCCAATTAAAACATATTGCTTTGGATGACTGCATCCGTAAACAAACAATAAGTGTGATTGTCAAAAGAACCCGGATAAAGAAACAGACTTTGCAAGCTTTCCACATAAAGAGAGTGAAATTTGAAAAATAGGACCTTAGTGTTTGCATTTCGTTCCTGAGGATGATTATATTTATAGTTGAAAGTGCAAGGATTTCCATCATATAATTTAACATCTTTTAATATTTTTATCATCTTTTAAGCAATAAAGAACATTTTGTGCATATTTAATTTTCAAGTTTACGACATATCTGTTACAAAAAGCTCAACCCAATATGACTGAGCACTATTATTCTCAACCTAAAAATGTAAACATAATGATATTCAACTCCTTTCAATTCAATATATATATATATACAGATTACAGACTAATGAAATATCTTTTCTCATATTAAAAGAAAGTTTTTGTCAGTTTATCTGTTTGGGAAAATTTCTCTAGGAAAATCCATCCCACATTGAGCATCTGCAAATTTCGTTCGGTATAGATAGTTCCCAATTTACCCAAGACTCAGATTATTGTTTTTTATAATTAGCCAAGACATTAATTAAATCTCTCAATGAAAACTTATTATCAGCCCTGTTATCCTTGCAAGGTAACGTCTACTCCAATCCGATTGAAACGCCGAAATTCATGTACAGAAGAAAATGTTTAATTTTTTCCACATTTCAAAATTGTGATCGAAAACGTCCCAAAGTACTTTTAAAGAAATAGGATAAAGACACATATGGATTCTTGGTACCTGAGTATTTCTGATTGTAACCTTTATTAAAAAATATTGATATTTACAATTTCAAAAAAAAATATTTTTCTAAATCAGTTATTGATAAATATTTTTCTTTTTTCCAGCAACGTTGAGTTGCTAATTTGATTGTGAATAAAATGGAATATGAATTCTGTTTCTATGGTAATCCTAATAAAGCGAAATTGCGGTCTTCTTCACTAGTGGCTATAACGAAATATGGGGTGAGTGCAAAAGTTCTACTCGTTTTGAGCATATGTAAATGTCAAGTACAATACAGTCAAAACAGCTGACGTTTCGAGGGCAGGAAAGAGGATACTAACGCGTGGAGCAGTAGAGTATGTATAGGCACAACATTTCTCAGAAAAAATCATGCGGAACGGGAAATAACATAGCAAGCAAGCGAGACCATATCAGACATTGTTTACTGTACGAGTATGATAAAGCCGTTACCGCAGCATTTGTCATGTGTATGGGGAAGATGCAGTGAACTATAGCACCTGCAGCCATTGGTTTAGGAAATTCCGGGTCAGAGACAAGAGCTGTAAAGATCATGCCCGTTTTGTACGCTATCAGTGTTTCTGACGAGGATATGGACACAGCCATAGCAAACTCCAAGTATCCAACAGTCGGAGAATTAGCGGAAACATTCTCGGTACACAGAACAACAGTCAAAAGACGGGTGCATGCGCTTGGCTTCATCACCAAATTCGATCAGTGGGTACCACACCAGCTTACAGTAAGGCAACAAAAAGAGAGGATCCGCATCTGTGCTTTTTGTGCTTTCCTGTAACAGTAGAGAACCATTTTTGAACCGAATTGTAAGGGATGTTGAGAAGTGGGTACTGTACCGTAATGTGAAGCGGCAAAGGACCAGTTGCCTATGTTTCAGGAGGTACAACATCGACCTAAACAGGAGGACTCCATTTCAAAAATGTTTTTCTCGGTGTGTGGTTTAATGCTAGGGGAATAACCAACTAGGAGGCCCTTGCACCAAACCAAATTTTCAAAGCAGACCTCTACTGACAACAATTGGACGAATTGTGAGCAAAATTCACGTCTAAGCGGCCAGGATTCATCAATCGCAGGTGGGTTCTCTTTCAACACGATAAAGCCAGCCCTCGTGTTGTTTTAAATATTCGGCAAAAATTATTGGGCCTTAGTTGGAAACTTTTACCTCAGACGGCGCATAGCCCCGACCTTGCACCTTCGATTTATCACCTTTTTTGCTCGGTACAAAACGCCTTTGCTCACCGAACCTTCAATGATGTGGGGACTGTAAAAACGGCGTTACGACAGTATTTTGACTGTAAAACAGAGGACTGTTATCGACGTGGAATTAACTTACTACCAGACAGATGGCAAGAGATCATACATAATGATGGTGCACGCGTGAATTCATAGGTGCTTAACTTTTTGTGTTCTCGGCCTTTCTGTTTTCGCTAAAAAAGGGTAGAACTTTTGCACTCACCCAATATAAATGCGATAGTAAGGATTTGAGTTCTTTGAGTATTCAAAATTAAACATCTCGAGAACTATACACAGAAAAAGAATCGCAAAAATCTTTTAATCTACGCTGCCAAAAGTAGTAAGGTCCCCAATCCTACGGTTTTATCTGAAAATTTTTTGCTTAAATATTGAAGAAGTTTGAGCATAATGAAATATAATTTACATTTCTATTTCTAAGTCAATATAAAAAAAAACTTGGAATACATTAAATGTTAGTGAAGAACAAACTTTGACTATATCTTAACACATATTTAATGCATTTAAAGTGGAAGAAAAATGCATATGACTATTCACCTTTTTAAAAAAAGTTACACTTTTTCAGTAATAGCAAGCAGACTGGTAATGTGAAATATGGTCATAAAGAATATTGAAATTACTAGAAAAAAAACACGATTTACAAGAATAACCAAAATTATTGAATGAGTAAATCTTAGTACATCATCTATAAATTATCAGATTCCTTGAAATTTTTAGACTTGTCTTGAAACAGTTGTCTAGCTGGTATTCCATATCACCTGAAACACCATCTTGAAAAACATAACCTCTTCACTATTCAACAAGTTTGCATAGAGGTAAACTGACTGAAGCAGAAATAAGTATAGCTGTTCAACTTTACATCGAACTTGGGTCACATCACTGACAATTAGACTTTATAATTAATACGAATTTTATATAATTTAGCTGCAAAAAACTGCAAAATTGACAATACTTTTTTTTTCACTGTGTTGCTCCAACAACAGACATTCAAAGAGGATTGAGTACAGTGCCACAAGGGAATACTGGGAAATCGTATGGCAAGTTTACGCTTGGCTGCAACATGGTATACACGTGATATTGAAATATTCCATATTGTCCGACCATTACATAATACCCGAACATTCTCTATAAAATTCATAAAAATGAGGATCGTTTTTAATAATTCACCGGGAGGGACGTAGTGTTCCGTTTGTATGTCCGGAATGATTTCCTTTCTAAAAGTAAAAAAAAATCACAATATAACGTGTGTAGCCCGCTCGCGTGTATGTATCGAAAGCAATCGGGCCTTTGTTCTAATGTTCTTTGGGAAACGGGTTCGTTTAAAAAAAAGACCAGATTAGCGAGACCCCGAGGATCCCTGGGCGGGTCTGCTAGTAATTAATTAAAACAAAAATATTCCATTAAATAAATAAACGAGAAAGAAAATCATGAGTCAAGCATGGATTCTTAAACACTTTCCAACACATCCAGAATACCATAACAAACTTTCACAGTTTAAGGTAGCCTACGATCGGAGCTCTTTTTTCATACGCAACAATTGAAAAATACACATGTTTTTAGTGCCATTGTAATACAGAATGTTGAAAAAACATAAAATCCTAACAATACCTTCATAACTTTAAAAAAATAAGTGGGGAATTTTTCCTTTTTTAGCAATATTTAAAGATTATGCCAGACAGCGTTGACTCAATTCAACTATTAAATATATTTTTAACAATTTGGAAAAATGGTTATTGTTGTCGTCAGGGTAGGAAATCAAAAGCATATCTGAAGGTTTTCATTGGTTTAATCCGCATTTTATTCGTTTTCTGATTGGTCTCTACAGTAATCTGTATTTCCCTTTACTTTCAACAGAGATGGATACCTTCTGTTGCCACAATGACAAAAAAGTAATAAAAACTACAAAAAATTAATAACTCAGAAACAAATTGAGATACAGCTTTCAAACAAATTGCATTTAAAAGTACATTTTTTTCTCTATACGACGGTGTAAAAAGTAATATTGTGCGATGTTTAGAAGTTTAAGAATGAAATTTCATTTAAAATTGGTTGTCAGATTTCTTGGAAAAATTTCTTGGATGGAAAAGCCTTTTCCCGGACAGCCAATGAAATGCTTGGATAATGCATAAGTTCCAGGTGGATAGTACGTACGAGTCGCAGGCGATTTTTGTCGCTTGGAATTTTTACGTGTAATAACACTATTAATGTTTAATTCATGGCGTACATAATGTATGATGAACTCCGTGCGATTTTTTATTTCTTAAATTTTAGTCTTTGAAAAAATCATTTTCCAAATGGTCGTTGTAATTTGTTAAATTGCTTTTTTTTTTTTTCAATTTCTTTTGTACTACATATTAGTATTGCTATTACACTTAACTATGCACTGAACTAAGGGGTTTACAATAATTTCAAAATTAGCTGAAATATTTCGAAATATGTCAAAAATACACATTTTTTTTTTTTGAAAAATTACCATTGTTTTATATTTTAGTACCTATAAAATAATTACGTCAGCACATAGAAATTAGATTCTATTTCAAAACTTATTGGATTGTAATATAAAAAGCATTCTGACAAATATTCACTGAAATATGTTTAAAACATTTTATGATACAGAGTTTGTCGAACATGTAAATAACGTTTTATTTATTTATTTTTTTTTTTCTTACAGAAATCGCATTTGAAAATTTCTTAATTATAAAATTAATCTAGATGTGTCAATTAAAACATTTTGTGATACAGAGTTTGTCGAACATGTAAATAACGATTTTTTTTCTTTTTTTTTTACAGAAATTTCATTTGAAAATTTCTTAATTACAAAATTAATCTAGATGTGTCAATTAAGGCTTGTTAGTGTTTTTATGTAAAAATAATAAGAAGAGCATACATAGAAACATTGTTTACTTTTGTCCTCGTCTTCCAACTCTCACTTCTGTTATTGTCTTCATTACTTCAGATTTATTGATTTGACCATAACTCCTCTTTTATTAATCGTGGGATTTAAACTAAAACAGATTGGTAATCGTAAAATATTTCTCTTTAAAATAAAATAATAAAACAATTAGAAAATATTCTCTAAAATGGCCACTTTAATGTAGACAGATGATATCTTTAAAAGAGGAAAGATGATATCCAAGTAAACAATTAAAAAAATGCATAATACATTTGGGAAACCAACTTCAGAAATTACATCTCCAGTCTAAAAAATATTAGAATTTTTTACTGGAGCCTTGTATATCATCAATTGTATACATATTGCGTAGTGTATTAAAATTTATTTCGTTTAGGAAATTCTTAACACAGTTGAAATTTTCCCTTCATCAATTTCCGTCAATAAACGGAAATGTACTTGAGATCTTTGGTGCAGCCGTGTATATGATCTATAGAATTTATACACAAAAAGTACTATGCAAAAAAGTAGTTGAATTTAAAATGCATACCACAACTGAAAACGCACTTCCAGCAATTATCGCGCATACAGAGTATTGTAACCGAACTGTTTTGTGTGTCCCTGTAAATTAACGATTAATATTATGTACACCCTATTCTGCAGTAAACATCTTGTAGTACATAGCAGTGATGTATATTAATTTCAATATATTTGAAATAGCGTAACTTCATTAAAGTTCAATGTAAACTATTTTTCTCGTGTACCATAATGGAACGGAATATACTGAGTGTCTTTGTAAACAAAGTATGAATGCTACACACTTCATTTTTTAATAACGAACATGCTAGAATAAATCTGAGTAACATATGCCAATTATACAGCAATCACAGTAGATTTACACAAGTTAGAGCGTGGATAGACAGAAGACCAGAAAAATCGAGTTGATAAAATGTTGGAAAAAGTTAAGCTAATGTCAGACGAACGTGGTTTTGGATGATTTTTTCGCTTTTACATCCTCTCTACACATGCTAGCGAAGGTGTAGAGAGGCTGTAAAAGCGAAAAAAGCGTGCAAAAAGACATTCGTCTAATATTAGCCTTAAAAAACGTTATTTTATTCACAGACGATATTATATTTCCTTTTCAAAAGTTCATATCCATTTATTTCTCTTTTCAACCAATATATGTCACCCTTAACTGGAATATAAATTTGAATGTTATCCATAAATTTACATTTTATGCAAAAAGCAAATTTTCTCACAAATTTCTTTCATAAAGAAGTAATAATACATCCTAGCGATATTGCTTTGACATGTGACAATCATTTATCTCATATTATAACACTTTAAATGGTTTTGTTGTTGTCTAATAACATTTTGCTCTTCAATTTCATGAAGTTGTGCAAAATATATAGTTTTATATATTTGATATAGAAGTTGCGTTTGGAAAAGAGTATATTTTTATAGAACAGTCGAATCTCGTTAACGCGAACACACAAGGGATTTTTTTTTTTTCCTTGTTAAAAGTAGTTCGCATTATCGATACTTTAAAAGTATTATATATTCCATCTAAAAAGAATAAATATGCATACGTACAGTCATGGAAATAAAAAGTAAACAGACCTTCGTAACTTAGCAACAAGTTGTCGTAGAAAAGTTACATGTACAAAACGATTGAAAACAAAGTCTACTTTTAAAATGATGCATACAAAATTTGCTTGGGGGTGATCTACATATCAAAACAAAGCCAAACTTTCTCTTTTTTTATAGCAATGTCCATGTTTGATACAATAAATAAATTCTAACCCCTTCAATTGACATAAATTCAAATTTTCATGAAATTTGTACGATTAGTTTCCGAGAAATTAATTATTTTAAAATTAGCCTATTTTAGGAGTTGTATCCAAGTTTAATTAACATACTCGACTATTGAAATGCTACAGAATGACTGTGCCACTTCTATTAATGAATTATTTCTTGCCAATATCACTGTTTCTCTCGCTTAATATGTTTCGACTCTTGTCAGCGCAAATATTTCAATAAAATGAGTAAAATATATATATTTTTTTCAAATTATGCTTTTTTGCGCATCATCGACGGCCCCTTAAGCCTTCATTTTGACTCTTTTTAAGCATAATTCGAAAATTACTCGACAGAAAAATTTTAAATTGAGAATTCGCATAAAGTAGGACATAATAAATATAAATCTATCAAAAGAAGTAGGTTGAAAGTCATATTTTTTTCGAATATTAATTTCATAATTCATAATTTATATTATAAAATTTTTAAAATTACAGCATCAATGTATTTGTGTAGTATTATAACCACACACAAAATTATCGCATTAGGATTGTTATTTAAGGTGTATTAATAGAAATATGAAAATGTAATTTAACATTGCAAGCCTTTAATTTTCTTAGGTGACCATCTACATATTAAAACGAACCATAACTTTTTTTTTTTTTTTTTTTCAATAGCAGTACACAATTCTGACAGCATTAATGAACTCTACACCCTTCATTTAGCCTAAAAACAAATTTTTATGCAAATCGTACCATAAGTTTCTTAGAAATTAATTATTTTAAAACGAGCTTATTTTAAGGGCCGAATCCAAATTGAAGTTCGGTACTCGATTGTTAACCAAGAGTTGTTAACCCCCTTCTTGATCAAGGCAACTTAAGCACCACTCAAGCAGTCAATGAACACTGTTAGATAACAGGACAGCAGAAGAAATTTCAAAATATCTAGTCACTTCTATCATAGACGGCCCCTTAAACCATCATTTTGCCGTTTTTTAAGCATAATTTAAAAACTACTTGGAAGAAAAATGCGAAATTTTGGATTTCCATAAAGCAGGAATTAATAAATCTAAATCCATCAAAAAAAATTATACGTTGCAATTCATTATTTTTTCGAATGTTAATTATATAATTCATAATTCATATCATAAAATTATAAAAATTGCAAATTCAGCGTACTTATGTTTGGGTATATTAGTATTATTGCTGCACAAAAAATTAGCACATTAGGAGCATAATTTCGGGAGTTATAAATAAAAATATGAAAATGTAATTTAACATTAGAAGCTCTAAAATTTGAATGTTTATAATTCAAAAACTTACCATTCAGATGACTAGAAATTTCATTTTTAGGCATAGTTTGAACCGAAGATTTAAAATATATTGTCAAAATCGGGTGTCGCTATTTAAAAAAAAAAAAAAAAAAAAAAAAAAAAAAAAAGTTTGGTTATTTCAGTTAAAAGTAGGCATTATTTCCAATCGATTGGTACCAATTATATACATTTACTTTTAAAAATGTATGCGTCATTGTGTCAGAAAATTTCACGCTTGTTAAGCAGTGAACTTGAGAACAGCCTTCAGATGTACACTGAACGAAAAAAAAGAAACCTTTTTCCTTTATATATTTTGTGTACATGTAACAGGGCTGCCACAGACGACTATTTTTCTAATTCTATCTTGCACCACTTTTTCTAAACAAAAATCTTTCACATACACTTTGCCAACATGTGAAAGAGAAACATATTATAAAATTTGTATTTTAAAAATACTGGTGCGAATAGAATATAAAATAGTCGTCTGTGGTAGCCCTGATGTAAAATCTCAGGATCCAATTAACCCCAATGTATGATACATCCTTAATTATTATACATCTTTCATGACTTCTAAATAGTATTCAGCAATTACTTTTTTCGTAGGTCCGTTTGAATATATTGTCAAAGATTCCCGGTCCAGAAAACTTAAAACTTCCAACCCCAACTTCCTTCACTACTTTTATCAGTCACTCTAATAACCTAGGCTACCTGCTATGCTTAGTAAAACATTGTTATTTTATGCGCAAAACATAATGGATACCAGTGTAATAAATTGCATAAATACTAAATCAATATTTATCTATTTAATTTTTTTAATACAAAAAAATCAATATAACCAACATATAAATTCAAAATGATCACTCACTGAAGTTCATTGTGATTAATGTTCGTTGGCGAAAGAGGCACGTTTTATTTTTTGCAGCCAGCCTGAAATTCGGGGTCCAGTTGATGCAGCTGATTCTCATCAAGTTGTTAAAATGGTCATATTTACTGGTGTTTCATGAAGTTTATTTTTCAGAATGGCGCTTCACACACATAAGTTGAGCCATGCATGACTATCATGAGGTTTTGGAAACTGAGCATAAATGTCCTTTAAAACAACATTTTCTTTAATTCGATTATTTCCAACTGTTAGGGCAGAACTGTTGTTACCCGGGTCGAGTTGCGTCTACAATTACTGAGTGTATGGTACGCGTTGTTCGCTGAATCGTCATTATTTACTGTTATTCCCAATTGGCCCGTACAAAACATGCCAGTGGACTGCATGCGGACCACAGTACAGCATTTGGTATCATTTATTCTAGTATATAAGGGATGTTTTAAATAAATATAGTCTCGTACGCAGATCTTCTGTAAATAGATAAGTGCTGTCTCATTTGTGTTGAGCGTTCAGTTATCGAGCTTCCACTGTATATATTGTTATCGTAGTTGCGCATTCTGATTCAAATAAGAATATAATAAAACTATTGCGCTGAGACAATACTTGGGAGTTTTACAATGTTATATGCGATGAATAACATACGCACATGAATCAGTAATAAAATTTTCTGGGTGTTTCAATAATATTTAGACGATCCTTTTTTTATAGGCCGTGGGCGACAGCACAGACAGTCACTTCATTGAGTTCACGGCTGAAATTCCAGAATTAGTTAAATCTCGATTGGCATATAAAAGCGCGATAGGTCTGCCAAGTCATGTCTTTATGGAAAACACCTGAAAACCCGATTTTAGCGATTGACTCGTAGGTTTACCAATGTGTTTTCCTACGCCCAAAGGTATGAAAACATGGATGACTGGGAGCAGGAAAACACAATGGAAAATCTACAAGTCAATTGCTGAAATCGGGTTTTCAGGTATTTTCCACCAAGATATGACTTGGCAGAACGATTACGTTTTAATATGCGAATCGAGTTTTAACTAATTTTGGAATTTCAGCCGTGAACTCGATGAGATGATTGTCTGTGCCTCCGCATTCCGGTCTATTAATGACCGAGAAATTTTATCATATATGAAGTTTATTTTGCTATTAAAAGCAATAAGAATATTTTTATTTAAAAAATAGGGAGAACAGAATCCAAATCAATTGGTATCAAACAATCTAATTCAGTGATTCCCAAATAGGCAATATCGTCCTTCAGTTGAATTGATAGGTGGTTGCAACTGTTTTCATTGTTTTGAATTTTTTATTATTTAGTTAACGTTTTGTCCAATGCATTTTCACATGCTACGACAAAAGAAGAAGGTGGAAGGTATAAATAACTAAACATGGTGGTTTGCTCAAAATATCAAAGCATTACGACAGCATAAACCAAACAATTAGTAAAAGTTTAATTTACATACAAAAATCTCGTAATTAAATCACATAAAAAACAACGTTTAAACACACAGTATACAAATTAAGTACAGTAAACTTCCGACTATCCTGCCTAATGTGGCGGAAGGGTAGGCCGGATAATGAAAAATTTCGGATAGGACGGAATTCTACAAATACTTACTAACTTTGTTCCCTCACCCCGCCATGATATTAAAAACGCACGTTACAAATATTAAGATAAATATTACGTATACAGTACATGCAGTTTCTTGGCCCCACCAGTGGCTGAGAGGTTCTGCTCTCGAAGCTGGTAGACGGGAGGTGCTGGGTTCGAACCCAATTGCGCCCGTCGGCCTAATTGTTCGGAGTTTTCGTGGTTTTCTTCGAACCGTGGATTTCCATGCGTTAATACGGATTAGGTTCCCTTAGAAAGACCTCCACGGAAGGCACTCCCCCTAGGGCCCATATCCCTCGTGTAGATAATTGGCCGTCAAGAATCAACCCAACCCAACCCATGCAGTTTCTAACATAAAACATAATCCAAATTCCTAAAAAATTGAGTAAATCTTATTTTACTGTTTATTAATAAATGATTGCACAAATATGAAAAGTTATTCATACGATAAGAGTCAAAACTTACAGTTTTTAGTTTTTGAAAAAGTCCTTAATTGAGGAATGCTTCTCCCTGTTAGCCTCTTCCGCGACGCAATGTCCCTCCATTTACGCAAGTAGATGATATAGAGTGGTGTCGATTCCTGTTGACTAATGTACTGCAGTTCTGCCTCAATCGTCTTTTGTGAATGTGGGATGAGATTTTTCCTGCAATCCTTTTAATATTTTTCTTCTGATGTTTCTCCCTCTGTCAACACTTCTACAAAATATTGTTTTCAATTAATTCATTAATTTCGTCTTTTGCCATCCATTCTGTAATGTCTTCTGCATTTACATCATCAGAGCCCGGTATATTTTTCAGCAACGGAAGAAGCTTATCGTTCTCATATTTAATTGCAGCTTCCCCCACGTGTTTATGTTTACCTTTTTGGTGCAAAAGGACGTTCCAAGACCTTGCAATTACTATGTTTGGAATTTCTTCCCATGCTTTTGGCATCCACCTGGACAGGAGCTTGCCTGCCTTAGTCGCTTGCAACATTTCTCTTTTTTTTAATAGGCTGGATAGTAAAGAGGGTTTGATAGTCGGGAGTTTACTGTACTATGAAAAAGAACAGAAGTACGTTTCGTGAGTAAATTGGACTCACATCATCAGTGTCAATAAAATAAAATCATTCCCGAAAGACATGAAATTCAAAGACGAAAACCCAAATGATAGTAAAAACACACCGAAAGATCATGATGTTCCATGAACCAAAAATGGCGCACTGCGACACAACAAATCAACCCTGAAAGGTGAGATGGAAGGTACATTCGAAAAATCGTTGACAAGAGAGTTTCTAAATTTGTAAAAATAAACAGCTTCAAAAAATTCTAAATATGAAGATGTATTGCATTTTTTAACAATAGTGACCAAATCAAAGTTAATATTATGTCCCTCCCCCACCCACCCCTCCAAAAAAAAAAGATAAGCAAAGATGGTTTTGAAACTCTTTTTTCTTAACATAATTTATGTGTTTATCGATTTTGCAACAGAAATATCGATTATTTTCTCCAAAATAGGTCAAATCACATTGGCATTGTATATTGTAAATACCCCAAAAGTTTTGAGGAGGAATTTTATCCTCATCAGAAGTGAAAATTTTAGTTTATTGGTGGACGTAAAAATTACTTTAAAATCATCATTTCATAAAATATTAGCTATTTTGAAGCTAGAAGGGTAAAATGGCGAGGTTAGAAAAAAAAACCCCGCAACAACAGAAGAATCAGGATTATCATAGCATTTATTAAATTTATACTTATAATTCAAACTATCGTAATTATTCGTGCATTTTACTGTACGCATTACACATATTTAGTTTTGAAAATGTATGAAATATGTTTCGTTTTTCTGTGCATTTTGAAATGTTCTATTCTTCTTCTGTAATGAAGTAATTAATTCCCTTTATTGTTGACCGAAAAATACAACTTTACTTTTATTTCAACAAAGAACTTGTGCTTAAAAATGTATATTACAGTAAAAGTTAAATTATTTCATTAATTGAGAAAATTACATAACACTTAGACAATAATAGTGCACGACAGAATGATAGCATACATCCAAGGACAGGAGGCTGCAGAAGGCGCAGATAAATCTTATGTTAATTAGTCGCTTACTTACAGATGAAGGGCAGATTATTTTTAAATATACAGAGAAAATAGATAATATATCTCACATCCTCTAACCCAAACTTTGTGTGAGATTAGTACGCTAAAATGCATGAATAATTGTGGATTGCTATCCGATACCTAACTGTCTTAAACAGTTTCATTCATGTTGTCAAAATGTCCCAATCCTCGACGCAAAAATCATATTTATCAATGAAAAAACAAAGAAATTCAAGTAAATTTTTATTTGCATATTTTATGTAAGCGTATATTGTTATTTAGGCATCTCCGTTGTTTAAATTTCTTAAATGTAATTTATTTCGTTGTTTTGTTTTAAAAACTTTCAGTTTGATTTAATACTTAATCTTATATGTATTAAAAATAGTATGTCTATCATCGGTTGCCGTTTGTAAAAAATATTCAAAGAATAAATAAAAAATGATAGGATTATAAAGAAGAAATCGAATAATGAATATTTTTTATATTATAATCTTAAAAACAAAGTATGATGGAATCAGGACAGCAAAATATTTCTTTTATTCAGGGTTTCGCCTAAAAACATACACCGACTGTTGTAGGGGAGACTGGGGATGAAAGGGACACTCAAAATTTGAGGACGAAAATAAAATGCAGAAAATTTCAACTTTGGCTCAATCATGGGCGATACTTTTTCTGTCCTAATAATCCTTAAAACTAACGTCAGCAATTTAGCGTTGTAGGTAGTGAAAGCAAAACTTGTTTTTGATATAAAAAAGTAAATTTTGATCTTGCTTTTCTTTTTTTCTCTAAAAAATTAATATTGTGTTTAGCATTGTAATATTTATATTATTTAGCTCTATAAAGTATGCACTTTATATGAATACCGGTATATTTTGTTAGCTAAAATACTGCTATACATGAATACATTTGTTATTTAGCTAGGTGGATATGGAGTTGAAAGGGACAGTAATTGAGGTGTTGAAAGGGACATGTCCCTTTCAACCCCTCGTGCTTTATTATTAATTAAACCAAATATTATTTATGTTTTGTAAAATTTAAATCATGGTTTTAGTTTTTTATGTAGAAAGAATGAGTGCATTACTATGTAGAACAAAAATAAGCAAATATTACAATAACATATACCTACAATTTTGGTATTTTTTCCTTTTCCAAAAATCATCAAAAAGTCAATATGATTCGAAAATATAAAAGGAAATTTTAGAAAAATCGAATTACTGAAGGGAAATGTTGTGTGCTGTATCTGAAGAAGAGGACAAAGGGGTGTCTGTTAGATCAGCAGCTAAAGCCTACGGCACTGAAAAGTCCTTTTTCGAAAGAATTGTTCTAAAATTTAAGAATGCACAAGCAGATGAATTTCAATACACCCATTTGGTATTAAAAAGTTTTTAGTGAAGGTCAATAAAAAGAGTTAGCTAAAAAATTGCTCTAAGCATCTAATATGAATTATGGTTTAACAATTGTGCATATGAGTATTCAATTTGTTTGAATTCTCGATATATGTCCCTGTCTTGGGACACAAACAAGCAAGTTGGAAGTGATTGGTTCCAAGATTTTAATCAACAAAGTTCATTAATTTCTCTTACGAAAATCTATAGCCATTAGTTTAACAAGAAGTACAAGTTTCAACAAATCTAATGTTAGGTATTTTTTAAACACCTTTAGTCAGTTATGAATCACTAAAAATTCACACGGAATATAATATATAACTGTGATGAAACAGGTTTAATGACAGAGCACAAGTCACCAAATATAGTAGCAAAATCTGGTGAAAGCAATTTTCTGACGTAACATCTGCTGAACGTGGTAAACTTGTCACACTTTTTTCTGCATCAGGTAACTTTGTTCAACAGTATTCGTTTTTCCAAGGAAGAATTACAAAGGGTTCGTCCTCGAAAAAGCCCCATCCCAAAGGCGTGGACTTGCTCATCAAAGTTGGTGGATGACCGCAGAATTTTTTTTAAAGCAATTGTGCATTAGCTTAATATTGTAGTTGTTCCAAAACTGATCCAACACTTCTTTCATTTGATAATCATGAAAGCGATACAAATATTAAGGCAATGAAATTTGCGAAAGGTAATTGAATAATTAGGGTAACATTCCTGTCTCACTTTATCCACAAACTACTGAAAAGTACTCGGAATGAATTAGAAGTACATTTTTTCAGAAAAAAAGGATTAAAACCACATTGTATTTACTGATACTATTGACATGAATGACCCGAATATCAATGATATTCTGATGAAGTTACCTAAATCCGTAACTGGTGGTGAGACAGGTAGAGCTAAATCTGTCTTAAAATTTTTGTTTTAAAGTTGTTTTCTGTCAAGTCGACCTAAACAAGATGGTTTTCTTGTTTTTGTTTTATAATATGTTGCAATATGTTTTATTTTTAATTGTGTATTATTATCTTTTATTTTTGAATAATGTAATCTCAAATAAAAAGGAAAAAATGGTCATACAATTGTTTTATTTATGTATGTTCCTTTCAACCCCGCACAGTGTCCCTTTCATCCCCTACAATGGGGTTAAAAGGGACATTTCTCCCGATTTATAAAAATGCGTACAGATTTTAAATTACAGTATTTGAGGATAAGAGGTTTTACTAGTATTAAAGCAACGGTTTTAGAAGAGAATTAGGCGCAATCATGATAATGATATCTATTAATGACATTATTTTATAAGCTTATAAAGACAAAATGTCCCTTTCATCCCCACTCTCCCCTATTGCAATCGCACCGTAATCATTTTGGAGGGAACATGAATATTTTTCTGTTTAAAACAGGGTTAATTTGTATAATGTTTTCTTTTTACGAATTTAACTTTTCTGTACATATATTCAAATACTAAAAAAACCCAGTAAAGTACGAGTACTACTTGCGCACAGAGGGCTCCGTACAAAAAAAAATATTAATCATTAAAATTTTTATCTATGATTTAACCCTTTCAGGGGCGGTGGTATGTTTATAAAACCATTTAATTTTAATCCTCAAACTCCACATTGAAACCAAAATTTTGGTAAAATATTTTCTATTTAATATGAAAGTGAAATACAGCCTTTTCCTTATTTCCAATTAAATTTGTTGGTAAATTCTGGTGCCATTCATTTATTTCAACACTTTAGCATTGAAAATGCTTCGCCCTGAAAGGGTTAAAAGTCGATGGCGCACAAAGTCTGCGCACGTGTCTTTATGTATGTCCAAATCGTCCGTATCTTTAAAAGTTAATATCTCGTATCAGTACGGACAATTGTTTTGTAAAATCATTATCAACAATCCTTTTACATTTTCGAGATGATAGGCACCTCGAGCGCCCCCCGACTCACTTACTGAGCGCTCGCAAATGAAATTTTTGTGTAACGAAAAAATGCAATTTTATAAAACTATGTGACCTCGGGTAATCACTATAATTTTCCTGCAACGTTTAAATAAACTTCTACTACCCAGGGGACAAGGGACGTTTAAGACCTTAAAAATCAATTTTTTATTTTTTGTAAATTTCACTTTAAATATTATTCAAGGGAACATTATATGCATTATGACAAGCATTTATCACAAAAAAAAAATGATTTTTTTTTTTTTTTTTTTTTTTTTTTTTTGAGGAAAAAGTGAAATTTTACGCGTCATCTTAGAAATCTTCGAAATGCGGCTTGTGCGTTCCATATCAATGAAAATCCCCAATATTTTTTTTTTATAAAAGTCTGGTTTATATATTATATTATTTAAATATTATATTATTTAAATATAAAAATTTTTTAAAAAATTGAAAATTTTTGAAATTTTTTCGAAAATTTTTCAAAAATTTTTGATTTTTTTCTTTTTTTTTTTTTTTACTTTTATATTCAAATAATATAAAATTCGATGCACAGTTTTACTTACATATATAAACCAAACTTTTATAAAAATATTGAGGATTTTCATTGATATGGAACGCGCAAGCCGCATTTCGAAGATTTCTAAGACGACGTGTAAAATTCCATTTTTTTCTCAAAAATAATTTATTTTTCATTTTTTTGGTGATAAATAGATGCCATAATGCATATAATGAACCCTTGAGTAATATTTAAAGTGAAATTTACAAAAAAAAATTAAAAAATTTAAAAATTTAAAAAATTTCGAAAAATTAAAAAAAATTTTCTTTAAAACTTCATATTCAAATATATAAAATTTGATGCACAGTTTTATTTATATATATAAAGCAAATTTTACAAAAAAATATTGGGGACTTTCATTGATATGGAACGCGAAGGGGGCATTTCGAAGATTTCTAAGACAACACGTAAAATTCCATTTTTTTCTCAAAAAAAAATTTTTTTTTTCATTTTTTTATTGTGATAAATGCTTGCCATAATGCTTAAAATGTAACCTTGAATAATATTTAAAGCAAAATTTACAAAAAATAAAAAATTGATTTTTAAGGTTATAAAAGGTCCCTTGTCCTCTTAAATAAACTTCTACTACCCCTAATTTTTACCCGACTGAAAAATCCCTGCCGGCCCGGCCTACAGGCAGAGGTAGATTTCGAAGTCAAATATACTAATTTCACAAACAAAAACTAAATCATGATTATAGATAAATCCACTTTAACAATTTTATCTGGCCGCTCTTGACGAGTTTTTATTTCATTTTCATATAATAGCTGGTTTTATCAGAATCATGTTAGGGCGATATTCAAAAAAATACTTTTCCATGCTCAACAACTCGAAATTTTCTGGCATAATTCCAGATTCATTTTTAATTAAAAAAAAAATATGAAACTTGCTGACGTGATTTTTGAAGAGATTTATAAGCGACCTGTGTTTTTATTTTTTGTTCAATTAATTAAAACTTGATATATAAACAATTATTTTCTCAGAAGGACAATATTTTTCGTTTCTAACACAATCGCTTCGGGAAATTCCGTTCAAAATGCCCACTTTAACATCATTTTTTGAAATATATTCTGCCTCTATCTAAAAATCGATTATTACTGTACATTATATAGTTTCTGAATAAGCGAATCTACCAATTAAATGCGTTTGAGAGCAAAAATGAATTTAAAAACCAGTCAGAAAATAAGTAGTTTGGATTTAAGCGCATCCTTAATACAATGCTTTTTCCAACACAATCCGCTTCGGTAAATTCGGTTCAAAATGCCCTTTTTAACAGCATTTAAAAAAATATATTCTGCCCCTATCAGAAAATCGACCATTACGGTACATTATATAGTTTCTGAGTAAGAAAACGTACCAATTGGAAGCCTTTGAGAGCAAAAACGAATTGTAAAATGAGTCAGAAAATAAGCAGTTTGGATTTGAATACACCCTTACTAAGATCATTTTTTACTTCAACCGGTATGTATTTTTAATTTGTTTTTGCTCTAAGAATTGGTCCTATCCAAAACTTGTCTATATAGATGTTGTAGACAATATTAAGAAGATATATGATAAATTCATGGGGATTTTATATCTTTTGAATTGACGGAGTTATGGATTTTTTTCTTCTTCAAACCCCCTTTTTGTTTTCGTTTTTAATTTTTTTTTTTTTTGCGGTACGAATTGGTCCTATCAAAAACTTGTGAATATAAAAGTTATAGATAATGTTAAGGAAATTCATGATAAAATTAATTGGATTTGATATCTTGAGAATTGACGAAGTTATGGATTTTTTTCTTCTTCAAACGCCCTTTTTGTTTTCGTTTTTAATTTTTTTTTGCGGTACGAATTCCTCCTATCAAAAACTTGTGAATATAAAAGTTTTAGATAATGTTAAGGAGATTTATAATAAAATTAATTGAATTTGATATCTTGAGAATTGACGAAGTTATGAATTTTTTTCTCACAAAAACCCCATTTTTTGCGCCCCTTGAGCCCATTTTTAACTTTATTAAAAATCTGTGATACATAAATTTTTGGCCCTATTTTTAGAAGTAATAAAAACTTTAAACTGATTTGATATGTACAAAAATTAAGAAGTTATGGGGTTTTTTCTGTTTTCACAAAACCCCTCCCTATTTCCCTCCCCTTGGTCCGATTTTGCCCATTAACGAACTTGACCGAGATTTTATGCCCATTGATTTTATGTATCAGTTTGGAAGAGATTGGTGCAGAATTACGAAAGTTATCGTGTCCAGAAGAAAGTGATATATATAGATAGATAGATAGATAGATAGATAGATATATAAAGTTTTTTACTGAGGGTTGTTTTGGGTTCTAGGGGTCATGATCGGTGTAGATCTGCAAAAATTTTTCAGAAATTCCAACATAGGAACGATCCCAATAGGTAGTATTTCATACGAAATCTACCTAAAAGAAGGGTTATTTGTTTCACGCGTATCTGTGTATGTGGATTTCTTTATACCCTCGAAACATCCCAACAACTAGATGGATTTTAATGAATGAGGTCTCTATGAATTCGTCTTAACGGCCCGATGGTTATAGGCTAGGTTTTGTTTTTATAAATTCAAAATGGCGCTAGAGCCGAATTTTTTTTTACGTACCCTATTGAGTGGCATATCATTGGAAAGGTCTTTCAAAATGAAGACGATGTTTCTTTGACTACATTACAGTCAGAAGCTCCGTTAAAATATTATACAGCATAGAAGTTGTGTGCGTAGGATCTCTAACTTTACTGCAACTCTAACCATCATAGAATCTATAGACCTCATCAAAACAGTGTTTATATATAGGAACTAACAATTAAACACAACTTAAAAGTCATCAATACAAGTAAATAAAAAAAAAATAGCTAAGTAATATAAACAAGTAATATAATAAAAAAAAATAAAATTAAGTCAGTTCCTACTTAGGTCAATAAGAGAATTTTTTTCCCTATTCTTCTTTTCTCTTGAGTAGCGCTTAAAATGCCATTATCAAGAAGAGGGCTCGCTCGGTCTTAAAATACCTTGATCAAGAATAGGGCTCTCTCGATTATTGAAAATTAATTAGTTTAATTTAAGTAATGAATTAATATTTGAAAAAAACTGGATTAACATCAAGTGTCATTCACTACAAGTCTTAAAAAATTATTTGAGCTTGATTGGATGAATAATGGGTATTTTATTAACAACTGAAAATTTGAACAAGATATGTACAGGGTGATTCATAAATATCAAAACAATAGGCTATCTCCTTAAATATTGCCCCAAGGTACATACTTCCAATTGCAAAGTTTCACAAAAAAGGTGCAAAATTTTATGAGATAAGTTTCAACTCCATGGAGGGATTGTATGAGAAAATACAAAAAATAAATTTTTATACGGCCCCCGTAAAGTAAAATTCCCAATCAGGAAAATTTTCCTCATCCATTCCTGAATTAAACATAAAAAAATTCATCTCGATATCTTCAAAATTCGCAGAGATATCAAAATCCGAAATTCGTGACTTACACCATTTATCCATGACTCTGAGCGACGAGTTTTTGACTCATTTTGAATGCAAGATAGGGATCGTCCACAAATTGAACATTATTAAAAGTCGATATAAGACAGTGCCCCTCCTTTGGACAAATATGCAGTGTATAGATTTTACTTTAAACCTGCTTTCAAAGTAAGATGGAGGTCTGCACTACAGGTCTGAACGGTTCGTAATATCTAAGTCCGGTCCTAAACCGACCCATAGGGAAAAAAGTTTGGCCCTCCCTGGAAAAAGTTCAAATCGTAGCCTGGCCCGGCCTGACGGAATTTCTACATAGTTTTTTACATCGATATGGTTAAAAGTTGGTTCGTATGAAGGAGTTCTGACCAAAAATACTTATTATATTATTTGTTTTTCCATGTTTATAATTATTAATTTTAAAGAAGCGCCAAAAGCTGTGATTATTTCTTTTATTAATGAATCTCTATTTATATGTAAACGATTCACTTTATATCGTTTAATATCGTTAATCCATATTCCATGTGTTGGAGACGATGAAAAATGCTATAAAGTAAAATCTTATGAGATGGAATCGCATAGGAAAGAAAAAAAAGCATTATAGACAAGTTCCCTTCTTAGGAGTTGTAAATGTAGTCTATTTTTTCTCAGATATTATTATATTCAATTTCCATGGATCAACAGATTTTTCCGTTTAAGAAATGATTCCGTGATAGGCAGATTTTTTTCACTAGTTTTACTGTATTTTAATTTTTTTGCCTAAAATCTACCATCCTTTAAAAATGCGAATTTAAAAGTTTTATTGTAAAATAATGGCCATTTAAAAATATATGCATTTTTTGTAAAAGTTTTTGGACTGAACCAAATTTTAGTTATTTTTGCACGGATTAGGTCAGACAGAGATAATGATTTTAATACCGGTTGTCTCGAGACCGGGACTGAAAATTTCGCCCAGAGGAGACCTAGGAATAAGGAAGCCAGTCCCGGTTCGGTATAACCAGTGGCCGAGAGGTTCTGCTCTCAAGGCTGGAAGACGCGAGGTGCTGGATTAGAACCCAATAGCGCCCTTCTGCCCAATCGTTCGGAGTTTTCAGTGGTTTTCTTTGAACCTTGGATATCCTTGCGTAAATACGGGTTAGGTTCTCTTAGAAAGTCCTCCATGGAAGTCACCTCCCCTTCGGGCCCATATCCCTCGTGTAGATAATTGGCCGTAATAAATTGCCCCAACACCCGGTTCGGTATGAAAAAAATACGTTACGATCGGCCTGACCGAGTCTTCAGAAAAAAGTCGTCTAGCCCGGCCCGGCCCCCTAATATAGACTTTTTTAACGGCCTCGCCGGGACGATAAAAAGCCTGAATTTGTGAGGACTAAAATTATGGAAAACTCTTAACCGGCATGTTAGAAAATGCATTGTTTCAAATTACATATTTAACATTTATTTATGGACATTTAATTGTACAAAAAGGAGGTGGAGACGGCAAAAGTTAAACTGAATCGGAAATTTAAGCTACAAAAAGAATTTACTTTTCCCCGTGCAATTTTTAAAAAAGTATTTAAACATTTTATTAGAATCCAATCAATGTTTAAAACTTTAAATGCGTTTTTTTGCACGAAGTATTTTTTCTTTTTCTTTTTACCATTTTTCGTCATTAAATTATTGTAAGTCAAGAATCGCAAATAAAAAATGTGCAAACTTGGAACATGCCTTTTTTGATTATATTACACTAATTTTGTTTAGGCAAATTAAAAAAAAAAATTACTTTTGAAATTATAATTTTTTTAAAAATAAATTACATATTTTTTTTAAATAAATATTTTTAATATTTTTAAAAGTAATATTTAAAAAAATCCTGTAACAAAACTAAAATTATACTTTACTCTTTAATTAAATGAAAAAAAAATTGAAATCCGATGAAGAATATTTCGAGTTAAAAAGATTTTAAATTAAATCCGCTTAAAAAAATACTAATCATTTAATTTCTTTAAAAACTTTATGAGAAATATTAGGATGTGATTTTGTTTGCAAATTATATGGTTAACTATCACAAAAAAAGAAAGAAAAATCAAAATTCTAACTCAACAAATATATTTTTTACATGTTTGCTAGAACTCTTAAAGTAACATTGTTTCTTGAATTGCACGCATTTCAATTTGCGTCTAATCCCTTAAAACCTGATGCATTATTTAAACGGCTACAACTCTGCGAGTTTTTCAGATATGAAGATGCATTTTTCTGTGTATAATTCAGGAATGGATAAGGAAAGTTTTACTGATTGGAATTTTTACATTACGGGGGCCGAATAAAAATTTAATTTTCGTATTTTTTCAAATAGACCCCCCATGGAGTTGCAACTTATATCATTAAATTTTGCACCTTTTTTATGAAACTTTGCAATTTGAAGTATGGGTCTAGGGGTATTATTTAAGGAAATAGCCTATTGTTTCGATATTTATGAATCACCCTGTATAGCGAGAGTTTGAGCTAACAGTAGCAATTGAAAAAAATAGTTTCACATTGATGAGAAATGATTAATTAGTTCGCTTTTTACGCAGTCGGATTTTTTGATTTTTTAAATTTAATTGTTTCTTCAACATTTTAGTTTCCGTAGATTGGGAAATAGAGGGAGGGAACATATTTTTGCATTAAATTTTCGACGATATCTCTGAAAATGCAATATTTAATAATAAAACAAATGCATTTTTGAGTTCGACGTTAAGAGAGCTTTAACTCGATTCATCGCACAATATGTATACAGGGTGATTCAAAATTTATCGTTCCAATTTCGTGGGGAGGTAGGGAATACGCCAGGAAACCAATTTTACATAGAGAAGTATGTGCGCAAATGTACGCATGCGTATGCAGAGGTTGCTGTGTGTACCCAACCTTCCATTGCGGCCCAGTCATTATTTTGACTTTCCTAAAGCTAGTATTATTTCTTCTCCTATTTCCACTCCTCATTTGAACTTCCACGTAGCATTTTACATCTTTAAAAACTCCAGAAATCTCATTAATGACATTTATTCAACGCTTTCATTATCTGACGCCTGGAAACTTCTCCTTTAATTTGGTTCTTCTCCTGCTTTTTTTAGGTTTCGTAAGAAATACTACCTATTGCAATCGTTACCATGGTGCGACTTTTGAAAAATTTCTTGATAACTTTTCATTATAGGAACTCAGGAACCCAAACCACACCCACCTAAAGAGTTTATATATATATATATTATATATATATATATATATATATATATATATATAACCATTAATTAAAGATTACCCACCACCATCAAAAATTGTGAAATTATGAATGAAATGACAATAATACAGTTTCCCCCAACACACTTAATATGTATACCATAAACTTATAATATACAAGCTGCTATGTATAAAATAAAGTCCTTTGTACTATATTACGAGAATTAATATGGAAGAAAAAAGAAAAATATGGATACCGATAAAAATAATTGAAAAGCTTATATTTAGAATTACATTATCAAGAGTACAGAATTCAATTATATAAGTAAAATAGTCGTTTTCTGTGAGAAAAAAGCTAAAAGCTGAAATTTTTTTTCTCCTTTACTAGAACGATTAATATGACCAAGACAATAGTTTCAACATGAAAACAGAATAATATTAAATGCCATGAAATGGAAAAAGCAATACAACCTTTTAAATATTTAATTTATCCCCCAAAAAATAGTAATATTACACAACATACCTAATAAAATCCCAGTTTTATTTAATCCAAATATACTCCTGCACATGGTATCCAAAAGGACGATAAGTTTAAGGTTATATTTGCAGCTAAGTTAACACAGATATTAAAACCTAATGGTTGCAGTTAATCCAATTTGAAATATCGTGATAAATGCAATTAATATAATATAAAGAGAAAATAATTACATTACTATTTTTTGAAATACGTATTAACACTTTAAAAATTTTAAATCTCTTAACCAAAGTAAAAAATACCAAAACTATTATTTTATAATCTCGCCAATAACCAGCATTTAGTACCACCTAGTGTTGAAAATTGAAAACATTACTCTAATAGAAGCTACAGACAAAATGCAAATTAAATTTTGGTGCTGCCTTCTAGTAAGATAAATTAAAACTATTATGATCAAATGTCATAAGATTAACCTAATAGAAGCTATTGCTTTCAAATTTGTTCACCTGCTTTACCCCACAAACACTAATATATAAATAATATCGTATTATATATCATTATTCACAAAAATTTTAAATAAATACAAATGTTAATATAATGCATACAATATATTCTACTACCACACCCAATTAATCTATACGGAGAATTTAAATAATTTTATAACATTGATAACATTATATAGCTATATGCTATAACAGAAAATAAATTATATATAATAAAAATATAAAATCTTTAAGAATTACTATTAAATATAAAAAATAATTAATATAATGAACAGGAAAAGAAAAATGGATGTTTGTAGAACTTTGTCAGAATCTGCAGTTCCCAAATGCGTAAAGTTCCCAAATAAAGTGTGTGGTATATTTTCATATGAGCCATAAAAAATGCTAAAGAATATGAATTTGGGATAGACCGGGCGGCGGCGACACGAATGACTACGTCATCGAGTTACGGGAAAAAATCATGATGCAGGACAAGATTTTTAAGAGTAGATTAAGGAATGACTAGTCTGCCTCGACATTTCTTGGTACGATAGACGCTGCAGCGTCCGCCAACTCGTCATTTCGGCGTCACTATCACGTCATCGAGTTACGGAATGAAACCGGTGCCAAATTAAAGGTAAAAAAAAGTCTTTTAAGAATATTTTGGTCTGCCTGCGCATATCCTGGTAGAAACCTCCGGCAGGCTAAAATCTATAACAAAAAAATACGTTATAATGTACAATTAAAACCCTATAAACGTAACAGTTTATATTACATTGCCATATATATTACTTCGAATCAACTTTCAAGATGAATTAAGGGTTTAGGAATAGATTATTAACAGTACGTGAGAAAATGACTGATTCTGCGTAACTTGGTACAAAGCGAAAAGAACCAATTCGTTCTTTTGACAGTGTTATTACGTCATCAAGTTATGGTTTGACATTTTGGCACATTAAACATACGCAATAGTACAATACGAATATTTCAGTCTGCCTTGTTATACCTTGGTAGGAGATGAGCAAAGCGCGGCGCCAATTTTAATTTTGGCGGTATAATCACGTCATCGCGTTACGGCTTGAAAATTTGGCACATTAAATTCACATATCAGTACAATAAGAATATTGCAGTCTGCCTCGTCATATCTTGGTACGAGACGAGCAGAGAGGGACGCCAATTCTTAAATTTGGTGGTATAATCACGTTATCGAGTTACGGGATGAAATCATGTTGCAGGACAAGATTTTTAGGAGTAGATTAAGGAATGACTGGTCTGCCTCGACATTTCTTGGTACAATAGATGCAGCAGCCGGCGCCAACTCGTCATTTTGGCGTCAATATCACGTCATCGAGTTACGGAATGAAACAGGTGCCAAATTAAAGGTAAAATAAAGTCTTTTAACAGTATTTTGGTCTGCCTGCGCATAGCCTGGTAGAAACACCCGGCAGACTAAAATCTATAACAAAAAAATACGTCATAATGTACAAGTAAAACCCTGTAAACATAATATTTTACATTACATTGTCATATATATTCCTTCGAATTGACTTTCACGATGAATGAAGGGTTTTGGAAAAGTTTATTAACAGTACGTGAGAAAATGACTGATTCGGCATAACTTGGTACAAAGCGTGAAGAACCAGTTCCCTATTTTGACAGTACTATTACGTCATCGATTTACGGCTTGAAATTTTGGCACATTAAACATACCGATTAGTGCAATACGGATATTTCAGTTTGCCTCGTAATATCTTGGTAGGAGATGAGCAGAGCGGGGCGCCAATTGTTAATTTTGGCGGTGTAATCAAGTCATCGAGTTACGGCTTGAAAATTTGACACATTAAAGATTTATTTAAGTACAATAAGAATATTTTAGTCTGCCTCGTCATATCTTGGTACGAGACGAGCAGAGCGGGGCGCCAAATCTTAACTTTGGCGTCACTCACACGCCATCGAGTTACGGGATAAAACCGGTGCCAAATTAAAGGTAAAGTAAAGTTTTTTAAGAGTATTTTGGTCTGCCTGCGCATAGCCTGGTAGAAAACACCGGCAGACTAAAATCTATAACAAAAAAATGCGTCATAATGTAGAAGTAAAACCCCGTAAACATAATATTTTACATTACATTGTCATATATATTCCTTCGAATCGACTTTCACGATGAATGAAGTGTTTAGGAAAAGTTTATTAACAGTACGTGAGAAAATGACTGATTCGGCATAACTTGGTACAAAGCGTGAAGAACCAGTTCCCTATTTTGACAGTACTATTACGTCATCGAGTTACGGGATGAAATCATGATGCAGGACAAGATTTTTAGGAGTAGATTAAGGAATGACTGGTCTGCCTCGACATTTCTTGGTACAATAGATGCAGCAGCCGGCGCCAACTCGTCATTTTGGCGTCAATATCACGTCATCGAGTTACGGAATGAAACCGGTGCCAAATTAAAGGTAAAATAAAGTCTTTTAACAGTATTTTGGTCTGCCTGCGCATAGCCTGGTAGAAACACCCGGCAGACTAAAATCTATAACAAAAAAATACGTCATAATGTACAAGTAAAACCCTGTAAACATAATATTTTACATTACATTGTCATATATATTCCTTCGAATTGACTTTCACGATGAATGAAGGGTTTTGGAAAAGTTTATTAACAGTACGTGAGAAAATGACTGATTCGGCATAACTTGGTACAAAGCGTGAAGAACCAGTTCCCTATTTTGACAGTACTATTACGTCATCGAGTTACGGCTTGAAATTTTGGCACATTAAACATACCGATTAGTGCAATACGGATATTTCAGTTTGCCTCGTAATATCTTGGTAGGAGATGAGCAGAGCGGGGCGCCAATTGTTAATTTTGGCGGTGTAATCAAGTCATCGAGTTACGGCTTGAAAATTTGACACATTAAAGATTTATTTAAGTACAATAAGAATATTTTAGTCTGCCTCGTCATATCTTGGTACGAGACGAGCAGAGCGGGGCGCCAAATCTTAACTTTGGCGTCACTCACACGCCATCGAGTTACGGGATAAAACCGGTGCCAAATTAAAGGTAAAATAAAGTTTTTTAAGAGTATTTTGGTCTGCCTGCGCATAGCCTGGTAGAAAACACCGGCAGACTAAAATCTATAACAAAAAAATGCGTCATAATGTAGAAGTAAAACCCCGTAAACATAATATTTTACATTACATTGTCATATATATTCCTTCGAATCGACTTTCACGATGAATGAAGTGTTTAGGAAAAGTTTATTAACAGTACGTGAGAAAATGACTGATTCGGCATAACTTGGTACAAAGCGTGAAGAACCAGTTCCCTATTTTGACAGTACTATTACGTCATCGAGTTACGGGATGAAATCATGATGCAGGACAAGATTTTTAGGAGTAGATTAAGGAATGACTGGTCTGCCTCGACATTTCTTGGTACAATAGATGCAGCAGCGGGCGCCAACTCGTCATTTTGGCGTCAATATCACGTCATCGAGTTACGGAATGAAACCGGTGCCAAATTAAAGGTAAAATAAAGTCTTTTAAGAGTATTTTGGTCTGCCTGCGCATAGCCTGGTAGAAACCCCCGGCAGACTAAAGTCTATAACAAAAAAATACGTCATAATGTACAAGTAAAACCCTGTAAACATAATATTTTACATTACATTGTCATATATATTCCTTCGAATCGACTTTCACGATGAATGAAGGGTTTAGGAAAAGATTATTAACAGTACGTGAGAAAATGACTGATTCGGCATAACTTGGTACAAAGCGAGACGCCAAAATGACCAGTTGGCGCCCGCTGCAGCGCCTATCGTACCAAGAAATGTCGAGGCAGATCAGTCATTCCTTAATCTACTCTTAAAAAGCTTGTCCTGCATCATGATTTCATCCCGTAACTCGATGACGTAGTCATTCGTGTCGCCGTCGCCCGCTCTAGGGCTAACAGACACATAAAACAGATAATTAATCATTGAACACTAAGTTCAAAATGAAACAATATTAAAAAGTATGTAGGAATAATAAAAAAAATTAATAATCCAATTTTAATAAACTGTAATAACAGTAGTTATATCAACTGAACTTATTATGCATATTATTCTATATAAAGGTGCTATACTATTAGAAATTAATATGACATTGTTCTGAGTAGACTAAAAATTAAAAAGATGTTAATTGTTAACTTGATTAAATATTAATTAAGCTAAATAAATTTAATATGAATTGAAATATAAATATAACGTCACCATATACATATAAAATATCGAATCAACATCCATTATAAAATGTGTATTAGAAATGTAGTTATAATTCAAATGCCCCATCTTTTTTTAAAAATAAATTAACCATTCCGTATTATCTAGACAACGCCACCCTCCTCCGTACTCTAACATCTACCCACCCAACCGTCCTATAATAATTTTTTATTATTATTTTACAATTTTTTTATTTTTTATAAATATTTTCTTATTTTATAATTTGTTTGGTAATTTTGTTTACGCATGTGTTAATTTGTTTTTTAAAGATCATTTAAGTACTAATTGTATATTAAAGAATATATGAATTTTTTTGGAAAACCATGATTTAATCGATCATAAATTAGTTTTTTAATACTATTGTTAATTAGATGAGAAGAACATAAACATTTTATTCCATATAAATGATTAAGTATTATATTTCGATATACAGAATGATGAAGACAAGATTTAAAATTTGTAAATATATTAACTTTGAATTTAACTTCTTTACGTTTATCATATAGATCTGTTATTGTTTTGTTGTCTTTTATTGTAATTTTAACATCCAAGAAGTTAATTGTATTGTTAGATAAGAGGTTTTCCGTTAATTCCAAATTAGTGGGATAATCCACTGGAAATTGAGAAATATTAGTTTGATCAGTGGCAATTAAAATTATGTCATCAATATAACGATATAAATCTAGATTATTATTAGTAAAAGTACGTTCATAGGAATATAAGTATGATAATAAACTGGATGTACAAACAACTTGTGGTATACCGACGGGCTGTAAATATAATGTGTTATCTTGCAAGATATAATTATTATAGATAATGAAGTTTGTTAAAGTTTTAATATAAGCGATATTTATATTAAATGGTAAATCCAGTTTTTGATGATACTTTTTAGCTCACAGGCTATCAAAGCCTGAGAGCTAATGTGGCCGCCCGTTCTGTATGTATGTATGTATGTATGTATGTATCTATGTATGTACGTACGTACGTATGTACGTAACGCGATAACTCTTGATAGAAACATCCGATTTCCTTCAAAATTTTTTCCTAGGTTCACTGTGATAAGGCGCTTCCCTGATTAGTTTTGGGAGTTCATTGGTTAAGGATAAAGGGGGAAAAACGGGGTTAGTCTACACACTACCCCCTTAATTCAGTTAAATGGGTTTTTCATGCAGAATGATTCGATTTGCTCCGAATTTGGTATACCGGTTTATTATGTTAAGGAACTTCCCTGATTAGTTTTGGGAGTTCATTGGTTAAGGATAAAGAGGGAAAAACGGGGTTAGTCCACCCCCCTTAATTCCGATAAATGTGTTTTCATGCAGAATGATTCGATTTGCTCCGAATTTGGTATAGCGGTTTATTATGTTAAGGAACTTCCCTGATTAGTTTTGGGGGGTCATTGGTTAAGGATAAAGGGGGAAAAACGGGGTTAGTCCACACACTACCCCCTTAATTCAGTTAAATGGGTTTTTCATGCAGAATGATTCGATTTGCTCCGAATTTGGTATACCGGTTTATTATGTTAAGGAACTTCCCTGATTAGTTTTGGGGGTTCATTGGTTAAGGGTAAAGGGGGAAAAACGGGATTAGTCCACCCCCCTTAAATCAGATAAATGGGTTCATTGTTACACAAGGGGGCTCATTGTTATGGGTTCACACAAGTTCATTGTTAAGATTGGAAGCTCGAAATTGTTACTAAAGCAAACATTTTATTCTTTTAATTTATGGAAATGAGTGCCTAAAAATTTGTGTCTAAAAATAAAGCTGAAGTAACTTCAGGTTTCATCTTATGATTCTCTTTTTTCGGAGGGGGGTTAATTAATTAGTTAAAGCAGTAAAAATCAATTTGGTTTTTCAAAATAAAAAACTTTCTTAATTTATCTGTCTGTAGCTTAAACTATAAGTTCGAAATTCTTAATAATGCAAATATGTTACGAGCTTGAGTACTTAGAAATTTGTGTAAAATATGGGAAGATGGCCGCCAAGCCCATCATGCATAATTTAAAAAAAATTAATTTTCAGAAACACGTTATGATGTATTTAGTAAAGGAGAAAAGGCTTTCTATCAACGCATACTTAGGTACTCGACTTACATATGGTAAATTTTTATCAAAAAATGTTAAATAAGTACCGCAATATAAGCTTGGAAATTTGATATCACACTATTTTTTAGCCACAACTTTCACCTTTTTTCTTTTCTTTTCTTTTTCTTTTTTTTTTTTTTTTTTTTTTTTTGCTTGGCTTATTTTTTACTTTTGAAAAGTTGTTTTTTAGTAGATATCAGTTCTTTTTTTAAAACAAATGATATATAACTGAAATAATTCTACTAGCTCAAATTAAAATTAGTCCTTGTATAGCTTTTATAAGCAGGGAGCAAACACAATATTATAAATTTTGTTTACCTATCATTCATTTTTTATAGTGATTAATAATTTAAAAGTAAGGAAAGTCAATTTCTTCTTTCAAAGTATCAGTCTTTCTCAATTTATATCTCCTTAAAATTTTCTACGAAAGATGAAAATTTAGTAAAAAACAGAGTCGAAATAAAATATATATTTACAGTTAGTCTGTCAGTTAATTGTTTTTTCTAACTTTTTTTGCTGACGGTTTTGCAAAATAAATTTACCTTTACAAATACCTACGGTTAATCCGAGAATGAAAACCCGCAGGCATCTAAAGAATCGAAGATCTGTAAATCTAGCAATTCTAGACATAATAAAGGAACATTTTTGATAAAAAAAATCTAAAAATTTAAAGATATAAACTGTACATATAACTTCATCTTCATTTAGATCGTGTTATAGAGAAGAAAGAATAAATATGTAATTTTACTCAAGTCTGTTTATCCATACCTATTTGCATAAATGTGAGGATATTAATTTACTATAAAATTTCCCCTAAATTGATTATCTTTAATAGTCTATTATTAAAGCCGCATATACATTAGAATTAAATATTTTTCGGTTAAAAATTGCCTGAAATCTATAGTCTTATCGTTCGTTAATTTTTTTTTTTTTTTTTTTTTTTTTTTATGCCCAGACTCTTTTTCTGAACTCTGACAAAAGATCACAGACATATTGAAACTATCCAAATTCTTATATCTTTCTATCGTATTTCCTTTTTTGAGGGGGGTGTGAGGAAGAGCCTTAAGAACTTCGTTTTGTTCTCAGAATTCTGAATTATTCATTCAAAAGATCTACCTACATAAGTCTTGTTGCAGAATTTTCATTAGTTAAGAGTTGCATCAAGTTATACATCATGTGAATCTATTAAATTAATTTTGTGAAATACTAGATGGGAGCCATTGATATTTCCAGCCCATTTGCCTACATTTTAAACTTGAGTCATTTACTACTATTCATTAATTTTCTATACGAATTAAAGAAGTCGTTGTTTCCATGCCAACTGTACCTTTCACTATTGCTTGCTTGTATGTTTGTTTGATTTATTGAACACATACATCATATCACACGCGGATCACGGCGGGATTCAAATCTGCTTCCACCTACGCTCTCAAGCGATTAGCGGCATTGTGTCTTATCCACTCAGCCATAGTGGGCCACTATTGCTTTCTCTAATGCCCAGATACTCAAGTTTAACCAACTGCACTTAGAATCATGGTCATAACACAGAACATTTATATGTTAGAGGAGTGTTGCCAGTGGGCTACTTTTTTTAATTCAGATTTCTTGATTGCCAGCACTTATTATAAACGGTAAAATTCCCATTGTTTTCGCCTTAATTAATATGTCATTAAATAAGGCACATTTTACAATTTCAAAAAAGTGGTGCCAATCAAGTACCTAAGTTAAAAAAAAGTAGCCCGTCTGGCAACACTGTGTTAGAGTGGTAACATATGCACAAGTCGTGTACTCATATTCAATTTTTTGTCCAAAGTTCGGTAACTCAGTTTTCAGTAATAGACGAGGAAGATTTCAATTAAACTAACCAGAAAAGTTAACAAACATTGGCTTCCTGATTTGATTTTATTCAAAATTGTTTTAACCAACCAAAGCTAATGTCCGGGATCCAGATAAATTTTTCTCTGTTAGTAAAATTACATTGACCAATCAGTAGCCTTTATCCTTGCAGGCTTTTCGGTGTTTACTGCAAACATCAAAAAGTTCGGAAAAATGCAGATGTCTGATTGATCAATCCCATCCCGCTAATAGCGAAATATCGATCTTGATCCCGGCCTATTCAACGCCCTTTAAATATTGGAGAAAGCCTTGACACGTGTCAGAAAAACGTCACACAAAGCAGGCAAAACAAAGAAGAAAAATCATTCATTGGCTCGTTCATATTCACGAGCCGATGAATGATTTTGTTTCTTTGCTTTGCCTGCTTTGTGTGATGTTTTCGTGACGCGAGTCAAGACTTTCTCAGATATTTAGGATGCTTTGGCGTAGAGGAACAGACATGTCAATCTTCCCGTGTGAAAAACTAGTTACCAAAAAAAAACGAGTTATTTCCCTCTCTTCTGCCCTTTTCTCTCTTGATTTTGACCGATAGCAGCCCATTTAGCAGTCTCCAGTACAAGATGCCGCTATATACGGTGGAAGCAGGAGGGAGGGTGTTAGCGCGACCAATGACATAATAGGCCAGTTCTTGATGTTTAAAAGTCACACGCAGTTGGATCGAGGCTAACGAAAAAGACAGGCTACCGCGGTGGGTCCGATTCTTCTTTTTTTACAAACCGCTGGAGTCATGTGATGCTCTTTTCACGCACCTTCTTTGGTGCATTCGAGCATCACGTGACTCCAGCGGTCTGTAAAAAAAGAAGAATCGGACCCACCGCGGTAGCCTGTCTTTTTCGTTAGTCTCAGAGTTGGATCATCTTAGACGATGATTAGTACAAAGCTGCGAGCCGATTTTTTCTGTGTCCATTGCCGTGTACAGATAATCAACTCCGTGTGACGTTATGAACTGGCCTTATATGTTGTTGGTCACAGTTTAGGAACAGCTACAAATGACTTCATCTATATCTACTCCGAGGTAAACGAAAAAGACAGGCTACCGTGGTGCTACAGCGCCTAGAATATATAGTGTGGAAATCGGCTATCCCAGTAATACTTTAAAAAGTGCTAATATATTGGATCTCTTAAATTTCAAATGATGCTGAAATCCAATGAGTCGATCACAGCGATGTCTGCAGGATATTTCCTAAAACTTCATGACGATTTGGTAACAGCGTCTAGAATACCTAGTGTGGAAATATTTTATTAAACAACGCTAAAAATTTGTATCCCGTAAATGATCGACGATACTGCTAAAATTCCAAGTGTCGATCGCAGCGAAATCTGCGGGATTTTCGTATTACATTGTATAGACTAGCAATATCTTTCAGTTATAGAAAATATCCTGCAGATGTCGCTGCGATTTGTATATTTCGGCAGCATCGTTGCACATTTAAGGATACAATATTTTACCACTTTTTTAAGTATTACAGGGATAGCCAATTTCCACACTATATATTCTAGGCGTTATAATTTGGTCTAGACGCTGTAGCGTTTTTTTTTTTTTACATTTTATTAACATACATCTGACCTGTGTGCTTGGCGTCAAGCCCGCTGTAATAATACGATGTTTACTTTGAAAGTTTATCACAGATGTCAATGCGATCAGCTCCCTGGATTTCAGCGTCAGTGCACATTTAAGGGATACAACTTTTTAGCGCTGCTTGGATAGCAAAATTCCACAGTACAGCGCCTAGAAGATACAGTGTGGAAAACGTCTATTCCTATAATGCTTTAAAAAGTGCTAAAAACTTGTATCCCATAAATCTCCAACAATGTTCAGCGGCAATATGCTGATACGAGCGCCATCTCGTAACTCTTTTCAATATAAACACTGTGTTTTCAAAAATTATAGAATGTTAAATATCGGAAACTATAAATATAAGATATTTTGGTCTGTTATAAGCTAATTTAGTTAAGGAATGACGTGAAATAGGTTAAATAGTCTCTTTTAGAATGACTATCGTTTTTAAATCACTACGATGGCGTTACGATCGACATCTTGTTATTCAGCATCGTTGTACATTTATGGGATTCAATTTTTTAGCACTATTTTGTAGCCGTTTTTCACACTGTATCTTCTAGGCGCTGTATTCCACAGTATGTATTCTAGACGCTATAGCGGTGCATTACACGTGTCTCTTTCTTCTTTAAAAAATATCCTGCAGATGTCGCTGTAAATGACTGTTTGGAATTCAACATCGTTGTACATTTAAGGGATTCACTACTTCCGCGCTTTTTTAAGTATTGCTGGGATAGTCGATTTCTACAACATATAATCTAGGCCTATAACGGAGCTATAGTACAGCGCCTAGAAGATACAGTGTGGAAAACGGCTATTCCTATAATGCTTTAAAAAGTGCTAAAAACTTGTATCCCATAAATCTCCAACAATGCTCAGCGGCAATAAGCTGATACGAGCGCCATCTCTTAACTCTTTTCAATATAAACACTGAGTTTTCAAAAATTATAGAATGTTAAATATCGGAAACTATAAATATAAGATATTTTGGTCTGTTATAAGCTAATTTAGTTAAGGAATGACGTGAAATAGGTTAAAGAGTCTCTTTTAGAATGACTATCGTTTTTAAATCACTACGATGGCGCTACTATCGACATCTTGTTATTCAGCATCGTTGTACATTTATGGGATTCAAATTTTTAGCACTATTTTGTAGCCGTTTTCCACACTGTATCTTCTAGGCGCTGTAGCTATAGTATCTAGAAGATATAGTTTAAAAATCGGCTTATTAAAAAGGTGCTAAAAAATTGTATCCCATAAATGTTTAACGAGGCTGAACGATGAATGTCGATCACAGCGACATATGGTAATTCCAACGTAACTATTTCAAAAGACATCAAATGAGAAAACGTTTCGCTCAGAGAAGATCTAGAAAATGTTGCTGCTATCGACATTTGTCATTCAGTATTTTTCAATATTTATGGGATTCAACTTTTAGCAATTTTTAAAGTATTACTGGAATAGCCGGTTTCCACAGAATAACCATGATCTAGGTAGATTTTTCTTTGCTATCGCAACGAGATTGACCAATCAGAAGCCAGAATTATTGCTAACTTTTCACTGTTTGCAAAAATGTACCTGGATCTCGGCCTATATTTCTAGATGTTATAACTGACCTCAGGAATAGTACAGAAAGCAAACTCCGTATTTTGATACATTAAGGCCGGGATCCAATTAGGAACAAGTGTGTCGCTATAACGAAGTAGTGACATATGGCCAATAAAGGTTTATTGGTAGAAGTGATAAAAACAAATCGTTAAAGGTCTTTGTGAGCGTGTCATTATCGTCAGGCTAATGCATATTGAATTATTTCCCTAGTCTAATAAAACTCGTCCATGCGCGTATCGTCTAATGGAGGATATTCCAAATATAGGTTCAAGGCTGAAAAAGTCACGTGCTACCGGCAATTTACCTAAAGAACTTCTAACTGATGAGAAGGGAAACAGGAAATTACTACTGCTTTCTCCCGTGAACTGTTTCATTGGCTAGCGGGGATTTACATTACGTCGGCGGAGCTTTCCCTTCTTTACGTTAGACGTTTTTGCCTTGACCATGTGATCATAACGTAGATAGAATAGCCTCTATTCTAGAAAGTGGATTGCCGTACTATAGCACCTAGAATATATAGTACAGCGCCTAGAAGATACAGTAGGGAAAACGGCTATTCCTATAATGCTTTAAAAAGTGCTAAAAACTTGTATCCCATAAATCTCCAACAATGCTCAGCGGCAATATGCTGATACAAGCGCCATCTCGTAACTCTTTTCAATATAAACACTGAGTTTTCAAAAATTATTGAATGTTAAATATCAGAAACTATAAATATAAGATATTTTGGTCTGTTATAAGCTAATTTAGTTAAGGAATGACGTGAAATAGGTTAAAGAGTCTCTTTTAGAATGACTATCGTTTTTAAATCACTACGATGGCGCTACTATCGACATCTTGTTATTCAGCATCGTTGTACATTTATGGGATTCAATTTTTTAGCACTATTTTGTAGCCGTTTTCCACACTGTATCTTCTAGGCGCTGTATATATAGTGTGGAAAGTGGCTATCCCTGTAATACTTTAAAAAGTGCTAAAATATTGTATCCTTTAACTGTGCAATGATGCTGCTGAAATATACAGATCACAGCGACATCTGCAGGATATTTTCTCAAACTGCAAGATATTGCTAGTCTATACAATGTAATACTAAATCCCGCAGATGTCGCTGTGATCGATACTTGGGATTTTAGCAGTATCGTCGCACATTTAAGGGATATAAATTTTTAGCGTTGTTTGGATAGCATATTTCCACACAAGGTATTCTAGATCTAGACGCTGTAGCCATACTTACGGCAAAAACTTGAAATGAGCATGCTTCCTGTGCATATATCACCACTCTTATGTATGAAGGCTCTCTGTTATGGTGTTGATTCTGAGCGCTCTTTGTTAAATTTCTATATTTGTGTTTTAGAGAAAGCAATACAGAAAAGTACTGTTACTATGGAAACAACAACTTCTTTAATATTGAAAGGTATAGCAAAGGAGTTCAGAATCAGTGCCTTAAATAGTTTCGAATATGTATTGTTGTTATGACAATTAATACCCTACCTGGATGTGGAAATGCAAAATTGTGTTCAACATAATGGAGGATATTCCATCTACATTTTGATCACGTGGTCAAGGTAAAAACTTCTATCGTAAAGAAGGGAAGGCTCCGTAGACGTGTAATGTAAATCCCCGCTAGCCAATGAAACGGTTCATGAGGCAAAGTAGTAGTATCTTCCCTTCTTATCAGATAGAAGTTCCTTGAATAAATTACCGGTATCACGTGACTTTTTCAGCCTCGAACCCATATTTGGAATATCCTCCATTGTGCGCAATCTAGAATAGATTTTTGGCTGTCAGAGAAACGAGATTCATCAATCAGAAGCCTGCATTTTTGTGAACTTTTCGCTGTTTGCAGAAATGCAGGCTATTGATTGGCGATTCTCGTTTCGCTAACAGCGAAAAATCTATCTGGATCCTAGCCTACATTTCTACAAACATTGCACTTCATCCACGGCACTAAAGAAAATGACTCAAAACTTTCATGACATAGGCCGGGATCCACAAACAGCAAATATTCTCAAACATGCAGGCTTCTGATTGGTCAAACTCATTTCGCTAACAGCGAAAAATCTATCTGAATCTCAGCCATAGTTATCTTCGATGAAATCAATGCAAAAGGATAATATAAAAGAAAAGTATAAGATATCTAAAATATTTTGGCGGGTTTATCGCTATTTGGCATAATTTGTAAACTTTAGAACTAATTAACAGTTTTTCGCTAATTATGAATAGAAAATTAATGTTTTTAAAGCTGAATTTTATAAAAGCACGTAGATTGAGTAAATATCTATCCAAAAATTCAATCCTTACTTTTTTCTGTCCATTATTTAAGTCTCTACCTCGATTGAAACATAAGTTGTGACGAAGAAAATAAATCTGTCATTTTCAGTATCTCGACGTTATTTTAAAAAATCTATATCTCTGTCATTTATGAGGATGCATTTGATGTCAAATTGAAGATCTTTATTAGGTCCTTCTAGTGTTGGTTTTATTTTTCTGCGATGATTGCTTCTTTTGATATGGGAAATTTTACGCTGGCATATTTCGTTCATTTAACATGGAAAAGTTGTCATCAGTATAATAAGCAGTTACGGTGTCTTGCCTTATTCTTGGCGTTTGTTTGTTTGACGGGGTTAGCATTTTTTTTTCAGCTTGGCTTGGCAGAACGACCGTCCTGCTTGATTGATTAAGAATTTTTAATAGAAGTTTATTGGCTTTATTATTATATGTATTGCAACCAATAGTTACAGTCCTAAATTTAATTGTAGTCTTATGAAATTTAGGAATAAGTACTAAATAAGGATAATTAAAGTTAGTAGAGAGAATATTTAATAGTTTATAATAACTTTGAATTATTTATTTATACATATACATACATATATATGTGCGTGTACATATATATATATATATATATATATATGTGTGTGTGTGTGTGTGTGTTGCATTTTGCTATCGACTTTTGTGACATTCCGGCGCACTCGTATATCTCGAAGTAAGCGTAGTAGAATAATCAAGGCCAACCCTCCGTTGTCATGAGAATATCGGAGTACAGTTAGGGTGGCAAATATAAGACAGGCTCCATAAACATTGAGAAATGTCCCATGGCATAATTAATAGAGTCATCGTAACTTTAACAGTTGTTTATATCGAAACATTTCCAGTAGCTTCTCCATCAACTCTTGAATAATCGATCATCCACTACATAAATTTAAGATGTTACAAGTATTAGGATCTACACTTTAGAGTCGTTCCCCCCAAGTGACGTAAATTTATTAAACAGCCGGAAAAACGTAAAATCACTGCTCCATCGCCGATGTAACAGTATAAGTACTCCAAGAAACAGAGCACGGACGGATACATCACTAGTGGAGAACCAACTCCAGCAGAGAGATGGGGAGATACGAGACAGGAGACAGGATATGATTCGATGGGAAGGGAGACTAACGCGTGACGTCGATAATGAATTCTTTATACGGCGTCAGAATTAAAACGCAGTCAAATGCTGGAAGGAACTTGCAAGGAATTGTGGGAAAAGAACATCATCGAACAAATGCAAAACATTCGAAACAAAAATAATTTAGTTTTAGAATAAAATGAAAAAAGTAATTTAATGGGTTTTAAGATTAGATGAATGGATTAAGGTTTCTTAGAATAATAAAAGAATACGCAGATTTAAATGCATGAAATAAAAGACAAAAGATATTAAATTTATTATTAAAGACTAGCAAACCTCGCGGCTTTGCACGCGTAATATTTGAAATATGCCAAGGGTTTTTTATATGTCTAATTTTTATTAAAAGCTACTAACTAAATTTTATTTTATTAAAACTTACATATTAGTTTTAGGAATAAATCAAAAAATACTATTTAAAACACAGTTTGACTGAACATCATTATTATACTGCATTAGGCAGAAATGAGACTTAAATTAATAAAACGAAATAAAACTAAATAAATAATAATTTAGGAAATATTTTGAAACTTTTATGCTCAATTAATACGTTTATTTCAGTATTCATTTGAAGTTTTGAATTTTTTAGAAACCATCTTCTTACATCTTAAAATTAACTATCATGTCAAATTCCAAGTCCTACCACCTCTCTCAACATAAAGGGCTATGTTGAAATGGCAACTGTCACCATTAATTTGCCAAAATTAATTTTTAATCAGTTTGTTATTACCTAATATTCGTAACGTAATTTAGAAAGCTTTTAAAGGTACTTTTTTAAAACGTTTGGTGTTCCTGTGAACCCCAGGTGGTAGAATCATCGGCATAAAATATAGCCTGTGTAGGATCCAAGACTGTTACCATTGATTCGCAACTATTACTTTTATAATCGGTTTATATTCCCTGAAATTGTATAGAAATCGTAATTTAAGACTTTTTAGAATGTTTTTCGCACCTCCCCTTCGCTTCACACCTTTTTAATTCGAATTTATTTCCGACAGTCCATCGAGGGCATTTATATTTTATAAGTAACTACCATTCCATATTTAAAGTTTCTAGCCTTTTCAGCATCACAGAAATCGCAATTTAGAAAGATTTTTGCTCCTGCAACTCTCGGGCGGTAGTGGCACAGACATAAAATATAGCTTATGTTTGAGCAGGTTCTATCCCCAATAATGTCTCATCATTATTTTTTATATCGGTTTGGTATTTGATAAGATCGCATAAAAATTGTAATTTAGAACGCTTTTCGCTCACTTCATTCTGTTAAATTTGGAATTTCCTTTCGACTGTTCTTAGAAAGCAGTTGCAACTTGTAAGTAAATATTATGCCATATTTCAAAATGTTAAACCCCTCAGTTATGCAAAAAATGCAAATTAGAACATGTTTTGCCCTTGTAACCCCCAGATGGTAGTGACAGCAACATTAAATATAGCCAATGTTAGAGCAGGGAATGTTACCATCATTTTTCAATCATAACTTTTGAAATAGCTTTGGTATAACCTGAGATTAAGTAGAAATCGCAATTTAGAACGTTTTTAGAACGCTTTTCGCGCAATTTCACCCCCCACCCTTTTTTAAAATTTCCAATTGTTTCGAAACTGTTCTTAAAGATCATTTATATCTAAATAAATAGGTACCTTTCCTAATTTCCAGTTGCTAGCCCAACCGAACACAAAAATCGAAATTTAGAATGTTGTTTGCTCCTGCAACCTCCAGGTGATAATGACACCGACATGAAATAGCGTCTATATTAGAGCAGAGGCTGTCAAGATCAATTTCCTACCATTGCTTTTGAAATCAGTTTGATTTTTCCTAAGATTGCTCACAAATCTGTATTTAGAACGTTTTTAGAACGCTTTTCGCTCATTTTCACCCCTTTTAAATTTCAAATTAAAAAAAATGTTCTTAGAGATCATTAATATCTAATAAATATATACCATGCAAAATTTCATGAATCTAACTCCTTCCATAATTCAAAAATCACATTTTTAGAACGTTTTTTGCTCCTGCACCCGCTTTGGGGTAGTGGCACCGACATAAAACATAGCCATGTTAGAGCAAGGGTTGTCACCATCATTTTGACATCATTATTTTTAAAATCAGTTTGGTATTTCCCGAGATTTTGTAGAAACCACCATTTAGAACGCTTTTTTAGAACTCTTTTTGCGCATTTTCGCCCCTTTTAATTTTCGAATTGTTCAAGAACTGTTCTTAGAAATCCTTTATATCTAATAAGTAACTAATATTCCAAATTCCGTATTTCTAGGCCCTTCCGTAATTCAAAAATGGCATTTTTAGAAAATTTTTTGCTCCTGTATCCCCTTTGGGGTTGTGGCACCGGCATAAAATATAGCCTATGTTCTAAGTTGGACTAACACGATCATTTTGATACCATTACTTTTGAAATTGGTTCAGTAGCTCCAGAGATTACCTCTAACAAACAAACAAACTTTACTTCTTTATAATATTAGTATAGATAGGTAAAAAAGGAAAATATTAAGAATTTGGAATAGTTTTACTAAGATAAACGGGTGAAAATTTTTATTATTACACACACACACACACACACATATATATATATATATATATATTGCGTTTTCAGACATACGTTCCGACCTAAAATCGGTTTCCTGACGTATTCCCTACCTTCCCACAAAATTTGAGCGATGCGTTTTGAATCCCCCTGTATATATATGTGTGTGTAAAGATTTTTATCTTCAAGTAACTTAATTAGCCCCTTACACTTTTTCTAAATACATTTTACTAAGGGTTAATAGTCTATAAATATGTGGTCTTTACTATTTCTGCCAAATTTGAATTTCCCACGTTCCATAGTTTACGAGGAAAACGGCTGTCACAGACGGACAGACAGAAAAGGCAGATACACAAGTGAGCTTTTAATGATTCATTTTTACTTTCTTCTATCTGCAATAGAAGAAAGTATTGTAATCGAAATTTTTTTCGACTTCCGGTTTTCGACGGATTTGCATGTTTTAGGGGTCAGAGATTCCAAAAAACATGTTTATAGAAAATGTCTGTCTGTCTGTGTGTCCGTCTGTCCGTCTGTCCGTCCGTCCGTCTGTCCGTCTGTCTGTCGCCATTGTACCATCAAAAAGTGTATGAAGTTATGTATAGAATTAAACCAAAATTTTATTATAAGTTTTTGGCTATGGCAAGCAGGTCCTCCCGGAATTTGGAAAAAATTCGCCGGTAGGGGGCGCTGATATAACAATTTTTGTGCGATTTTGAATATTGTACCATCCAAAAGTGTATTGAGTTATGTATAGAATTGATCTAAATTTTTAGTTTAAGTTTTTGGATATGACAAGCAGGTCCTCCCTGAATTTGGAAAAAATTCGCCGGCAGGGAGCGCTGTAAATGCGTTTTTTGTGCGATTTTGAATATTGTACCATCGAAAAGTGCATGAAGTTATGCATAGAATTGAACCAAATTTTTATTTTAAGTTTTTGGATATGGCAAGCAGGTTCTCCATAAATTTGGAAAAAATTCGCCGGTAGGGGGCGCTGTAATAGCAATTTTTGTGCGATTTTGAATATTGTACCGTCCAAAAGTGTATGAAGTTATGCATAGAATTAAACCAAATTTTTATTTTAAGTTTTTGGATATGGCAAGCAGGTCCTCCATGAATTTGCAAAAAATTCGCCGTTAGGGGGCGCTGTAATAGCGATTTTTGTGCGATTTTGAATATTGCACCATTGAAAAGTGTATGAAGTTATGCATAGAATTGAACCAAAAAAAAATTTAAGTTCTTGGCTATGGCAAGGAGGTCCTCCCTTAATTTGTAAAATAATCGCTCGTAGAGGGCGCTGTAATAGCGATTTTTGTACAATTTTTGTGCCATTTTGAATATTGTACCGCCGAAAAGTGTATGAAGTTATGCATAGAATTGAACCAAATTTTATGTGTTTATTTTTGGTCATGTCACGAAGGTCCTCCCTGAATTTGGAAAAATTCTGCCAGAAGGGGGCACTATAATTGCGATGTCTGTACCATTTTCATTATTGTACCATCGAAAAGTGTATGAAGTTATCCATATAATTGAACCAAATTTTTTGTGCATGTTCCTGGCTATGGCAAACAAGTCCTCTCTGAACTTGAAAAAATTCCGAAAGAAGGGGGCGCTATAATTCCGATCTCTGTGCCATTTTCATTATTGTACCATCGAACAGCGTATAAAATTATGCATACATTTGAACCAAAATGTTTGTGCTTGTTTTTGGCTTTGGCCAACAGGTTCTCCTTGAATTTGGAAATATTGCGCGGTAAAGGGGCTCCGTGCTAGCGATTTTTGTATACTTTTCTTGATTTTTCGTAGTTCTATTGTGCATCGGCGGCTCCTGCAGCGGCGGGAACTCACTTCCTGCTATGCCGGCTATTCGGAAACAGCTGATAACGACAGAATAAGGAAAAATTAATAATTTTAACAAATATCATGATATAGATTAACTCGTTTTTAGTCCGTTTAATTGACTTGATCAGAAATTTAAGATGAAAATCAAAGTTGGTATAGTATTGAACTAATAATATTGAAGTATTAACATGTGTAACTAGGTTTTGAAATATTAAGATGTATAAGATAGAAGAAAGTTTTGGGATTGGCACATCCAACTAGTTACTTTTAAGTTCGAATTCCTAATATTAATATTAAGTATATTAAATCTTCTGAAAAATATAGCTTTTGGGGCATTCCACGTCAAATCAGGCAGTAAAATATCAATATGTAACCCACCATCACAGATTTTAATGAAACTGCGTGTGTTTGTTCTTACTATTAAGATATGATCACCAGTAATTTTTTTTGCTCCTTGGTGAAATAGTTTCTGAGAAAAAAATTGTCAAAATTTTGAAAAACTGCCGTCAGTTGACATTCTTGATAGCTCAGTTTTCAAATGTAGCATGTCATATATATAATCATATTTCAATATCTACTCTACAAATCATCTTCAAATAATTTATGCACAATATTTAGGGTACGCAGCTTATGAAAAAAATATATTGTTACGCTTATAACATTTTAAGTGTGTCTAAAAAAATATTTAAACTTTGAAGTCGTGAATTTTTTATGAAAAATAATGCATTAACAAAAAAAGCATTATCAACAAAAGGCGGTATTTTTATTAAATTTATTTTTTATGGGAGATATACTTAAAGGTGTCCTTTACCTGATTCTGAAATAAAAATAGTGGGAGTTTGGGTTTTTTTGGTAGTATTTCCTATTTAAAAATATTTTGAGGTGCATTTCATATCAAATCAAGCAGAGTTATTCCATGTCAGTTCCCCTAAGCCATTTAATCACTGTCACAAATTTCAATGAAATTGGGTTTGTTTATAGCTTATTTTAAGACGTAATCACCTTTAATTTTCTTGATCCTAAGTAAAATATTTTTTAAGATAAAAAATATCAAAATTTTGAAAAATTGTTTTAAATTTTTTTAATGACAGTTCGATATTCAAAGACTACATAAAAAAAAAAGTCATTTCAATATAAAATCACTAAATAGGTTTCAAATAATGTATATGTGACAAATAATGTAGGCTGATTATTATTTCTTGTTTTTTATCATGTTTAAACACTAAGAGTGTCTTTTATCTTATGAATTTTTAAAATCAAGAATTTTGTCAAAAATAATGTGTTAATCAAAAATTTATTATTAACCAAAGGCAGGGTGTTATTGCTTTTTTTTTAATTGTACGTAAAAATATCTTTTAAATGGTTATAAAATAAAAATAGTGAACATATGAGAAAAAATTATCAAAATTTTGGAAAAATGCCACGAGTTGCCATTAATGATTGTTCAATTTTCAAAGGCCTCATTTTATATATAAAATCATATTTCAATAACTAATAAAGAAATCTTCTTCGAATAATTTAAGCAAGGTAAATAAAGTATGTAGATTATGAAAAAAATATTGCTGTAATGTTAAAAAATTCTAAGATATATATACATTTTAACGTCTGAATTCAAAATATTTAAATAGGAAACAGTAGACAGACTTTAATACAATTACTAAAAACATACAAAACAATTAAAATGAGATAAAATCATATAAAATTATACACTATAAAATAAACGTTTCGCTATACACCGCATAGCCTCATCAGTATTCGAATCAACTTACAACAAAACAACGTGCACACACCGGACCCAGTCAAAGTTAAAGTCAATGATTTAAGAAAACAAAATATTCATTCGGAACAGGACTTGATTCATTCAGGGTTAATGGATGCAATTTAGTAAACCATCCCTCCATAAAAATTCTATAATAATAGTCTATGCAATTACTTTTCAAAATTGAAGAATCTGTGAAGGAGGGGGTGTGATCCTTGTCAAGTGCATGTTGCACTAACCTGGAATTTAATTTACCTTTTTTAAATGCACCGATGTGCTCTTTAAGACGAATTTCCATGGATCTGCCGGTTTCACCTATGTAAACATTATCACAATCCTTGCAGGGAATCTTGTACACAACGCCGCTCAATTTTTCTTTTTCATATTTGAACTTGTGGCTATTCAGGAAGGAACTTAATTTATTTAATGGTTTATAAGAAACACCTATGTTAAATGATTTCAAAACTGAAGAAATTTTTTCAGAAACATTAGTATAATATGGTAAACACACGAAATAATTTGGTTTAACCTGTTGAAAAGGAGGGGGAGTTGAATTAACCAAATCTAGAGTATTCTTGAAAACTTTTTTAACGAGATTTTTTGGGAAGCCGTTATTCCTTAAATCTTCATAAATTTTATTTCTTTCAGTTTCGAAAGCTTCAATGCTGCTGCAATATTTTATAGCTCTATATGTTAAACTTTTAATAATAGAAATCTTATGACTGAGTGGGCAAACACTACTTCTGTCTATAGAAAACCGACATCTACAGGTCAGTACACCAATTTTAATTCTGTTTGCCCACTCAGTCATAAGATTTCTATTATTAAAAGTTTAACATATAGAGCTATAAAATATTGCAGCAGCATTGAAGCTTTCGAAACTGAAAGAAATAAAATTTATGAAGATTTAAGGAATAACGGCTTCCCAAAAAATCTCGTTAAAAAAGTTTTCAAGAATACTCTAGATTTGGTTAATTCAACTCCCCCTCCTTTTCAACAGGTTAAACCAAATTATTTCGTGTGTTTACCATATTATACTAATGTTTCTGAAAAAATTTCTTCAGTTTTGAAATCATTTAACATAGGTGTTTCTTATAAACCATTAAATAAATTAAGTTCCTTCCTGAATAGCCACAAGTTCAAATATGAAAAAGAAAAATTGAGCGGCGTTGTGTACAAGATTCCCTGCAAGGATTGTGATAATGTTTACATAGGTGAAACCGGCAGATCCATGGAAATTCGTCTTAAAGAGCACATCGGTGCATTTAAAAAAGGTAAATTAAATTCCAGGTTAGTGCAACATGCACTTGACAAGGATCACACCCCCTCCTTCACAGATTCTTCAATTTTGAAAAGTAATTGCATAGACTATTATTATAGAATTTTTATGGAGGGATGGTTTACTAAATTGCATCCATTAACCCTGAATGAATCAAGTCCTGTTCCGAATGAATATTTTGTTTTCTTAAATCATTGACTTTAACTTTGACTGGGTCCGGTGTGTGCACGTTGTTTTGTTGTAAGTTGATTCGAATACTGATGAGGCTATGCGGTGTATAGCGAAACGTTTATTTTATAGTGTATAATTTTATATGATTTTATCTCATTTTAATTGTTTTGTATGTTTTTAGTAATTGTATTAAAGTCTGTCTACTGTTTCCTATTTAAATGTTAAAAAATATTTAAATGTGTTTAAAAAATTGTATAATCTTTGAAATCAAAAATATTTTACAAAAAATAATGAAATTATTAAAAAATCTTTATCAATCAGAGGCGGAGTTTCTATGACTAATTTTTTAATTTTAAATTGTACATAATACTACATTATAACTGGATCTGAAATAAAAAAAAAGTGGAATTTTGGTTGGTTTTAGTAGTATTTAAATTATATTTAAAATTATCAATATTTTCAAATGTAAAACCTATCCAATGTATCATCCCTGGAAATATTTTCATTTATACATTTATTTTATTTTTCAAATTATCTTTTATGTTCGTTTCTTAAGGAAAAAAATAAACAATATTGTTTTTTAGTAAAACTTCTAGGGCGAAGAGCAATTATCCCTTTCCAAAAAAGAGAAAAATCACTAGCTCCTCACCGCCCAATAGAAATTTTCAAAATGACAGTCCTAATCTTTAAACTCATATTTGGCTGTTAATATTGAAAATTTAGCATTGAGCTGCTAATATTGAAAAAAAAATACCAAATTTCACTCTGTTGAAGAAAATTTTGACGTATTGTGCTTTAAATATATGCAAAAAATGCATAATCCATTATATTTATATCTTTCAAATAACTATATCTAAAAAAATATTTAAAACTTAATGAGTTGCACTTTTGTAACTTTATTCAGTTTCTAATGATATGTACCGTAATTTCGGGTGTATAGCCCTCAGATCAAACAATTCAGTTTGGACCCAGAAATTTTATTCAGTATTTGAAGACCAATATTTACTGTGATCTAAAAAAGTTACATTTTATTTTTAAAAATTTCTCGGTCGAAACACGATTGTTTGATCCGCGGGCTATACACCGGAAATTACGGTAATTTGATTTATTTCATCACAATATTGCTGAAAGATGGATTTTCAACATATATATGTGTGTATATATATCCCTGTTCTCAAACAATTTATTTAAAAATTATTCATTTATGTTTAATAAAGCATATATATATTGATTATACACTTACAGAAAATACATATAGTAAATTTTATGATATTATGTCAATAATGTCTAAAAGTAAAGAACTTATCTAATAGTATGCAACGAAAAATTTAACATCTGGTGTAATGACAACAAAATTTTATAATTGTTTTACTTAATTTGGATGAATGAAAAAAGCTTACATGTTTATATTTTATTGAAGTACAGGTGAAAATGTCACAAAGACATACCTCAACAACCACTGAGTCTGTCAAATTCACACTACAGATGATTTTTTTTTTTTTTTTTTTTTTTTTTTTTTATCTTTCGGGTTTGATTTCAGATGGTAATGAATTAATTAGTTTTGTTAGAAGTGTCATTGCAGTCAGCATATTAGGCTCACTATTTTTTTTTTTATATAATTTGTTTTGATTGACTCGATGAATAACAATATTTAAAGGGACCATTTCATGACTTTTCAATTAAAAGCTGATTTATAAATTCATCATGTTGTTTAGTTATTATTATCGTCTTAAGATAATAAGTTGATATTAAAATTTTTAAATGCAGTTTATTTATTATTTGAACAGTTGAAAGTATTTTTCAATAAGAGTGCGGGCTGTTGATTTTAAGTCGGCTGTTGAGCAATGTAGTGTTGGTAAAGGAACTGGTACTATTTAATTTAATTTTTATTGCTGTAAATAATATTTGTTATTTTATTATTGTATGTATTATATTTAAGCAAGAGTAGAAATACACGATATCGTAGTCATTTTAGTACATCTTAGCATGAAAAGCTTCAATATTTATCATTAAACATTCACATTTTATGAAAATTTTGTTAAAATTGCTCATATTTTCACTATTTTTATTTTATAACTATTGAAAAGATATTTTTACGTACAATTAAAAAAAGTAATAACAGCCTGCCTTCGGTTAATAATAAATTTTTGATTAACACATTATTTTTCACAAAATTCTTGATTTTAAGAATTCACAAGATTAAACACACTCTTAGCATTTAAACATGACAAACAACAATAAATAATAATCTGCCTACATTATTTGTCACATATACATTATTTGAAACTTATTTAGTGATTTTATATTGAAATGACTTTTTTTTATGCAGTCTTTGAATTTAGATCTCTCATTAAAAACATTTTTATAAAAATTTCAAAATTTAGATATTTTTTTTATCTTAAAAAATATTTTACTTGTAATCACCTTTAATTTCCTTGATCCTGTCTTAAAATGAGCTATAAACATACCCAGTTTCATTGAAATTTGTGACAGTGAATTAAATATCTTAGGCGAACTGACATGGAATGACTCTGCTTGATTTGATTTGAAATTCGCCTCAAAATATTTTTAAATATGAAATACTACTAAAAACACCCAAAATCCCACTACTTTTATTTCAGAATCAGGTAAAGGACACCTTTAAGTATATCCCCCACAAAAAATAAATTTAATAAAAATACCGCCTTTTGTTAATAATGCTATTTTAGGTAATGCATTATTTTTCATAAAAAAATCACGACTTCAAAGATTAAACATTTTTTTAGACACACTTAAAATGTTATATAAGCGTAACAGTATTTTTTTTCATAAAATACGTACCCTATATATTATACATAAATTATTTGAAGATGATTTGTGGAATAGATATTGAAATATGATCATATTTATGTCATGCTACATTTGAAAATCGAGCAGTCAAGAATGCCAACTGATGTCAGTTTTTCAAAATTTTGACAATTTTTTTCTCAGAAACTATTTGACCAAGGAGTAAAAAAAAATACTGGGAATCATATCTTAATAAAAGGAACAAACACACGCAGTTTCATCAAAATCTGTGATGGTGGGTTACATGCCTGCCTGAACTGACATGGAATGACCCTTTTTTTCTCAAGATTGTCAGTTTGATTTCCCTTCTTATTCAGAAATTTATAAAAACAATTTTCACTCCATTTAATGAGAAACAATTCGTTATTACTTAAAGTAAAAAGGTATCTTCCGGCATTTCCGATATGAATTTGGATTTTCTGAAGAGAAAAATAGGTCGAATTTCCAACCCTAATTTTTATTTCGTGATATCGCTATTCTAAAAAAAAAATTACTCAATTAGGTCACTCATGGCTACATTTATTCTTCGGACATTTCAGAATAAAGAAAGAAATTTACAAAACAGATCTTCATTTATTTTGCTTTTAGAAATGAGCAAAGAAATGTTTACTTAGGTATATTTTAATTAGTGCTTGAATATTAAATTATTTTTTACTTTCTTCTATCTTTACAAGAAGAAAGTATTGGTTTCATGAAAATTTTCGAATTCCAGTTTTCGACCGATTTACACGTTTTATGAGTCAGAGATTCCAAAAAACATGTTTTTACAAAATGTCTGTCTGTGAGTCTGTCTGTCTGTCTGTCTGTCTGTCTGTCTGTCCGTCCGTCTGTCTGTCTGTATGTGACACAAATTTTGTGGGCGCTCTCTCTCAAGAACTAATGGACGAAATTTCACAAAACTTCACATTTAGTTAGACCTTGATATAAACTGGAACTGATTAGCTTTTGGTGAAAATCGCCCAACAGGTGGGGCTGCTATGCGGCATTTTTACCGATTTCTGCAATAGCTGTACCTCAAGAACTGCTGCACGGATTTTCATAAAACTTCAGATTCAGTTAGTCCAGGATATACTTTTTGTGAAAATCGTCCAACAGGTGGCGCTGGTATGCTGCATTGTTCATGATTATCGCAATAGCTCTAACTCAAGAAAAAATGCACGGATTTTCATCAAACTTCAGATTCAGTTAGTCCCTGATATAAATTAGTGCTGCTTAATTTTTGGTGCAAATCGCCCAACAGGTGGCGCTGCTGTGCTGCATTTTTCACGATTTCCACAAGAGGTGTATCTCAAGAACTATTGCACGGATTTTCATCAAACTTCAGATTTAGTTAGTCCTTGACATGAATTGATGTATAAATTAGTGCCGTTTAAATTTTCGTGTAAATCGCTCAACAGGTGGCGCTTCTGTGCTGCGTTTTTCACGATTTCCACAAGAGCTGTATCTCAAGAACTATTGCACGGATTTTCATCAAACTTCAGATTTAGTTAGTCCTTGACATGAATTGATGTATTAATTAGTGCTGTTTAATTTTTGGTGTAAATCGCTCAACAGGTGGCGCTTCTATGCTGTATTTTTTGCGATTTCCACAATAGCTTTATCTCAAGAACTAATGCTTGGATTTTTAACAAACTTCAGATTCAGGTATACCTTGATATCGTTTAGTGCTGTTTACTTTTGGTGTAAATCGCTCAACAGGTGGCGCTGCTATGCTACATTTTTTCAGAATTTCTGCTATAGCTCTATCTCAAGAACTAATGCGCGAATTTTCATCCAACTTCAAATTCAGATATACTTTGATATGTATTAGTGCCAAATCGTTGTTATTTCTTGTACTATTTAAATTATTTAATTGACGTGATTTATACAGAAGAAAGTTTTGTGATGGCCACAACATACTAGTTTTCCTTTAGAAACGGAAATTCGACATTACTTTTATTGATATTATAATAAAAACCATTCGTATATGTCTTTTTACAAGCAACTCTACAATAAATCAAATCGGCATTAATCGTATCTTTATATGATAGTATATCGATATTATATTAAGCGATAGCAGTATAAAATCTAAAATCTTTAACAACGATTTTACGCACAAATAACGTTATTTGTGCGTAAAATCGTTGTTAAGGATTTTAGCTTTTTTATTACAATTCGAACAAAGTTTTATTTATGCTTATAAGGGTAACGACGATAGCACAGTACACAAAATATTATGTATGGGAACGTCCACTGTTACTCTTGTGACCATCAGAGCAAATTTCCATATATATTTCCAATTCTTTTATTAAAAAATATATTTAGGATAAATCTGATACAACTACTTAAAAATACATGTACTCTCTACTTTCATAAACCATATACAGTTTGTAACAAAAAGCATTTTACTTGCCTTGATAATAAATGAAAATTTTGTTACTCTTGTGACCACAAAAAGATGCAATTTTTAAAAATCGTGTTTGACGCAGAAATTCTGTGAATTATATGAGACTATAGAAATAAAATTTACAGAATATAGCAGAGTAATTATATCTTTTTAAAAAGCATTAATCATTGAACTCATCTGATAACGCATGAATTAGTTGCATTTGATTTTGCAAAATGCTAACTGTTACTCTTGTGACCATAATGTCCATAAATCTTGTCCATGTCTTGTCCATAATGTAATTTTAGCAAAAATTCAGTTTAAATACTAAATAAAATGATTAAAATAAGTTTTTAAAAGTTATTTTCCATAGAGAACAACTGTTAAGGATATTTTAATTTAAAAATAACATAAAAAAATGTAAAAAATGTAAAATTAACAAACGCTATAACCCATAACCACATAGCAACCTCTCAGTGTCTGCTACTTAACAGAATAAGTCATTGTGTTCTTTATCAATAATATCATTTGCAACTTCTCCTGTATCATGATTTACTTAATGAAACACATATTCTTTGTACGAATCATGTTAGTGTACTGTTTTTGGTAGATAGTGTCATTTTTCATGGTTTTAACAAATTGTATTTGTTGAATGCCCTTCGCTTTTGGTGTTTTCTCGCAAAGGAAATGAAACTTTATTGTTTTATTTCTTTTGACAAAATAAGCAGCATATCTTAGAATTGCTTTATTAGTACGCACTTCATTCCATATATACCATTATACAACAACACAAAATAAATCTACAGCATCTATTCCAGGAGTATTTGAAAAAAAAACCCAATTAAGTTAATTGAGAAAGGCGTCTGATTCATTGCAGGCATATTTGCATAGTTATATTTTTGTTTAAATTGGAAAGCACAACCATCATATAAAAAAGTAAAACAGGTACATTTTAGGAAAATACAAATTCCCTTAAAGATGCAATGCTGAAATTTTACATACGAAAGCATTTACAAAAAATTGGTTATGAGTTACATTGTCTAAAAAATAGCATAAGATTTTACTTTATTGGGATTTACTTTATTGGGACTAAATAAAAAGCTGAAAATACAGTCGCTTGTGGATTTGACCAGTAATGTAGTATTTCATACCAAAATTTCGTCTTGGCATGAGAATAAAACAGTTTCCAGAAAATCCACTGGCATAACTATTCTTTGAGAAATGGTTATTTTTTGGCATTACGAAGATAATCCCTTGTACAAGTTTCAATGAATGTGTGCCACCGAAATGGATTTAGCTTCTTTCGAAAATTTTTAAACAATCAGAAATGGTTTCTTTAACTATTACCCTTTTCAAAACGTTTATGAACGTTTTGAAAAAGTAACAGTATTAAAGAAGATCTTGATAAAAGTTTTGTCAATTGCAAAACGTCTATCAACGTTGTATCATATGAGAAGTTCTGTATTATGGCCTTCCGTTTCAAATAATTCTTCGATGTTATCTCCGCAAATTAGACATTCTGAATGCCTAAATTCTAATTATCATGTATCTCGGCAGACAAAGTCATTAAATCCATCACTGGAATGTTTGATGCACAAAATAAATCAGTTATTACATTATGAATTACTTGAATGTTTTCGTGACAGCATCAAATGGAGATATTCTGATGAGTTATTTTCTATTGTTTTATGAAAGTAGGCTTTAAAGCTGCAAAGGAATCTCCAATTTTTAAATTTAGGAAAACGTCTTTACAGTAAACGTATTCTCTTATTAAATGCCTCCTAGATTTGATGAAATTATGTAACCTTTTTCGCGCTTAACTAACGTAGATTTTGCTGAGGAATGATCTCTTCTTATATCTTCTTCGACATAAAATCCTCTAAAGCTGTGGAGTTAGATTTGTTTCCGTTATAGTATCTGAGGTTAGCTAGTTCTCTACTTTTTCCTTTTCTTAATATTTCCATTTTCTTCCTGAAGCTTTTGCTGGTTCTAAGACTTTTTTCACCTATATATTTTGTTTTGTTTCTTTCTCACAACAACATATTCAATTTCATTTTTATTTTTTCTCTACAATTTTTGGCGCTTAGCAGAATTTTTCCTGCTCTTTAAAACAATGTCGTGTATAAGAAGCAATATTAAAATCTTTCCTTTAAAATATACTATCAGAATCCTTTCCATAATAGTTACTATAAGAGCCTCTGTAGTTTATACAGCAGAATTTAGTAAACGAAGCTTTACAAAGCCTATAAAATATCTAATCAAAGACCATGTGCTTCAAGCCTAATGAAAACACACAAAAATTTCAGGAGTTGAGTTGTTTTATTATATATTTAATTACTTGTCATGATTCTTTTATAATCTTAAGTAATACCGAAAATGAATAAAAATAAATCCACCCATTAAAAAACACTAATAAAGATAATTTATCTTCCTTAAAATTTACAAAATAAGCTAAAAATATTTCAAGAACTACTCTATTAACAGTGAAAAAACAACAAAACTTTAAGTATTCTGTTTGTTTTGGTTGTAACTCGGTGTTATATCAAACTATCGACAAAAGTGTTACTCTTGTGACACAGACATTTGTTACTCTTGTGACAACTCCCCAGAGCCTATTCTATGCATACCATAAACAAAATATTTAATGTAAAATATGTCTTATACCTCGAAATCAGAGAATTAGAAGTTTTGGGTAAAAATTTTAAGTATTTTTTTTTTTTTTATTAAAGCTTTTGTATATTTACCGTTACTCTTGTGACATTTAAGTATTAACTTTTAAATACAGCCAAATTTATATTAAAGACATTATCTAAAAGAATTTATCTACGTAGATCTTAAAGATATAATAATAGTTTGTTGATTTGAACGCATAGTAATTTTATTGAATTCTAAAAAGTAAAAAAATCATACATTTCAATAAGTTGCATTTTAAGCTCAAATGTGAATGTAGTTTTATACTGTTAGTTTCCAGCTTATTTTCAGTAAACACTTTCTCTTATGAAATTAAAACTTACAAATTCATATACTTCAACTCTTTAGCTTTAAATTGATGTATCACACTTATATTTCCGTTTTTAAAAAAAATTTCATCAATTTTTTTTTCTGCCGTGCACGTTCCCATGTTTTACTGTGCCGTTTTCAGAGATTTTGATTTTTGTGATACGCTAGTTAATAAATAATAAAATTTTTCTTATACAGGGTGGTGCTAAGATATATGTCAAAAATGTAAAGGTAGGTAGAGGGGACCTAAATAAGCATATTTCGTATAGGATTGTGTGTGCGGTAATGTCGTCTTGAGCCATCAGGGAGCGCTGATGACTACGGCGTATAAAAGTGCTTCGCTATCTGGATTAATTATTTCTTGCACAGATCTCAAACAGCATGCATCGTTTCACCAATGTGGAGCTTACCGGCATGCATTTCATGTATGGGGCTGCACAGTGAAACGGATTAGCTGCTCAGAGGATGTACAAGGAGCGATTCCCGGATAGGAATCACTCGGATCGTCGAACATTCGAGCGTCTTCACCGGGAGTTAAGAACAAGTGGATCGTTTTATGCTTCCAGGCGTGGAGCTGACATTGGAAGATAACGCAGAACTCCTGCAGTGGAAACCAGAATATTAAACACAGTAGATGGTAGTCCTTCGACAAGCTCAAGAGCTGTAGGACGTGCGTTGTGTGTGAGCCATCAAAGTGTTTTGAGGACTTTACATGAAGACAGAATGCATCCGTATCATTTACAAAGTGCAAACAATGACCCCTGACGATTACTTTCCACGTCTCAACATTGCTCGTTGGTACCTACAGCAGATGGCAGCCAATCCATCCTGCCCAGCAGATGTTTTATTTACTAATAAGGCTATCTTTACGCGGTCGGGTATGTTTAACATCCATAATTCTCACGTGTGGGCTCATGGCAACCTACATGTCACAATAGCACACGCGTACCATGAAAGGTTTTCCATTAATGTTTGGGCAGGCATTGTACACAATAACTTAGTAGGACCGTACATTCTACCTAGTCGTTTAACTGGTCATACATACGACATCTTCCTACAAGAGCTTTTATCTGAACTTCTGGTAGATATTCCCCCAGCTGTTCTCAGACGAATGTGGTTCCAGCACGATGGAGCCGCAGCTCACTTCAGTCGAGACGTCAGGAATCACCTGGATGCTGTCTACGTCCAGCATTGGATAGAACGGGGCGGTCCAGTTCTCTGGCCACCGCGTTCTCCTGATTTAACCTGCTTGGATTTTTTTCTTTTGGGGTCATATTAAAAGCCTGGTGTACGAGAGCAGCGGTAGAATTGATAAAAAGAAAATGTCACTCGTCCAAAGGACCAGTAAACATCGGAGATTACTGGTCGGCAGACATCGTCACTGGCTCGCTACATAAAATTCTATTAAGTACCTTTACCACTATGAGTTACCGCCCTCCCACCACCACTTCTCCTTCTCCTAGAATATAAACCAAACTTCTTTTCAGTTATCTAAAATTTTCGACATAATAAAGTGTTAAATTATAATTTGCTAAAAATTAAATAAACAGTACAAGAACAAAAACTATAAAATTATTATGTACTTTATTTCTGAGTATTTATTTCATCTGACTAAGATTTAATGCTTTGTTTTATTTATTATTTTTTTTAAATAAAATAAAATTCTGTGGTTTATGTTTGGTTGCGCTTTTCTCAGAGACGAGAAAATTTACGTTTACCTGTCAAAGAGGGAAAAAAGTTACTGGTCCTGCGGACCACAAAATTTTTAAATTAGTGATCCGATTGAATTTTTAATGGTCTCGGACCAGCGACCACCAAGGATTTCGAACGCTGGAGAGTCCCGTCACATCTGAAGAAGATCTTGTTGCCCGCTTTTCTATTGCTGCTTTACATGTGCTCGATATGCCTGATGTCTTTTCTAATGTACGCCGATCTATGCGCCGTCGCTGTGAATCTTGTATCGCTTTTGGTGGCCGCTCTTTCGAGCACCTCTTGTAAACTATAATAAATTTTTGTTTTCTTTCCTCTTTACTTGTCTTTTCAGTTTCCTTTGATTCGTACTGCTTTACAAGCTAGTACTTTAATGTGTCATTACTGCACACACATTTCTATCCTAAATATGCTTATTTAGGTCCCCTCTACCTACCTTTACATTTTTGACATATATTTTAGGACCACCCTGTATAACGTATATATATCTACCCCCCCCCACCCCCCCACCCCCCCACCCCCCAAAAAAGCTAAAGGAATGGAAATCTAGGAAAGTAACATAGAAATCTAGTCAAAGCAAAAAACTTTATTGAAAAATTCTTTAAAAGTAACTATAACGGACATTTTATTAATTTTGTTATATTACCGAGTTACAATATAGAAAATCTATACAGAGTGTTTCACTACCAGACCGGCAAATTTGCAAGAGGTGTAGGGAGCACAGAGACGACTCCGAATGACATAGCAATGCAGCTGGGTCGAAAAAGCCGTAGTTGCGAGTTATGCTGCAAAGAAGCCGAGCAAAAGAACAGAAACAGCAGCACATTAATTGGACGGAAATATTTTATTGAACGATTGTACTACAGAAAGTGTTCGAAATCACGACCAGGAGAAGTCAGCCAGGCTTGACAGCGTCGCCGCATAGAATTTCTTACGTTCAGTAAGATTCCTATGACGACTTCCAGCAGAATCGTTGTTCACGCAACCTTCCGTTCAGCGCCATCTCCCGTAAGACTGCAAGCGCGCTCTCAAGTGTACCTGACGACTTCTGGTCGTAATTTCAAACAACTTCTGTAGTACAACCGTTCAATAAAATGTTTTCTGTCTCAATGTGTTGCTATTTCTGTTTTTTTTCTCCGCTTCTTTGTACCATATCTCGTAACTACGACATTTTCGACACTGCATTGCTATGTGATTCCGAGACGTCTCTGTGCTCTTTACACCTCCTGCAAGTCTGTCGGTATGGTAGTGAAATACCCTGTATAAAGCTTTTTCTTCTGCTCGAAGAAAGATGCATTACTCCACCCCTATTCCAATACAGATTTTTTTTGTTTTCTTCCAATTGTTTATTATTCAACAAACAGCAGTAATGGGGTATGATGGTGGTTTGCTTGTGCACGGCGTACTTGTTTCAAGTGCAAACGGAGAAGCCTCCCATAGCCACCACATCTAAAAGACGCTACAAAGATATAAGACATGTATTTTTCTTAAAATCTGTTCATTAATTACGGCTACAAAAATATCATGGTTACCCCCAAAGAATCTTTACACTATAAGGGCAGATTTACGGTCGCCAGTTGCCATGTGGCGACTAAATGTTTTGCTGTGGCCACTAACTTTGTGTATAAGTCGCCATGTGTGTTTTTTAAGTTAATTTTTCTTATAGAAAAACAAGTGCTTGAAGTGTATTTTGATTTTTATAGTGCAAAATAATCTCATACATTCACAATTTTTTAATATGTACTTTTATATGACAAAATGAAAATATTCCTCACTATCATGATTGCTTAGCTTATACACATTTTTTTAACTGTATCTTGCCCAACTTCATCTTCTGACTGTACATAGTTTAAGATTTATATTATTCTAAAGTAATATTCAAATTTCAAGGATTTCATGATTAAGTTAAATATACACATAAGAAGTAATTAGTCCGAATTTTATTCTACATGTGTACCATATATTAAATAAATTATTTTTCACTTTGAATTCCTGAGCGTTTTTGTTTAGTTCCCCCCCCCCGCCCCCCATATAAACACCATTGTTTTTATACGTTTGTTTTATAATGTGACCACTGGATTTTTTGAGTTTAGGAGCCAGTGGCTCCTTTCAGATTTTCGGAATCTGCACCTATACTTTACACCCTCCTTCCCCGTGGGCCTTTTTGTGGGGTCTTTATGAGCAAATTTATAATGTACCAATTAGAAATTGGAACGTCTAATAAAATTTTAATCGTAAACTTTCAATTCACCAACCACTCAGAAATTCTTAATTTGTATCCAAATGATATGTGCTAGAATTTTTTTTCGAAATCAGCTATAAATATTTACTTGAAAAAAAACATTTGATATCAGGCTTGTATAATTAATGAATTACTTACAGTGTTTGTCATTACTTTTATATCTGCGTTAGCGACACGAAGACATTCGACATCAAATGTTACTACATCGGTAGCGTACTTTTCAAATTACTTGTTTGCATTTATGCATATATTTTGTAATTATTTATTTATTTATTTATTTATTTGCATCGGATACCTGAAGTCAATGGCGATTTAGGGATATGTTCGTATGTTTTCTGATTTTGGTTGCAGATTTTTTACTCTGGGGACACTACCACTTTCTAAACCGGTACTTATTATTATTTGGAAAAGACGATGTGTGTAACGTATCAAAAAATCATTCGCTCCGAATCGAAAAATACACCGTCTTTTCAATGTGCATAGCTGTAAGCAGATAAAAAGTTCTAATGTATTGTGTTGCCCGGAAAGTTCATGTCGATTCGTACCCAATGGTAACTATTTTTATATTCTACCTCATACCACTATTTTAAAAAATACGTTTTATAACATATTTCTTTTGCAGATGTTGTCAAGGTATATCTGAAAAATTTTTATTTTCAAAAATTGGTACCCGACGAATATAAAAATATCACATGAGTTGAGAGCTAAACTTTTGGTACAAACTTTGACTGCCAGAAAGAAGCAGCTTGCATTCATGTGAGCCATTCTGCGCCACAAATCCCCCCCCCCCTCCTCCATACTCTGCGGACATTGCTCCGACCAACTTTTCATTGTTTCTTTTTCTCAAAATTTCTCTTCGCCAAAGAAAAAAAATGACTGTTTGGTTGACATAAACAAGCATCTGGGAAAGTATTTTGCCATCATATCACAAATGTTTTGGAAGGAAGGCATTGTAAAACTTCTGAAAAGATTGAAGAAGGTTGTAGGACAGAATGTCATCTATATAATTTAATAAATGTATATTAAAATTTAAATCTTTTGCTTTTCAATTTTCCTTCAAGATCGGCACGAACTTTCTGGACAGCCCAATAGTTAGAATACCAAGGGAAGGTGGCCTAAAATAATCGTAGTGGGCAAAGGGATCCACATATATTTTCGTCCAGACGGGTCGCGCTATCTACAGGGTAATACATAAACTACTTGTGCCAAGTGAAGAAAAAGCAATGGTGATAATTAAACTATCGCAGTATTACGCGGCTGAATAGAATTCTTTGAAAAAGTGGCCTTTATAACATCTTTTACAAGATTTTTAATATTTATTTAGATAAACAGTACAAAAATATGACTTGGTGTACATAACAGAGTATGATTTCAATGGATCAGATGTGAATTACATTTGCTAAATTTGTTATGTTTTTTGACGTCACCCAGTTACATGACCTAAAATGGGCGGTCACGTTGACGGGTAATCATTTTACTACCATTTCATTGGCTGAAAAAAATCCGGTACCGGCTCTTAGCCATCGTGAGAGACAAATGTGTCACTGCTCCAAATCTTTATCTTTGAGCCCACATGTTATCCTACAGTTTCCAAAGAAAACAGAATCAAGCACTTCGAGAGAAAGGAAATCGATGGGAAATGCCATCCGCATTTTAACGAACAGTCCTTATAAGAATCAACTGAGCTTGGAAAATTATGTATGCTATTTGATTGTAAAACTTATTTTAGTTCAGTATGTATTGTCATAATTACTTTTATAGCCTTTATTTTGCTGATAAAAAACAATTTACAATTATTTTTAAATTAAGGATCGTTTTGCCCTTTGGTGAGTGTAAAATGATCCCTTGGACACTTTTTCAAAAAATCTATTTTTTTCATTACTTAATTTGGGTTCAAGGTATTATTAAAATATTTTTATAATGCAAAATGTAGTGTAAAATATACTAACATAGTGCAAAAATTTTATTTATACAGTTATGTTATTTTACGCAAGTTTCCTCCTTAAGGGGATCATTTTAGTCCACCTTCCACTACTTTAGAAAGAAAAGTCAATGGAAGAACAGATGGTAATTTCCAATTGATAGAAACTATAAGGCTCCTCCCACATTTAATAATTACTTTTAACAAAATAGAGTACAGTAATCCCTTAACATTCGCGAGGGTTAGGTTTGCAGAAATCTCCGCCGATGTCAAAATCGCGAGTGTTGAGTCTATCTTCCCGTGCATAAAAGAGGGTTAGGTTTCATAATTTTTTTTTTGAAATAAAAGAGCAATTGGGTTGGGTTGGGTTGATTTTTGACGGCAAATTATCTACACTAGGGATATAGGCCCGGGTGGGAGGTGCCCTCCGTGGGGGTCTTTCTAAGGGAACATAATCCGTATTTACGCATGGAAAATCCACGGCTCGAAGAAAACCACGAAAACTCCGAACGATTAGGCCGACGGGCGCGATTGGGGTCGAACCCAGCACCTCCCGTCTACCAGCTTAGAGAGCAGAACCTCTCGGCCACTGGTGGGGCAAGAGCAATTGGAATTCAAAAAGTATTTTTATTAAGAATTATACATTAAAAGTACATGCTTTAAATAAATTTTAATAATTATAAACATAGTCTACAAAATTTATTTGCTAGTTGATGGCGGAAAAAATTTAGTGATGTTCGAGTGTTTGGCAGAACAGATCCTTTGTTTATGAATTTATCTGTAAGAAAAAGTTTCGGCTTCGATTTCTATTTTAAATTTAAGGCTTCTCACCAGGGAAGAATCGCATTCTATTATTTTTCAAGAAGTTGTTGTGGATGTTTTAAAATTTCCACGACAATTTTTCTTGAAAATACTTCACCTGCAATGAAAATTTGAAATTATAGAAAATTGAAAAAATTGAAAATAAACCTATATATAAAAAAATTACTGATTTTTATTTTCCCTCAACAAAAGCATTGAAATTCTCGCACCTTAGGCCATACGGTAAAAGAATATACAGCAGATTGCTGTCCAGTGTCAAGTAGTTCATAGAATTGGTACAACAAAGTGATTTTACTTCGTAAAAAACAAAACATTGTTTAGAAAACAAAATTCGCGAATAACCAAGTTAAGTATTCGCGAATGTTGAAATGTTATGCATTTCCTTTTCGCGAATAATCAAAACTCGCGAATGATAAGAGATTACTCTATAGCTTAGGTTCCCAACCTTTTCTAGTCCACCGCCCCCTTTACAAGAAAAAAATATTCCGACGCCCCCCTCTTTCATAATATTTAATTATACAAATTAAAATATTGTTTCATATTATCTATACCTATTTTATCTGTCTATCTATTTATTAAGGATCTCAAAGTAGAAATTATATTTAAAACGACCATCAAATGTAATAAAAAATTGTTTAATAACATTTTAAAAATAAACACAAAATAAAATTAAAAAAGCTTTCTAAAAAGGTGTATTCAATACGTTAAAGATGTCACATATTTAAAAGATATAAAAACACAATTTTAAAATCTTCAAATATTATACGGCGAGCGCTTTCGACTGAACTTGATCATCCTCAGGGCAGCTTTGTTTGCGTACTGAATTTCCTTTTCGCACTCCAACGTAAACAAAGCTGCCCCGAGGAAGATAGTGTTCTGATCGAAAGCGCTCGTTCTATAATATTTGAATTTTTAAGTTTTTAAAACATTGTTTTTATATGTGATAATTAGATTTGTGACATCTTTAACGTATTAAATGCTTCACAAATAATAATGTGGATAAACACAAGAAATTAAAAATAAACGGTCAAGTGAGAGCATTACTCGCGCATAAAGGGTTACGTAGAATAAATATATGAATTTGTAATGTTGTTATAAAAACAAAACTTTGCTAAAAGAATACTATGACTTTGTAAAAAACTATACAACGTAGGGGTGGGTATAACTGTATATATTAGAAAAGTGTAAATGGGTATACCATGAAAGTTCAGAGAGATATGGAACCTAAATAATATCAAATATAGCTATTCGTATAACTCTTTTTTTAATATTATCCTAATCTGTTTATGATGAACTTAATTCGGTACTGACGATAAAAGCAGTGCATAGTTAAACTTCATTTGGCATTTCATGAAACTAAATTCAGCCTTTATTTCTACAGTGTAGCTAAAACAAAATCTTTGTTCAAAGTTTAAATTTGGCATTGTGCTAAGCGCGTTTAGAATTCAGGTCTCAAAGTTGCAACGCCGCCTTGGTCAGTGCCGCGTTTTTCCAGATAGGTGTTTAATTAACTTTTAAATTCACTCGAGGCGTATTGAGAGATACAATCAACGCAAACTATCGCGAATCCCACAGTATTTATGCGATTCATTCTAATTAAATCTTTCGAGGGTGATGCCCTTAAAAAACGGACACCTAATTTTAATTCGAAAACAGGCAAACGGCACCAACAATATTTAATTAAAATTTTCCTTTTATTAGTACGTGAAAATAAGCAAGTTCGCATTTTCTAATAAATTTGTTTATAAATTCTTGTGTCAGTTCAATATTTCATAAGTTTATAAATTGAATTACTCCCTGCCGGAAAGGATTAAGTGGTCGCAGAACTCTTAAAGCTTCAAAATTTAAGAAATTAAATTTTTCTTTATGTTAAACTCCTATATTTTCTGAATATTTTGATATAATTGTTTCCTTGAAATTCCCACTAGAATAGAAGTTTTGGCTTTCAGAATTATACCCGCTTAATGGCTGAAGCAGTGTTTCTGAAACTTTAAAGTCATTATTTTCCAAATGGCATTTTTTGGGCATAACGCGCAGGATACCTCAAAAACTTTTGAATATTTTTTCATGAAATTTTCAAAACATATATTTCATGTTAGTCTGTATAAACTGAACCTAAAATTTCCTTTTTATTGTTTAAAAAAATATTTTTTAGGTGATTTTACTGTTGAAAATTTCAAAATTTTGTATTAGCTAAATGCAACATTGCATTAAAAATATAAAAATGCTTTAAAAACAAATTTATTTAAGTTCAGGGAAATTATTACAATCTGAAGTATAAATAAGCACCAGAATTTTTATTCTAGTTGCAATATTTATTTTGTAATCCTGCGCGTAAACTGTTATGCCAATTTTTTGTTCAACAAATGTCTAACAGTTTCGAGCCCCCTATAAATACTAATTCTGTATTTTGCAATTTTTTAAATACAAGAAACGAAAGAACATACTTATATCTTTCATCCCAATTAAAATTGTGTTTTAAAATCATATATATTTTAAGACATTAAATGTTGAATATGATCTTTTTTTCATTTTTTCCACTTTTCAGAGTCCCGAGACCCCTTAAATTAGTATGTTTTTAACAATTTGACGTTTATTTCTTTTATACTGTTACTGGACATTACATTACACATACATATCATTAAAAGTTGTTAACTAGGCATAGAGTACGCCGCCCCTGTCCTTGTGTATGTCCAAACTGACCGTACCTTTAAGGGTTAATATATCGGCTAATTACCGATCATTTTTTTCGAAAATCATTATCAACAATGCTTTTATTCTTCTGCAACGATAGGTATATTCAGCGATGCTCAACGATTTTTCTGAATGACCGTAAATCGAAATTTGTGTATAACAGAAAAATGCTAATTACTCAAAAACTATGTAATCTAGGGTAATCGCTATAATCTTCCGGCAAGGTTTATATTAACGTCTACTACCTCTAATTTTTTCATAATTTTAGTTTCAGTAGATTCGGAATTAGATGGGGGGGGGAACATATTTTTGCGCTACATTTTCGACAATATCTTTGAAAATATAATACCTAAAATTAAAAGGAATGCATTTTTGAGTTCAGCGTTACAAAAGCTTTCACAGGACACCCCACATGATATACAAAGAAAAGATTTTTTTCAAGTAGTCCCTGTACTTTTTTACTAAATATATTTATGAATGTTTATTAAACTGAAAATATGTTGGTCAATGGTCTTTATTACTTCCCCGAATTGGAACTTTCCACGTTCCATAGTTTGCGAGTAAAATGGCTGTGACAGACAGAGGGACGGACAGACACAGGAGTGATCTTATAATGGTTTCCTTTTTACTTTTTAAGTACGGAAACCTAAAAATAGTGAGATAAACCCAAAATCAATAAGAAATAAAAAACATTAATGAGATGGTTGAGGCTGGTGGAGTTTTAACAATTTGTTAATGTCCGGTTCCAATTTTGTTCACATCAGTCGCAAATTACCACGTTCAGTGATGTGCAGTCTATTTCTTTTCTTAGCCAGTAAATTGGATACTGCAGTGAACATACGCTCAGCCAAACAAGATGACAGAAAAGCAATAAAAAATTTTTGTACCTTTGCCCACAATTCAGGGTAAAGAGCTGGTATAGATTTTTGAAGCCAGAAATCTTGGTATCCACTTCGAAATTTTATTTTTAGTTTTTCATTAGTTATGAGTTCTATGAGTTCCTCATCTAAATTTGATGATTATGCTGTATATGCATTTGCAAAAGGATTTAAAACCCAACTAGGTATATTCATGTTTAAAATATCCTGGAATCGCTCCATAAAATCAGTATGAAGAGCGTCCAAGTGTTGGCAGTAAGTAACTAAATCTTCCTGTTTTGCAGAGACTGCTGATAATGTGGGAAAATGGCTGTATTCACTTCTACCTAGATTTCGCTTGAACAGAAGATGTTTTTCCACAAAAGCAGCTATGACATTTTTTATTTGAATTAAATTCAACTCACTACCTTGCAATTGTAAATGGACTTCATTAAAAAATCTAAAAAGGTCTGTCAAATAAGCAATGTCATTTTTGGATGTTATCAGGTTTTGGCGGAATTTTTCATCTCTCTTTTCAAGGAAGTCCAGTACTGAGTCAAATAGATTGAAAAAATGATTCAGACAAATACCTTTCGAGAGCTAACAAACTTCTCTGTGCAGGAGCAAGCGATTGTAGTCTTCGTCATTTTCACTACAAAGTTGGCCAAATAATCTGTCATGCAATGAACTGCTTTTAATCTTATTGACTGCTGTAATAAAGTAATAAAGCGACGTATGCAGACGTTCATTCAGATTTTTTGCGATCAAATGCTGACGATGAATAACAAAATGTACAGCGAGTACATTTGGTACTGCTCGTTTCAAATGCGCTATGAAAGCCTTATGATGCCGCGTCATTGCTGGGGCTGCTTCAGTAGCTGCTGACAAAATATTATGAATAGGAATTTCTTTCTCTTGAAGAAACATGTTCATGGAATTAAATATTGATTCTCCCATCAGTTTCCAAATTTTTAGTTAATAATAACTCTTGACAAATTGTTTCTTCTTTTATGAATCGGACATATGATAAGAGTAGTGCTTTGTTATTTGGTAGTGTTGATTCATCAAGTTGAATGGGAAATTTGCAGGTCTTTTAGTAATTGCATAATGATATTTCAACGTCTTTGGCCATTTCATCTATTCTTCTTTGTACCGAATTATTACTCAGAGGAATTTTTTTGATGATATCTGACGGTGCCTTGTGATGAAGAACAGTTGTTATTACCTCTTTGACTGCCGGCAAGATTAGTTCCTCACCAATTGTGTGTGGTTTTCCCGCTTTTGCAATTAACAATGCAATATTATATGAAGCTCGTAGTCCGTCATTTTCTTGTTTAGAATACAACTCAAAGAGGTTTGATACAGTTGGCTGTTTTATATATTTCTTTTCCAATCTTGAAAATAGGATAAATCTTTGTCCTTTTTATCAGCATGTATTTTATTCAAATGCTCTTGTAATCTAGAAGGCTTCATGGCTTCATTTGAAAAAACTTTTTGGCAAATTAAACACATGGGGGATAATTGGTTTGTGGGAGAATGCGTAAATCCATATTTCAAATATTCAATGCTATACTGCCGGCATTTCTTCTTAGATGCAGACATTTTGAAATTCAAAATTTGACACGGTTTAAGTTTAAATAGATTAACTTTGCAACATATTTTTAGATAGGTATAAAATAATGGGTATAATGTCTTCTATAACTTTCACTCAGAATAAACTAATTTCTTGAGCAGGTTCAAGCCACAGTTTCGTTTAAAAATCTCTATTCAGACATGAGTCATTATATTTCCGACATTTTTCAAAATACTTGTTTTAAAAAAGGAATTCTGTTTTAAACTTTTAGTCAGCTTAATATAGCAAATTTTGCACTAGTGATCGTGATAATATTTTTATGAATGCGTTTGTTACTCAATCAGAAAGTTAAATTTCCTTATTATTTCATCAAACACAACAAAACCAAATTATTCGTCGCTGCGAGAATAAAATAACCGTGTTCATAGCATAAGCTTCCGAGATCCAACTGGCGTACCACGTGGCCACAAACGGGCGGCAAAGAAAGCGCTACACGCCATTGGCCGAATGGAAAGTTCCCCTTCGCTGCAAGTTGCGACAGGTGAGAGCAGATCCCAGTTCTAGGTTCGTTTTTATACATTTTCATTTAAAGGCATATTTAAGATTTTTATCATGCGGCCGGGCAGCGCCGGGAAGGCGGGTCAGCTAGTTTTATTATATTAATTTCTTAAATAGGTAGATACGCCACAGCCGCCCCCCTGGACTGTCTTAACGCCCCCCCCCATTTGCATCTGGAACCGTCATAGCCCCCTGGAATGCTCCAGCGCCCCTGGGAGGCGGTACCACCACCGTTGGGAACCTATGCTCTACAGGAAATTGATTTGGGCTGGAAATTTCATAAAAGTAAATAAATAAATAATGCACTAGTTTAGCTGGTAGTATATAATAAATAATAAAAAAAAATATATAAGAATTTCGTTCTGGAAAATTTGTTTAATTTTTGCTTATTTTTTATAAACATATGATTTTTTTTTCCTTTTTATGTAAACAAATTTAATTGGTAAATTATCTTTCCAAGAAAAAAGGCAAGATAATTTAAATACAACATTTTTTAAACTAAATGATATTCATAAAAAATGTCATTTCTGTCTGAACCCTAACTAATGAAAAATATTTTTTTTTTTTTAAATTCAGTTTGATAATAAGTTGTTTTAGCAAAAGATTTTTTTCAGCGTATTATTTCCGGTTTCCATGGGCATATCTTGAAAAAAAAAAAGATTTTTTATCAAAAAAAGATTTTTTACCAAAAAAAGATTTGAGTTGTGAAATAAAATATTTCCGTTTAAACTAGTCGGATTAGGCAATCCAAAAACTTTCTTCTATCTCATACATGTAAATATTTACTGAAAAATGAAGCATTTCAGAGCCACCGGAAAGTTGATTTACACCAAAATCTAATCAGTAACAACTTATGTCAAATTGTAGCTGAATCTGAAGTTTGATGAAAATATATGCATTAGATTTTGAGTTCGAATTATTGCGGAATTCGTAAAAAATCTACATAGCAGCGCCACCTGTTAGTCGATTTACTCCAAAAACTAATCAGGACCAATTTATATCAGGTACTAACTGAATCTGAAGTTTAATGAAAATTCATGCTTTAGTACGTCAGATACAGTTATTTCGGAAATAGTGATAAATGCAGCCTAGCATCGCCACCTGTAAGGCGATTTACACTAAAAACTAAACAGCACAAATTTATATCAAGAACTAACTGTATCTGAAATTTGGTGAAAATGCGTGCATTAGTTCTTGATATAGTGCTATTGCAATTATCATGAATAATGCCGCATAGCAGCGCCACTTGTTGGGCAATTTACAGTAAAAAGTATTCAGAACCAAATTATGCCAAGGACTAACGGAATCTGAAGTTTTATACAAACCCGTGCATTAGTTCTTGATATATAGCTATTGCAGAAATCGTGAAAAATGGAGCATAGCAGCGCCACCTATTGGGCGATTTGCACCAAAAAATAATCAGCACCAGTTTATATCAGGGACTAACTGAATCTAAAGTTTTATTAAACTCCGTTCATTAGTTCTTGTGATAGTGCACCCACAAAATTTGTGTACTCACAGACAGGCTCATAGACAGACTCAGAGACAGGCATTTTGTAAAAACATGTTTTTCGAGTTCTCTGACACCTAAAACGTGTAAATCCGACGAAAACCGGAATTTGAAAATTTTCATGAATCCAATACTTTCTTCTTGTAAAGATAGAAGAAAGTAAAAAGACCATAAAATGAAATACAAGAATTTGTTTATAGTGTTTTTCTTTTAGAGACATTTATTGGCATTACATGCTTTTCTGGAATGAAGAATAAATAACATGTCGGACATAATGAAATATTTTTAAAACTTTGTTCCGCTTAACGATTTCTTGAATAAACAAGACATCCAAGGAATGGTTATGTGTTATTGAGTGTATATTTTTAAATAAACATATATATTTACATAATACTTTTTCAATATATGTATATTTTTTAAATACACACATTTTTAAAACATATTAAATAAGAAAAAATTCTTAAAGTTTTCAATTGTGAAATAAAACATTTTAGGTTTTAAAAACTATGAAATGAAACTACGGAATGAAGTAACAGAATTTTTTTTAGTGTCTTTCTTTTATAGATAGTTATTGACATTACTTATTTTCTTGAAATAAAAAATAAATAATTTGTCAAATATAATATAGTACTTTTTTTTTAAATGTAACAAAATGTAAAAAGATGTATCTTTCACCTATTAAAGGAGGTATAGACCTTCGTTCATAAAAAAAAAAATTATCTTCATTAAATATATATTTTAATGGATTGTATTAAACAAAGTATGTAAAAATAAAAAAAAACCTTTAAAAAACCAGTTATGAATTGAAATAGTAACGTAATCCGAAGAATTACTATCACTAGCTCGGGACACTTTCCGTTCTAATAGTATTCTTTAAAGATCTCTTTACTGTAATAAAAAAAATAATAAGACCAATGCAGATTGATATTTTAAAAACCCTCCCTCCCTTCTTTTTTATGACAGAATAATAATAATAATAAAAAAATTCAACTCATACATTTTCTTGAAAAATTCGGATGCAGGACTGTATAATTTTCACGAATCAAAACAAACATACTATAAACTTAACAGTTTTCATTTAAAGAAAAGTAAAAAACATAAATTGTCTCAAAAGTTTTGCGAATATATGATTAGTCTTTTTTGCTTTTCTTCACAATTTTTTTTTTTTAACTTTTATGAATAAGGTAACATTTGATTTACGTAATCGATGCTGCCGATATCGTGTGAATTATCGCTCCAATTATAATGCACCATACGCGAATATATAAACGAATATATATACTTAGTCCTTAATCGGTAAGCTACCAACAAGGTGCATCATACCGGAAACGATATAATATTGAGAATTAATTCCCCAGTATACTTCAGGTAAATATTAAATTGGATATTTATTTACTGTATATCTGCATAATTACAACATATAACAATATAGAAGATCCTGTGTTATATTAAATTACACTTTCAGATATTATCAACGCACAATGTTATCTACTTACAGAGGTGGCCAAAATTATGGACATTTTTTGAAATTTTTATGTTTTATATCTTTGTGTGCTTATAAAATATATTATTTTTCCCTTAAATAGAAATGTTTATACATCAAATTCAAGGAAATTTGATGTAAAATTTACTAAAAAAACAGAATTAAAATATCTGCATTACAAAAAAAGTTTTTCATTAGTCTAAAATACAAACACAATTAGTCATGAACGCTGAAAGGTATTGTAACAAAAGCTTCCTAGCCAATCACAATGACTGTTTTGAAAACAATTAAATTTCAGTAACTAATCTGTAGTATGTTTTGATTTGTAAAAGCGGTATTTTTCTGGAATGAATTTTGCAGATGGCTGAATACTAGTGTAACTAAATAGAATATATATATATACAGGGTGATTCATAAATATCGAAACAATAGGCTATTTCCTTAAATATTGCCCCTAGACCCATACTTCCAATTGCAAAGTTTCATAAAAAAGGTGCAAAATTTAATGACATAAGTTGCAACTCCACAGGGAGTCTATTTGAAAAAATACGAAAATTAAATTTTTATACGACCCCCGTAGTGTAAAAATTCCAATCAAGAAAACTTTCCTTATCCATTCCTGAATTATGCACAAAAAATTGCATCTTCATATCTGAAAAACTCGCAGAGTTATGGCCTTTAAATAATTCACCAGGTTTTAAGGGATTAGACACAAATTGAAATGCGTGCAATTGAAGAAACAATGTTAGTTTAAGAGTTCTAGGAAACATGTAAAAAATATATTTGTTGAGCTAGAATTTTGATTTTTTTTTCTTTTTTGTGATGGTTAACCGTATAATTTGCAAATAAAATCACATCCGAATATTTCGCATAAAGTTTTTTAAAAATTTAAATGTTTAGTAATTTTTTAAGCGATTTAATTTAAAATCTTTATAACTCGAAACATTATTCATCGGATTTCAATTTTTTTTTTCATCTAATTAAAGAGGAAAGTATAATTTTAGTTTTGTTTCAGGAATTTTTTTAATTTAATTTTAAAAATATTAAAAATATTTGCTTAAAAAAATATGTAACTTATTTTTTAAAAAATCATATTTTCAAAAGTAATTTTTTTTTCAATTTGCCGAAAAGAAATTAATGTAAAACAATCAAAAAAGACATGTTCCAAGTTTGCACCTTTTTAATTTACGATTAAAAAATTGCCTTCCGTAAAGGTCTTTCTAAGGGAACCTAACCCGTATTTACGCAAGGATATCCAAGGTTCGAAGAAAATCACTGAAAATTTCGAACGATTGGGCCGAAGGACACGATTGAGATCGAACCCAGCATGAGAGCAGAACCTCTCGGCCACTGGTTACACCGAACCGGGACTGGCTACCTTATTCCTAGGTCACCCCTGGGCGAAATTTTCAGTCCCGGTCTCGAGACAACCCATATTAAAATCATTATCTCTGACTGACCTAACCCGTGCAAAAATAACTAAAATTTGGCTGAGCCCAAAAACCTTTGCAACAAATGCATATATTTTTAAATGGCCATTATTTTACAATAAATTTTTAAAATTCATATTTTTAAAGGATAGTAGATTTTAAGGCAAAAAAGTTAAAATACAGTAAAACTAGTGAAAAAAATCTGCCTATGACGGAATCATTTCTTAAACGGAAAAATCTGTTGATCCATGCAAAATGAATATAATAATACCTGAGAAAAAATAGACTACATTTACAACTCCTAAGAAGGGAACTTGTCTATAACGCTTTTTTTTTTCTTTCTGATGTGATTCCATCTTAAAAGATTTTACTTTATAGCATTTTTCATTGTCTCTAACACATGGAATATGGATTAACGTTAATAAAGGAGAAGTGAATCATTTACATATAAATAGAGATTCATTAATAAAACAAATAATCACAGCTTTTGGCACTTCTTTAAAAATAATAAATATAAACATGAAAAAAGAAAAGATATAAAAATCATTTTTGGTTAGACCTCCATACGAAACAACTTTTAACCATATCGATGTAAAAAACTATGTAGAAATTCAGCCAGGTCGGGCCAGGCTACGATTTGAACTTTTTCCCAGACAGGGCCGAACTTTTTTTCCTATGGGTCGGTTCGGGACCGGACTTAGATATTTCGACCCGTGCAGACCTCTAGTGCAGACCACCAGCATACTTTGAAAACAAGTTTAACGTAAAATCTATACGCTGCCTATTTTATGTCCAAAGGAGAGGCACTGTCTTATATCGACTTTTAATAATGTACAATTTGTGGCTGATCCCTATCTTGCATTCAAAATGAGTCAAAAACTCATCGCTCAGAGGCATGGATAAATGGTGTAAGTCATGAATTTTGGATTTTGATATCTCTGTGAATTTTAAAGATATCGAGATGAATTTTTTTGTGTTTAATTCAGGAATAGATATGGAAAAATTTCCTAATTGGGAATTTTACACTACGGGGCCCGTATAAAAATTTAATTTTTGTATTTTCTCATATAGACCCCCATGGAGTTAAAACTTATCTCATCAAATTTTGCATCTTTTTTTATGAAACTTTTCAATTGGAAGTATGTGCCAAGGGGCAATATTTAAGAAGATACCCTATTGTTTCGATATTTATGAATCACCCTGTATATATTTAATATTTCTATTTTTTTTTCTTAATGCAAATAATTTAAAACAATGTCATCAACAACCAGAACTTGAATGTTCACCTACAAAAGAAGCAGAATTGTCATAATGGGAGAAAATGATCTTTCTTAGGCTGAAATTGCAAGATAGGTTGGTGGATCAGTCACTTTATCTGGCGTACGAAAGTTGTGCTTAATTTATGAAGAAACTGATGCTTGTAGCTGCGAAATGAATGCAATGGGTATATCAGTTAGTTCAAGAATAATAATGAGAAGATTAGTAGGTTTTGAACTGAAAGGTAGAATTCCGAGGAAATGAACTACTTGTAAATCTTTAGAAATGCAACAAACGAGTTCAGTAAGCAAAAAAACGCATTAATTAGTCAGAAAGTCAGCAGAAGCAAATAATCTGGAGCGATGAGAGTAAAATATCACTCTTTGGTAGTGATGAGAGAAAATATGTGAGACATAGAGTAGGGGAAAAGCTGCAACCTGACTGCATTGAAGCAACTACAAAGAACCCATCAAATGTCATGATTTATGTCTGCAGATGGTGTGGGCCGCATTGAAGTGATTGATAGCATTCTGAATGCAAAAACATACATCGAAACTGCCCTGGAACCAAAACTGATAACTTTCATCAGGAATCTCTTCCCCAATAAAGCACATTTATCTTTCTGCAGGATTCAGCTCCATGCCATACGGCGAAAACATGCAAAGAATGGTTTAAAAATAAAACCATACAATTATTACCCTGACCAGTAAACAGCCCTGATCTAAATCCTATAGGAAATTTGTGGAAACGTTTGAAAATCCTTGTAAAAAAGAGCATCCATCTAATAAGACGCAACTTCTTAATGCTATAATAGATTTTTGGCGTCATGTGATTATAAAGGATTGACTCCAAACACTAGTTCTTGCAATGAAAAGACGCTGTAAAGCTGTAATAAAAGACAAGGGTTATCCTACTAAATATTGAATGTGCAAGTATAACTTTAAAATACAATAAAATCTAAGATAGATCTTATTTTTTGTAAGCGTAACTTTTTTTGTAATGCAGATAGATATTTTAATTATGTTTATCTTATTAAATTCTACATTAAATTTCCTTGAATTTGATATATAAACATTTGTATTTAAGAGAAATTTATTATATTCTTCAAGCACACAAAGTTATAAAACATGAAAATTTCAAAAAATGTCCACAATTTTGGGCACCACTGCATATATAAAATCAACTTTTAGGGAAGTGTAGCCAACCATTCCAGGGAGAACCGTGCCATCTATATATTTAAAACACAAGGTTTTTTTTTTTTTTGAGTTATCTGCTCTCAGCTTTCGACTGAACCGATTCTCCGAATTATTATTTTTTTAATGAAAACTGTTACTTTGTAGATGCGGCAGCAATAGCTATTTTTTAAAATATTCCCACTTTTCTATTTTAATTTTAATTTTTAATTATATATTATTTTTATGAAATTTCTTCATAATGGTGGCAATGGGATTATTTCCATTGTTTTAGATAATAGAGAAATAATGAAATGATAGATATTCAGATACGTGTGCGTGTTTTTTTATTTAAAATTTAATTTTCGGTAAAAAATAAAATTATGTATGTGTACATTATTTTTATAAGCGAATAAAAATGCATATTTTTTGCAACTTAATAAGAATATTGACTATTACTTTCTTCAATCTTCAATAGAAGAAAGTATTGTAATCGATATTTTTTTCGACTTTCGGTTTTCAACGGATTTACACATTTTAGGAGTCAGAGATCCCAAAATACATGTTTATAGAAAATGTCTATCTGTCCGTGTGTCCGTCTGTCTGTCGCCATTGTACCGTCAAAAAGTGTATGAAGTTATGCATAGAATTGAACCAAATTTTTATTTTAAGTTTTTGGCTATGGCAAGCACGTTCTCCCTGAATTTGAAAAAAAAATCACCGGTAGGGGGCGCTGTAATAGCGATTTTTGTGCGATTTTGAATGTTGTACCATCGAAAAGTGTATAAACTTATGCATAGAATTGAACCAAACTTGTATTTTAAGTTTTTGGCTATGGCCAGCACGTGCTCCCTGAATTTGGAAAAAATCACCGGTAGGGGGCGCTGTAATAGCGATTTTTGTGCGATTTTGAATATTGTACCATCGAAAAGTGTATGAAGTTATGCAAAAAATTTAACAAAAAAATTTTTTTAAGTTCTTGGCTATAGAGCAAGCAGGTCCTTGCTTAATTTAGAAAAAAAATCACCGGTAGGGGGCGCTGTAATAGCGATTTTTGTACGATTTTTGTGCCATTTTGAATATTGTATAATCGAAAAGTGTATGAAGATATGCATAGAATTGAACCAAATATTTTGTGTATGTTTCTGGCTATGGCAAGCAAGTCCTTCCTGAACTTGAAAAAATTTCGCCAGAAGGGGGCGCTGTAATTGCGATCTCTGTGCCATTTTCATTATTGTATCATCGAAAAGTGAATGAATTTATGCATAGAATTGACCAAATTTTTGTGTATGTTTCTGGCTATGACAAGCAAGTCCTCCCTGAACTTGAAAAAATTTCGCCAGAAGAGGGCGCTATAATTGCGATCTCTGTGCCATTTTCATTATTGTATCATCGAAAAGTGAATGAATTTATGCATAGAATTGACCAATGTTTTTGTGTATGTTTCTGGCTATGACAAGCAAGTCCTCCCTGAGTTTGAAAAAACATATGTCGGAAGGGCGCCGCTGTAATAGCGATGTTTGTACCATTTTTTTTATTGTACTATCGAAAAGTGTATAAAATTATGCATATAATTGAACCAAATTTTTTGTGCATGTTTTTGGCTTTGGCCAACAGGTCCTCCTTGAATTTGGAAATATTGCGCGGTAAAGGGGCTCTGTGATAACAATTTTTGTATACTTTTTTGATTTTTCGTAGTTCTATTGTTCATCGGCGGCTGGTGCAGCGGCGGTAACTCGCTCACTGCTAAGTCGGCTATTCGCAAACATCTGATAACAACAGAATAAGGAAAAACTATTAATTTTAACAAATATCATGATATAGATTAATTCGTTTTTAGTCCGTTTAATTCACTTAAGCAGAAATTTAAGATGAAAATCAAAGTTGGTATAGTATTGAACTAATAATATTGAAGTATTAACATGTGTAACTAGTTTTTGAAATATTAAGATCTATAAGATAGAAGTAAGATTTGGGATTGGTACATCCAAGTAGTTTTTTTTTATTTTTTATCTTTAGGTATTATGCATTTATTAGTTTTTTTCATTACAATTAATTAAGAAATATATTTTCATTTAAATTTACCACGTGGTTAAGCATAAAACTATAAAATATATTTAAAAGTTTGAGCCGGTGACATTATGTTTAGCTTAAAATGTATTTTTACATCAACAAAACTATTGAGAAAAAATGATATGTTTGTGTCAACATGACATGATTTTCACTGATTTTTCATTAATTAATTCTAGAGATTAGAATATGAACCTTTATTGATCATTGAACTATTTGCGAAATTGAATATTGAGTAAAAAAAAAAAAAAAAAAAATACAGTATCGTTATCTGCATTTATAGAGATCATTTGTCATTTCCAAATGTACTGTTTTACAATACAAATGTTTCAATAATAAAATGTTCATGCTGGTTGTTTGTGTAAAGTCTTATGAAAATGAAATGCAGGTCAACATTCCGTCTTTTTGATGGGGTTATTGTACTAGTCTAACTATAAATGCGCTATTCTCATCTCGTTTGACCGTTCTCCTCTAGGCTTATCCAATAATGTGACAACACAGGTCTTTCCTAATATTCGGCATATATGTACCTTCCTCAAAGAAGTACTCCGTGCGTACAGCACGAGTAAAAATTTCAATCGACACATCAAATGTTCAACTTAAGACTGATTATCTTCTACTCTCTCTCTCCCTCCTTCCTTCCGAGGCTATGGGATTATGACATGTATTTTCACGACAAACTCCCAAGTTCTTTCTACCTGCTTGTTTACTGACAAGTCATCACATGAGATTATCTTTTCCTCACCAACACTTGCTTCTCAGCTATATTGCATATATAAAAAGCTATATATAAAAAGCTGAGTGTTGTATTATGCGCATTCCGATAGATAAAAGCCGCTTTTATGATATTTCCTTTTATATATCGCACTCATTTTAATCCCAAAAATAAGAAAATGTATCCGTAATTCTAGTGAATAATGATATACAGATAAATGCAATACATAAAAAAAACTATTTTAACAGTAATTTGCATTAAGTGTGCAGATCATTAACGTCATAAATCTGAAAATGAAAAAAAAATCTTTTTACGGCTATTTCAATAAAAAGTACAATTATTGATAGAACGTAACCAGAAAACAATACAATAAAAGCTCCATTCATATCGTCAAGTTGTAATATTTTAACTGAACTCTGTTCAATAGAATCAGAAGATGTCGTCTTTAATTTGAAAATGAATTGTTCATCTTTATCAATCTTCTGAAACAACCCTGCTGCAAACAGCCGATGAATTTTTTCATCTAAATAACTCTGGCAACAAAAGTTTCTTGAAACCGAAAAGCCATGAATCGAATTAAAAAATGAATCTTCAGAAATGAAAAACATTTCTTCAAACGGTCTCAGATAACTTCTTGAAGTTATGAATGCTTTGTTTGACGGAGCCTTGATGAAAGCTACTTCTACATCTTGTGAAGTTATATCATTCCTTTGCAGACATTTACCAATAGATCTCCAAGCGAGAAACTGTGACTCAAGAAGAATATCGAGCGTTGAAGTACCTTTGTATGTGTAACAAGTTATGGAATTTTGTTCTGCAGCATTTGCTAAATCCGGTATATCTCTAATTCTAATAAAAAATGGCAATGTAAGAAATGATAGTAATACAGCCTTGTAACTGTTAATAATGACAAAGGTAAATATAAACCAGGAACTTGTAATGAGTTTAAGGCTTAATTTTCGTAGTTTCATGTCCATGGACTTCTCTAATAAACTTCCAAACAGCATAAAGAAAATATTTTGATAAGTTTGTTTTCTATACACGTAAAGGAATAACACACATGAAAATAAGAAATCGGCAGCTGTAAGTAAAATCCACAATACTGGAGGGAATGGATGTAATAAGGTCAAACTCGTGGGAGCTGGTTTAGGCTTATCCGTCATAAATGTGATATCGGAAAAAAGATAAGGGTAGCTGAATTTCACTGCTTGAAATCTTGGATAGTTTATTGTAAAAGAAACTCCGATATCGATTTCTGAACAATATAGCATTCCCATAATACCTGTCCAATTTCCATCAGGTAATTTCCTACCAAATTCACCGTCAGAAGGCAAAAGTATTTTATAAGGTAGACGAAAAACTCGTGACAAAAGGCGTATGATACAAGCATCATAAACATGCATATTCTCTCCATTGTTCTGTATAGAAAAAAAAAATCAAATTTCGGTGCTGCTATCGAAGATACGGTAAAAATTTTATCAGCATTGTTATTAATCATCGTTTTAGAAAACAGTTGAAGAATTTGTCATATTTGCATTATACTACATCTTTACACAAATGCCCTGCAAGAGAACGATGCAATATTTAATTATTAATATAAATTATCTGTCATACATATGATTTAAATAAAAACCATTTATGCTCATGTAAAGCACATAGAAGAAGTAAACACAGTAACATACCTGCAACTTTATTTTTTACAACAGAAAAATATACATATTATTAGGATTTGTTTATTCCACATTATCATATGGATTTAATTGATTACATGCAATCAAAGTTTAGCGTTTCAATATATTTTTATTTCAAATAATAAATCGTATATAATTCTTTTTTATAGTTTATCACATATCAATAGTTTAAATTTCTCTTTTAAAACGTTTTTTAAAGTTTTTAAAACGTTAACGTTAAAACACTCTAAATTAGCTGTAATTTATTTCTGAGTTCGATATTACATTGTAAACACTGAAAGTGGTGCCGTTTGAAAGATTGGTGTGAAAAAACGGCATCGTTTGGAACCAAGAGGCTTAGAAATGTGGTTGGGGTGCCGATTGGTTTCTCAATGGGTGATTGGAGTAATTAAGGTGCTTTATGGTATAAATATGGGAACCCACTGGAGGACTGGCATTTAGCGCATGCGCTGTGACGTGTCTCCATCTCTTCGTCGGGAAGTGAAATCTACGGCTGTGAGACTCAGGTAGCAGACAGATATCGGCCAATGTCCGGATCAATATTGGCCAATATCTGAAAGTCACTGAATCTCAAACGTGAAATTTAAAATATCTGCTGATGTTCACAGATATAACTTAAAATTAGTTTTTAAAAGAAATCATACAAACGAATTTTTTGCTTTAGTTATAGCATTATAATACATAAATAAACATTCTAAACAATAAAATTTAAAAATTTTGCTATTTTTAGAAAACTTGATTTTTTAATGCCTTATTTTTAATATTTTATTTACATTGACCAATGTTGTAAATATGATATTAGTATTCCAACATTCAGAGATAGCTATCGACATTCGTAAAAACAATATCATTTTTCAGACATTTCAAGATATCTGTCGACATTTAGCATATCTGCCGAAGTTTGTAATCTTGACCAAAGTGAATGGAAAGTTCTGAAAGACCGCCCATTTCAATCGTTTTCATCGAAGAGTATTTGTGGAGAAGACTGCCATGAAATTTGCATTATAAAAAAATTCCTTTAGGAATCTATGGTTATTTATATACAGGGTGCCCATAATTAAACGACCATACTTTAAACTTGACTACAGACGAAACTATAGGTCAGAAAATTGTGAAATTTTGTGACGGACATAATGAAGGAATGAGAATTTGTTTGAGCGGAAAAAAATTTAGTTTAAAAATTCGCCACCAGGGGGCTTTTTAATGAATTACACATTTTTAAATGTTTTTACGCTTTATTTTTCTCAGATTAAATAAGACAAATATGTAGACCGCCCCCGAAAATATAAAGCATAAAAACGTAAAAGCGCAAAAATGTTTATCTTTTTAAAATGGTCCCTAATTTCAGACTTTTAAAATAATTTTATTTTTATTATTTAAATAATACAAGTTTAGTTTCAAAAGTTGGTCATTAGTTTTCAACACAATTTCTTTTTAATTTTCTAACAAACTTAATAATAGAAAGTGATATTTAAATAAATCTTTGATAAAAGAATGTAAAAAAAAAAAGGATTTAATTGTGATTGAATGAGTATGAGATAATTAAATAATAATTTTGTCAGACATTTTTTTTCGTCACTAACAGAAAAGTCTGCTCCCACCACTTTCTATTGAAAGTTTCTTCTTGTTACATTTTTCCTGGGTAACTTTCATTATTTTTTAATAGAGCCAGGTTACTCTAACTTATATTGAACAAGACTAGAAATCTCTTGAGCTTAAACTTCTCCTACCTCAGTGAGAAGTTTACGCTCACCACATTTGCAAATCGCAGTTGTTGGGGTTCAAAATAGAAATTAATGTCTAAATAGTTATAATTTAATATTTTAAAATGTTATTCTGGAATATTAGAAAAACTAGCTAACTTACCCGGCGCTGCTTTGTACGTCAAAAAACAGCACGAATCACAATAAGATATCGCGAAAAAATTTTAAATCGCTGCACAAATTGCGAAAAGAGAAAAAAAGGTTATATTGTGCTCGAAGATTGAAAGTTGATTCCTTTTACTAATGTGGAAAAATGGTAGGAAATCGTTGATTTTTACTAAAAATCACATACAAAATTCCCGAAAAATTCGAAAATTGCTATATGAAATCTGAATAAACTTTATTGAAATGAGGGCTGATATTACTTTAGTATTATAGGTTAAAATGAAATCTCAAAAAATTTCAGCAGATCGCGAAGAAACGTAAAAAAAGTCCTTCCGGCCAGTGCCGGGAGGAAGAGGTAGTTTTCATATTCCTTATTTTAAAAAAGCCAACTTATATCATTCAAACACACGAAGCTCAATATAGTGGAAACTGAATATAGGAGATTCAATACTAATTTTTATCAATATAATGAATGAGAATTTCGCGAAATTAGTCAGCTTCATCCAAGCTGCTTTTCTTTAAAGTAACTCATATTTGGCTGCCAAATTCGGCGATTTTTTAAAGTGCCTACCATTTTAAGACAATATGGTGGATGAGGCTAACCAGTGAACATGGTCGAGACCTTAGTAATTGCTGTTCACATGCTCACTCACATCGGAATCGGTTGATATATACGAGTGCTGTTGCATGCAAAAAAAACAGATTTTTCAAAATGTCACCCACAATAGAAATTGAAACTGCTATATCTGAGCTATTTTTTAAGGTAAAGACAAACAAAAAATGCTCCTGAATCCTTATATCAAGGTCAAATACTTAAGAAAGAAACCTTTTTCAATTTCTAATTTTTTTGCACCTCACTTTAAATATATATATATATATTTAATTTAATGGCCGCCATTTTGAAACAAGATGTCTGATGAATCTGGCCAACGAACTTAGTCGAGGTATTGATGTATACTATCCACATGCCTTCTTACATCGAAATAGGCGAATACGTGTGTTATCGCGTGACAAATACAAGATCGTTTCAAAATGTTAGCAGTGCTAGAAATTTAAAGTGCTATAATTCAATCATTTTTTAAGATATAAACAAAAGAACAAATTTTCAGAAACAAAAACTGCTCCGGAATCTTTGTATCAAGGCCAAACACATAAAAAAAAATCTTTTTCATTTTTCAATTTTTTAATACCTCATTTTAAATTTTAAATTTAATTTTTTTTAAATGGCAACCCTTTTGAAAGAAGATAGCAAATGAAGCTGGCCAACGAAAGTGCTATATTTCAATCATTTTTTAAGATATAAACAAAAAAACAAATTTTCAGAAACAAAAACTGCTCCGGAATCTTTGTATCAAGGCCAAACACATAAAAAAATCTTTTTCATTTTCCAATTTTTTAATACCTCGTTTTAAATTTTAAATTTAATTTTTTTTAAATGGCAAACCTTTTGATACAAGATAGCGAATGAAGCTGGCCAACGAACTCGGTCGACCCATTAGTATGTACTATGTACAGACCAAGTTACATCCAAATCGGTTCATAAATACGCCTGTTATGGCATGACAAAAATCAGGTCATTTTAAAATGTCAGCCACAATAGAAATTCAAAATGCTATTACTCAGCCATTTTTTTAGATATAGACGAAACAAAAACTGTTCCGGAATCTTTGTATTAAGGTCAAACACATACGAAAAATATCTTTTTCATTTTCCAATTTTTTGGTATCTCATTTTAGTTTTTTTATTTTTTAAATTTTTTAAATGGCCGCCATTTTGAAACAAGATGGCGGATGAAGCTGGCCAACGAACTCGGTCGAGATATTTGTATGTACTATGTACACACCAAGGTACATCCAAATCGGTTCATAAATACGCCTGTTATTACGTGACAAAAATCAGGACGTTTCAAAATGTCAGTTACGCTAGAAATTCAAAATGCTGCAACTCAGACATTTTTTAAGATATAGACGAAACAAAAACTGCTCTCGAATCTCTTTATCAAGGTCAAACACATAAGAAGAAAATATTTTATCTATTTTTAATTTTTTGGTACCACATTTCAAATTAAAATTTTTTTTTAAATTTTAAATGGCCGCCATTTTTAAACAAGATGGCGGATGAAGCTGGCTAACGAACCCGGTCGAGACATTGGTATGTACTATGTACACACCGAATTACATCGAAATCGGTTCATAAATATGCCTTTTATCGCGTGACAAAATTCAGGACGTTTCAAAATGTCAGTCACGCTAGAAATTCAAAAAGTCCTTCCGGCCAGTGCCGGGAGGAAGAGGTAGCTTTCATAATCCTTATTTTAAAAAAGCCAACTTATATCATGCAAACACACGAAGCTCAATTTAGTGGAAACCGAATATAGGAGATTCAATACTAATTTTTATCAATATAATGAATGAGAATTTCGCGAAATTAGTCAGCTTTATCCAAGCTGCTTTTCTTTAAAGTAACTTATATTTGGCTGCCAAATTCGGCAATTTCTTAAAGTGCCTGTCATTTTAATACAACATGGTGGATGAGGCTAAGCAGTGAACTTGGTCGAGACCTTAGTAATTGCTGTGCACATGCTCACTCACATCGGAATCGGTTAATATATAGGAGTGCTGTCGCATGCAAAAAATCAGATTTTTCAAAACGTCACCCACAATAGAAATTGAAACTGCTATATCTGAGCCATTTTTTAAGGTAAAGACAAACAAAAAATGCTCCTGAATCCTTATATCAAGATCAAATACTTAAGAAAGAAACCTTTTTCAATTTCTAATTTTTTTGCACCTCACTTTAAATATATATATATATATTTTAATTTAATGGTCGCCATTTTGAAACAAGATGGCTGATGAATCTGGCCAGAGAATTTGGTCGAGGTGTTGATGTATACTATCCACATGCCTTCTTACATCGAAATAGACGAATACGTGTGTTATCGCATGACAAATACAAGATCGTTTCAAAATGTTAGTCATGCTAGAAATTCAAAGTGCTATAAATCAACCATTTTTTAAGATATCAACAAAAGAACAAATTTTCAGAAACAAAAACTGCTCCGGAATCTTTGTATCAAGGCCAAACACATAAAAAAAAATCTTTTTCATTTTCCAATTTTTTAATACCTCATTTTGAATTTTAAATTTAATTTTTTTTAAATGACAAACCTTTTGAAACAAGATGGCGAATGAAGCTGGCCAACGAACTCGGTCGAGACATTGGTATGTACTATGTACAGACCAAGTTACATGCAAATAGGTTCATAAATACGCCTGTTATCGCGTGACAAAAATCAGGTCGTTTTAAAATGTCAGCCACAAGAGAAATTCAAAATGCTATTACTCAGCCATTTTTTTTTAGATATAGACGAAAGAAAAACTGTTCCGGAATCTTTGTATTAAGGTCAAACACATAGAAAAAAAATCTTTTTCATTTTCCAATTTTTTGGTATCTCATTTAAATTTTTAATTTTTTTAAATGGCCGCCATTTTGAAACAAGATGGCGGATGAAGCTGGCCAACGAACTCGGTCGAGATATTTGTATGTACTATGTACACACCAAGGTACATCCGAATCGGTTCATAAATACGCCTGTTATTACGTGAGAAAAATCAGGACGTTTCAAAATGTCAGCCACGCTAGAAATTCAAAATGCTATAACTCAGCCATTTCTTAAGATATAGACGAAACAAAAACTGCTCCCGAATCTTTTTATCAAGGTTAAACACATAAGAAGAAAATATTTTTTCAATTTTCAATTTTTGGTACTACATTTCAAATTTAAATTTTTCTTAAAAATTTAAATGGCCGCCATTTTGAAACAAAATGGCGGATGAAGCTGGTCAACGAACTCGGTCGAGAGATTGGTATGTACTATGTACACACCGAATTACATCCAAATCGGTTCATAAATACGCCTTTTATCGCGTGACAAAATTCAGGACGTTTCAAAATGTCAGCCACGCTAGAAATTCAAAATGCTATAACTCAGCCATTTTTTAAGATATAGACGAAACAAAAACTGCTCCGAAATCTTTGTATAAAGGTCAAATACATAAGAAAAAAATATTTTTCCATTTTCAATTTTTTGGTACCACATTTCAAATTTTAAATTTTTTAAAAACTTTTAAATGGCCGCCATTTTGAAACAAAATGGCGGATGAAGCTGGCCAACGAACTCGGTCGAGAGATTGGTATGTACTATGTACATACCGAATTACATCCAAATCGGTTCATAAATACGCCTTTTATCGCGTGACAAAATTCAGGACGTTTCAAAATGTCAGCCACGCTAGAAATTCAAAATGCTATAACTCAGCCATTTTTTAAGATATAGACGAAACAAAAACTGCTCCGAAATCTTTGTATAAAGGTCAAATACATAAGAAAAAAATATTTTTCCATTTTTAATTTTTTGTTACCACATTTCAAGTTTTAAATTTTTTTAAAAATTTTAAATGGCCGCCATTTTGAAACAAAACGGCGGATGAAGCTGGCCAACGAACTCGGTCGAGACATTGGTATGTACTATGTACACACCGAATTACATCGAAATCGGTTCATAATTACGGGAGTTACAGTGTGACATAAGTCAGATATATATATATATATATATATATCAATTTTGAACGGAGGGTGGTTTCGGGGTCTGGGGGTCATGATCGATGAAAATATACCAAAATTTTTTGAAATCGCTTTCCTCCGAACGGCTGCAATAGGTAGCTTTTTTGTAAAGAAAGCTACCTAAATGCTGCAACTCAGGCATTTTTTAAGATATAGACGAAACAAAAACTGCTCCGGAATCTTTGTATAAAGGTCAAATACATAAGAAAAAAATATTTTTCTATTTTTAATTTTTTGGTACCACATTTAAAAATTTAAATTAAAAAAAATGTGTGAACATGTACACACTATGTACACACCGAATTACATCGAAATCGGTTCATAATTACGAGAGTTACAGTGTGACATAGGTCAGATATATATATATATATATATATCAATTTTGAACGGAGGGTGGTTTCGGGGTCTGGGGGTCATGATCGAGGAAAATCTACCAAAATTTTTTGAAATCTCTTTCCTCCGAACGGCTGCAATAGGTAGCTTTTTGTAATGAAAGCTACCTATTAGAATTAAAAATCACGAAAGTCAAAATTTACTATAATTGGATAAAAGTTTCAAATCTAATTCCTTTGACCTGCCGGCTACCGTAAAATTTATGTTTGAGAAAGCATGCTAAGCGTTGTATCATGTTATTTTTATTCATAATTTAATTTACTTGGACTCCCTTAAATATTATTAATATAATCTCTTAAGTTAATATTAGTTTTTGTTCCATTAAAATATCTGAATTTGTTGATTTTCTCTAATCAAGTAATCCCTATTGGTTTACGATGGAAGTCTGTAGGAATTTGACGAAATATTACAGATATCACCAAGTTGGCGTCACTTTTGGCGACTCTTTTTGGTCGCAAAATTTGGCGATAGATCGCCAAGATGGCGACAAACATGGGGACATTTTGCGACAAAACTGAGTCCGCTCTACTGTAACCCCCCTTCATTATAGGTATGGAAATGCATTAAATGCTGTTCAATAATCGCATAAAAAGTTCGCTAAAAATTCAAAAATCGCTATAGGAATTCCGAATAAACTTTTTTGAAAAGAGAACAAGATATAGTACATTGGGTTAAAAGAAAGAAACCGTATTCCTTTCACTAATGTGGAAAAATCGCCTCAAAACTTAAAAAAACGCTAAAAATCGCATAAAAATATCTAATCAAAAAATCGAAAATCGGGCTTCGAGGTTCAAAATTTCATATATAGACGTACCTTGTCCCCAAATTTTGTAGCTCTACGTGCAGCGGTCTCTGCAGAACACCGTCGACACACTCATACACTCACACACAAACTTATTTCCTTATTATTATAGATATATCGCTCAAAGTCAAATATTGAGAGATGTTGGGAAATATTGGCCAATATTGTAAGGGTGCCACACTTTCACCCTAGTTAATGGGCCTCAGGACTCTTAAAGCTTCAAAATTTTCGAAATTTTAATATTATTAGATGTTAAACTTCGATCTCTTCTGAACATTTTGATTTAATTGTTTCCTTGAAATTCCCATTATAGCAGAAGTTTTGGCTTTTAGAATTATACTCGCGCAATAGCTGAAGCGGCGTTTCCGAATCTTTGAAGTCACTTTTCTCTAAATGACGTTTTTGGGTATAACGCGAGGATATCTTAAAAACTTCTGCATATTTTTTCATGAAATTTTCAAAACATATATAACATGTTAGTATGTATAAACCGAACCTAAAATTTCATTTTTATTGTTAAAAATAATGTATTTTTAGTTGATTATACTGTTGAAATTTTCAAAATTTTGTATTAGCAAAATACAAATTTGTATTAAAAAAAATAAAAATGCTTTTAATACAATTTTATTTAGATTCAGGGTAATTACTATACAGCCTGAAGTATAATTAGGCATGAAAAACGTCTCATCGAATTTCACGGCTGAAATTCTAGAGTTAGTTAAAACTCGATTCGCACATTAAAACGCAATCGATCAGCAAGTCCTATCTTGGTGGAAAACACCTGAAAACCCGATTTTAGGAATTGATCCGAAGGTTTACCGTTGTGTTTTCCTGCAACCAATGATATGAAAACATAGATGACTGGGAGCAGGAAAACATAACGGTAAAACCACGGGTCAACCGCTGAAATCGCGTTTTCAGGTGTTTTCAACCAAGATAGGACTTGGCAGACCCATTGCGTTTTAATATGCGAGTTGAGTTTTAACTAATTCTAGAATTTCAGCTGTGAACTCGATGAGGTGATTGTCCGTGCTGCTGGCTCGCGATCTAGTACTTGGGTATTAAAGAACGGCTAAGGCAACTAAAGTAATCCGGAATCCAGATAATTTGTAGTCGATTTTTAATGAATAAAGAACCACCAATTTAACTGTAGTTTTCTATCAAATTTAAACATTTTTCGTTATAACAGTTCCCAACAATTAAAAATCCACAATAAAATTCTTATCACAACAATTACTTTCTATTGCAAAATTTTCACGTGCAAATTGAAAATGAAATAAATAGCTTGACGAATTAAAAAAAGTGAAAATTACGCCATAACGCTTCTATTGCAAGATTTCTACGTGAAAAATGAAAATGAAACTAGAAAACAGGAATTATGCTTTTTCAGAATTTAGTGTCGTCACCGATGAAAAAAAAAATATTAAATAGGTTTTTTTTTTCAATCGAACTTATACCTTTGAAATGGATCATTTTCTTCTGATAGACTGGTAGTCAAGTTTTAAAGAATAAAGAATAGTCAAGTTTTAATGAATAAAGAACCACCAATTTAACTGCAGTTTTCTATCAAATTTAAACATTTTTCATTATAACAGTTGCCAACAATTAAAAATCCACAATAAAACTCTTATCACAACAATTACTTTCTATTGCAAGATTTCCACGTGCAAATTGAAAATGAAATAAATAGCTTGACGAATTAAAAAAGGGGGAAATTACGCCATAACGTTTCTATTGCAAGATTTCTACGTGAAAAATGAAAATGAAACTAGAAAACAGGAATTATGCTTTTTTAGAATTTAGTGTCGTCCCCGATGTAAAAAAAAAAAAATATTAAATAGTTTTTTTCAATCGAACTTATACCTTTAGAATGGATCATTTTCTTCTGATAGACTGATGGCTTCCATTATTATGAAACAACCATTATAAATGAAGTGTTAGGTGAAGATGAAAGAGCAGCCGTAAAAAGTTAGAACTCTGATTTTCTAGTCAGAATAGGGGAAAAAATGAATCATTGCCAATTTTGTTTCCCATTCTGACCAGAAAATCAGAGTTCTAACTTTTTACTGCTGCTCTTTCATCTTCACCTAACGTTTCATTTATAATGGTTGTTTCATAATAACAGAAGCCATCAGTCCATCAGAAGAAAATAACTCGGTTAAAGCGGAAACTCGGTTAAGCGGGACTCCAGTGCAGTTCAGTTTTAAGATTAAAAACACGCGATTTTATTTTACATAAAATGACGTCATACGCAGCCGCTGAAGAATTCATCATTTGGATCCAGTATTAAACAACATCTACAGTAAAGTACGCTTAGGACGTCACTATCGCTGAATAATACACAAATTCAAAAAAAGAGATTTTGTCATTCAAGAAAAGCGGCAAAAAATAGGCTGTCTAAAGATTTACAGGCCTTAATTTGTTTGTAATATTAATATACATATTTAAAATAAAATTTAGTTTATAATAGCTGCATGTTTTATCAGAAATCATTCATTTATATATATTTTTTCAAAATAGTACGTAATTTATTTATTTATTTATTTATTTTTTACAGTTTTTATGGGAAAATGGCAACAAAAAGATATAATTGCTATTTTTCTTTTACTTTCAACAGAAATGAAGTACTTCCGTTGCCAATATTAAGCAAATGGCTCTAAAAACTACAAAAAAATTAATATTTCAAACATAAATGAATATTCAAACAAATTGCATTAAAAAGTACTTTTTTTTCCCAATACGACGGTATAAAAATTGAAAATGTGCGATGCTTAGAAGTTAAAAAAATTGCTATAGAGTATTTAATCTTACGGCTTTGTTTTACGGCTGGCTTCTGTAAGGTAACGTTATTTTTTGGAGACTACACAAAATAAGCTGGAGAAAGAAATAGCATATCGTACCGGGGCCTAATAAATAGTTTGATGGTTTTTTTTTTAAGTGAATATTACATCATATTTGAAAAATAGGGGACGTCAGCAGGTGAATATATAACTTCATATGAGTTTGAAAAACATAATGAATGAATGATAAAATTCCGATTGTCATATTTAAATATTTTGAGGTACTCTGAAATTGTATTCGCCATTTTAAAATCTATTCCATACATATACGTGTGTGTATGCGTGTACATTAGAATTTCCAAAAAGTTATAGGTCCCTGTAGCTCATTCTTAGTGATGAACTGAAACAAAGATTTCACATTTTTTTAAGAATAAAATTATATTTGCCATTTTTCTTTAAACACGAAAAAATTATTTAAATGACAAAATACTCTGAAACAACTTCTTATCAAAAAGTTTTAATCTCCGCCTCAATACCGATTACGGATTATATTTACTAAGTAAATAGGTAATCTGTTGTCCCGATAATATAAAACAAGTTGGAAATTGGTCGTCAAACGTGGCAAATGAGGTGCGTTTGTACTATAATTACTTTTATAAATATTTTTTGACTGCATATTGTACTGAATGTATATTTTAGTGCACTTCAATAAGTGCATTTCCTTCTGTTCGAAAGGCTATAACATCATGAAAATGCACTTGAAATATTTTATTTCCCATTGGCCGTCAAGTAACTGAAAACTTTTGACTGTCTCTGTAATGAAACTATACATCCGATTTTCATAAAATTTGAAATCACTCAACAAAATTTTACAACAATTATATATTTAAAATTTTCAGACCATTCGGAAGGCTGTAACATCATTAAAATGCACTTGAAATAATTTATTCCCATTGGCCGTAATGTAACGGAAAGCATTTGACTGTCCCTGTAATTAAACTATACATCCGATTTTCATAAAATTTGAAATGACGCGACAAAATTTTGCATCAATTATTTATTTAAAATTTCAGACCATTTGGTTGGGTAGTTTTAGCTCTGTTATATGCGGACAGACGGACAGACAGACGGATGGAACGACGACTATAGGTGCTACGTATTTATATAATTACGAACGCACCTAAAAAGAGTGAAAATTACATAAATTAACACGCAATCGTTGATTTTTCAATACAAACAATTATTAATTTCCGAGCAACGCCGGGTACATTAGCTAGTATATATAGATATATATCAAATATACTCACATGGATCCACAAAATAAATTAAATTCAGTAAGTAGTGATGTACACATTCTCATTAATATTATTATTTTAACTAACATTTGTTTTCATTAAATAATTAAAATCTGGAAGCTTTTATAAAGATAACATCTCTACGATTGCAAAATTTCCGTGCAACTTCAAAATCGTTTAGTTGAATACTGAAAATATTGAACATCTATCATGAATGCACGAATTAAGAAAGGAATTAGTAGGTAACGTGCTGTGATGGGACAGCTTCGTGCCAGCTACCACTAAATATATATATTGTTCTTCTCCTTAATGAATGGCAGAATTTCTGAGATTTAATAAGGCTAAAAGTACTATTGAAATTTATTGCTGACAATTGGTCCACTAGTGCAGAGATGTTCCATCACCGAATCATATATTTACTTATTTATTGATGTTGTTATAGTTATAGATGCGCAAACAGAAGATAATTTTCAGAAAATTTCCCTTTATGCAGAAAAAACTAATTTAAAAATAATGAAAATCATAGTATTTTTAAGAGAAAAAAAATGAAAAAAATTAGTTTGGAAACGGATTATTGATGCAATTTCAAAAATCTCATTATCCTTATATATATAGCGAGTAGATCGAAAACGATTTTCAATGCGCAAAACAATTTAAATTACATTCGATTTACATTTACGATTGCATGTGCGTAAAAAGTAATGCAGGTTTTAGTTATTTGCTCAAACTTATTAACTGGCCTTAGTTCTTAATTACATTTAAGAAATAAATAAGAAATGCATTTCCTGAATAACATGAATCAGAAATATTTTTTTTCATGCAACAAGTAAGCATTTCGTTTTATTCGTTTCTGAAAAAAATAATCATATGCATCAGGTACCTATTTTCTGGAAAGAACTCAACAGCAGATGAATTGGATAATAGGTGAAAGGTAGCTAATAATATTAACTTACACTGCGTAAAAAAAGTAGAAGGACACTCGATTTTTAGGTAGCTTTCTTTACAAAAAAGCTACCTATTGCAGCCGTTCGGGGGAAAGCGATTTCAAAAAATTTTGGTATATTTTCATCGATCATGACCCCCAGACCCCGAAACCAACCTCCGTTCAAAATTGATATATATATATATATATATATATATATCTGACCTATGTCACACTGTAACTCCCGTAATTATGAACCGATTTCGATGTAATTCGGTGTGTACATAGTACATACCAATGTCTCGACCGAGTTCGTTGGCCAGCTTCATCCGCCGTTTTGTTTCAAAATGGCGGCCATTTAAAATTTTTAAAAAAATTTTAAACTTGAAATGTGGTACCAAAAAATTAAAAATGGAAAAATATTTTTATCTTATGTATTTGAACTTTATACAAAGATTCCGGAGCAGTTTTTGTTTCGTCTATATCTTAAAAAATGGCTGAGTTATAGCATTTTGAATTTCTAGCGTGGCTGACATTTTGAAACGTCCTGAATTTTGTCACGCGATAAAAGGCGTATTTATGAACCGATTTGGATGTAATTCGGTGTGTACATAGTACATACCAATCTCTCGACCGAGTTCGTTGGCCAGCTTCATCCGCCATTTTGTTTCAAAATGGCGGCCATTTAAAATTTTTTTTTAAATGTAAAAATTGAAATGTGGTACCAAAAAATTGAAAATGGAAAAATATTTTTTTCTTATGTATTTGACCTTTATACAAAGATTTCGGAGCAGTTTTTGTTTCGTCTTTATCTTAAAAATGGCTGAGTTATAGCATTTTGAATTTCTAGCGTGGCTGACATTTTGAAACGTCCTGAATTTTGTCACGCGATAAAAGGCGTATTTATGAACCGATTTGGATGTAACTTCGTTTATACATAGTACATACCAATGTCTCGACCGGGTTCGTTGGCCAGCTTCACCCGCCATCTTGTTTAAAAATGGCGGCCATTTAAATTTTTAAGAAAAATTTAAATTTGAAATGTGGTACCAAAAATTGAAAATTGAAAAAATATTTTCTTCTTATGTGTTTGACCTTGATAAAAAGATTCGGGAGCAGTTTTTGTTTTGTCTATATCTTAAGAAATGGCTGAGTTATAGCATTTTGAATTTCTAGCGTGGCTGACATTTTGAAACGTCCTGATTTTTCTCACTTAATAACAGGCGTATTTATGAACCGACTTGGAAGTACCTTAGTGTGTACATAGTATATACAAATATCTCGACCGAGTTCGTTGGCCAGCTTCATCCGCCATCTTGTTTCAAAATGGCGGCCATTTAAAAAAATAAAAAAATAAAAAAATTTAAATAAGATACCAAAAAATAGGAAAATGAAAAAGATTTTTTTTGTATGTGTTTGACCTTAATACAAAGATTCCGGAACAGTTTTTCTTTCGTCTATATCTAAAAAAAAAATGGCTGAGTAATAGCATTTTGAATTTCTCTTGTGGCTGACATTTTAAAACGACCTGATTTTTGTCACGCGATAACAGGCGTATTTATGAACCTATGTGGATGTAACTTGGTCTGTACATAGTACATACCAATATCTCGATCGAGTTCGTTGGCCAGCTTCATTCGACATCTTGTTTCCAAAGGGTTGCCATTTAAAAAAAAATTAAATTTAAAATTCAAAATGAGGTATTAAAAAATTGGAAAATGAAAAAGATTTTTTTTTATGTGTTTGGTCTTGATACAAAGATTCCGGAGCAGTTTTTGTTTCTGAAAATTTGTTCTTTTGTTGATATCTTAAAAAATGGTTGATTTATAGCTCTTTGAATTTTTAGCATGGCTAACATTTTGAAACGATCTTGTATTTGTCACGCGATAACACGCGTATTCGCCTTTTTCGATGTAAGAAGGCATGTGGATAGTATACATCAACACCTCGACCATGTTCGCTGGCCAGATTCATCAGCCATCTTGTTTCAAAATGGCGGCCATTAAATTAAAAAATATATATATATTTAAAGTGAGGTGCAAAAAAATTAGAAATTGAAAAAGGTTTCTTTCTTAAGTATTTGATCATGATATAAGGATTCAGGAGCATTTTTTGTTTGTCTTTACCTTAAAAAATGGCTCAGATATAGCAGTTTTAATTTCTATTGTGGGTGACATTTTGAAAAATCTGATTTTTTGCATGCGACAGCACTCCTATATATTAACCGATTCCGATGTGAGTGAGCATGTGCACAGCAATTACTAAGGTCTCGACCAAGTTCACTGCTTAGCCTCATCCACCATGTTGTCTTAAAATGACAGGCACTTTAAGAAATTGCCGAATTTGGCAGCCAAATATAAGTTACTTTAAAGAAAAGCAGCTTGGATAAAGCTGACTAATTTCGTGAAATTCTCATTCATTATATTGATAAAAATTAGTATTGAATCTCCTATATTCGGTTTCCACTAAATTGAGCTTCGTGTGTTTGCATGATATAAGTTGGCTTTTTTAAAATAAGGATTATGAAAGCTACCTCTTCCTCCCGGCACTGGCCGGAAGGACTTAAAATTGACTTAATTGTGAATTAAATTTGCGGTCTGATTTTTATAAGGGTATCATTTTATACACATCCTTTTCTTATGACATAAAAGATAAATTGCTGCAACAATGAATTTATAGAAAAATGAGCTTAGTTAACTATCGCACTGTAAAAAAAGTAGAAGGACAGTTCTGGAAAATTGAATTTATTGGACACTTCTACTATAGATAAGGTAAATAATCATTACTATTTTATTGTTTTTCTCAAAAATATATATATTTCGTCATTTTTAGATTGATTTTTTTTAGAATGCCAAAAGGTATACCTTTAAATAATTTTCAAAAAGGCCAAGCCATAGCATTTAGAAAAGAAGGTAAAAGCATCAGAGAAATTGCTAAATTGCTTAATGTTAGTAAAACTGCAATATTAAACTATCTTAGAAATACAGAGGATCATGGTACTAAAAATAAAGACAGGGGAAATTAAAACACTGACGCCTCGTGGTGAAAGAAAGATTATCCGAGAACAGAAAAAGAAACATTCTGTAATTTCAAAGGTTCGAATACAAGCAGGACTAACACATGTACCATGTCAAACTATGTATAACTATATAATAAAGCCCAAAGATTTCATTTTCAAGAAGAGACAACACCATCCAAGTGGACAAAAATGCACATGGCTAACCGCTTACCTTGGGCATCACACATTGGGCAAGATCACATGGCTCGCACCACGGAATGGACTTCTGTCATTTACCCAGATGTGAAAAGTTCAATTTACACTGTCCTGATGAATATCAGTTCTGTTGTCTTTGAATCGAAAATGAGGAAGAATTTTATTCCACTCGACATATGGGAGTATGAAGTTTGATGGTCTGGCTAGCAGTCGGATATGATGGAAGAACGAATCTGGTCTTTTAGAATGGTAGATAGAACCACAAAGATTACACCTGATTGTTGGAATCTGAACTTCTTCGTTATGGTACAGAATTAGGTGGTGCAGATTGGATATTTCTACAAGATAGAACACCGATTCACACGGATATTGGTGTTAAAAATTGATTACATAGAAATAAGTTCTGTGTTTTGCCATAGCCAGCTAAAAGCCCCGACTTGAACATGTTTGAAAACATATGGGCGACATTATTTCGTCGCGCATACAATGAAAAAAAAAACAGTATGAATCTGTTGTTGAGCTTCATAATGCACTGAACGATGTTTGGGACAATTTTTTATTAAAGTAAAATGTAAGCACTCAATGATTCAATGCCAAACAGAGTCTTTCAAGTCATACAGGCAAATGAAAAAAAACTTCTTACTAATACTTTAATTTTCATATAAAATATTTATGTGTCCTTCTACTTTTTTTTTTTTTTGCAGAGTTTCATGCAGGCAACAGAAACTATGTTATGAAAATCAAATTCTCTTCGTAATTTATTTTTGATTACTATGATTTTATATTCATTTAGTTGTAAAATGTTACGCAAATGAAGAATTTTGCACTAACGTAATTAGTTGTGCTTTATTTAGAAAAAAGGCTAGTGTCCCTCTAATTTTTTTACGCAGTGTATGTATAAAAATAATATAAATAAAAAAAAATACAACTTTTATTCGAGTAAAGAAGAACATGAAATAAATAAATATATATATTTTTTTTCAATCACAATGAACTGACCATAAAATACTAATTTTCATCATAAAAGTAGGGGACAGTAAAGTGAAAAGCTTTCTTCAACTTTAATCACCTCCATATATTTACATTTTATCCAACATTTAACGGACTATTAACGCCAGACTCTAGTTCTTTGGCAAAAATTTCGTGTGGTTTTTAGAGATTTTTTTTTATGTTACAAAGAAATGAGGTATAACCTTCGGGCTTTTTGAATTATATTTATTCATATTTGACTTATATTTTAAATTTTAGTGTAAAAATATAATTAAGAACACCTCTTGTGGGATGGGCAGTAACTGCAATTGCGCACGATCGTTTTCTCCGGTTACAAGCATCTGAAACAAATTAGATCTCCAAATTATTAGGGTTGGGTTGGGTTGATTTTTGACGGCCGATTATCTACATTAGGGATATAGGCCCTAGGGGAAGTACCCTCCGTGGGGGTCTTTCTAAGGGAACCTAACCCGTAATTACGCATGGAAAATCCAAGGTTTCGAAGACAACCAAGAAAACTCCGAAACGGTTAGGCCGACTGGCGCGATTGGGTTCAAACCCAACACCTCCCGTCTACCAGCTTCGAGAGCAGAACCTCTCAGCCACTGGTGGGGCCCAAATTATTAGGAGGCAAAACATTTTCTAGAGGTCATACTAATACTTAGTTACAAACAAAAGTTGATTTTTGACAAAATAGCGCTCATTTGAGGAAGACAGTTATTTTTTTCGCATCTTTTTTTTAAAGTTAGAAAAAACAACTAGAAAAAACAACTAATCAATGAAAATTATACATTACTTTTTTAAATTTTAGTGTGAAAAATTTTAATAACATGTCTTGTGGTACGGGGAGTAATTGTAAATGCGCGCAATACCGGCGACCGTTTCCTCAGGTCACAAGCATCTGAAACAAATTGGGCCGCCAAATTATGAGAGTTCAAAACATTTTCTAGAACTTATGCCAACATTTAGTTTGAAAAGTTGATTTCTGTTAAAATGACGGTCATTTGAGGAAGGAATATAATTTTTAACCATTTGGGAAAATGGTTGTTGTCCTCGGTCAGGGTAGGAAATCAAAAACATATATGAAGCTTTTTATAAGTTGAATCACGCACTTTATTTATTTATTTTTTTTTTTATTGACCTATACAGTAATATGTATTTTCCCTTTACTTTCAACAGAAATGGATACTTCTGTTGCCACTATGACAAAAAAGTAATAAAAACTACAAAAAAAAAATTTATAACTCAGAAACAAATTGAGATACAGCTTACAAACAAATTGCAATTAAAAATGCATTTTTTTCTCTATACGACGATATAAAAAGTAATATTGTGGGATGTTTAGAAGTTTAAAAATGAAATTTCATTTAAAATTGGTCCAGGAATAATAATGTTTAATCCATGGCGTACGTAATGTATGACCAGCTCCGTAGAAGTTTAAAAATTTACAGTATCGAAAATTGTAAAACTGAAATTTCTTTTAAAATTTGTTCATGATGGGTCCAGGAATGTTAATGTTTAATCCATGGCGTACGTAATGTATGATCAATTCCGTGCGATTTTTTATGTCTTCAATTTTAGTCTTTGAAAAAATAATTTTCCAAATGGTCGTTGTAATTTGTTAAGTTGCTTTTTTTTTCGCCACTTTTTTTAAATTTTCCGAGCTCGCAAAAATAATTAATCAATGAAAATTATACTTTTCGGTAGTATAAGCTACATAAAAAACGATTAACTTTTCTTTTAAATAATAATGAAGGGAAACGGTAGAATAGTTCTCCAGAAAAAGGGTCGTCCAGACTGAAAACCGGCGTTTCCACAAAAACGAGTTTAAATTTTTACAACAGCATTACCTTAAACAAGCGGCGTAACATTCAAAGAGAAAAAAAATCCAAGACATTACAATATCACGAAACAGCTTTAATTCAACAATATCTACACACTTGTAAGCTGTAAAAAATGTTAAAAATTAAAAAAAAAAAAAAAAAAAAAAAAACGAAAATTTTTATCTAAAGTAATAGAACTTGTACTTACTAAATAGAAGTAAAGGCAACGAATTTTATTAACCACTTGTTAAGTGAAATATTTGTTGTTAATTTCTTTTATTATCCCCCTTTTTAAGGAGAAAATTCTCATTATATTTTTTGTCATGAGAATGCACAATAAAATAATCATTTTTAATTACTAAAGCATACAGAACACGTGATATTTATTATCAATACCCATGTGCTGTAAAGGGACTGGCTGTAATCACTGGCAGAAAATTTGTGTAAAAGAAAAGAGTTCTTACAAGAAAATCCTTACCGGGCATACTCAGAATGTTTTGAAAAAAAATAATAATTAAACTATTTATGTATGTAATAAATGATCAGTCAAACTTAGCGGCAGATTTACAGTAGAAAGTCTGTAAAAAAATAAATACTTTGAGTATTTGGCGTGAAAAGACGAAAGCATCACGCGATTTGGCGAGCAATACTTTTCCTCGCAAAAAGGAAACGATTTTAATGCACCTGAAAATTGCTTAATTAATTTTAAGAATGTGTGTGAATAGTATTTAATGGATTTAAACTTAAATAATGAGACAGTTTAATAAATACATTTTTTTGGTAATACATATTTATGTTGCTTGTTAATTAATTTTATTACTTTAAGAACAAATTTTGTATATAAAAAATATTTTCATATATTTAAGCGTATTCCAAAATAAAGACAAGATACTCCATATATTTATTTCAATATCAAAGAAGTCTGTTTTCATAGCAACAAAATTAAATCTACAATGCTCAATTAGACTTAATTTTGAGATTGAAACAATTTTAATTAATTTAAATTTGTTTTAATTCATAAAATAATTAACTTTCATTATAAATATATCTACCCTATCTATATTATAAAGGACAAACATATCTGTGCGTAACGCATATGTCATTTTGCGAATGGCAACACTTTGAAATTTAAATAAAATTTTGGTTTTGCAATTTTCTCTACTGCAAATTTTTAAACTTCTAAACATCGCACATTTAAAATTTTTACACCGTCGTGTAAGGGAAAAAATTCTCTTTTAAAAGCTATTTGTTTGAAAGCTGTATCTCAATTTATTTTTGAGATATTAATTTTTTTGTAATTTTTAATAACGTTTTCTTATCGTGGTAACAAAAATACCCCATTTCTATTGAAAGTCATTGAAAGTAAACGGAAAATAGTCGAAAATAGGCGATACTATATCTTTTTGTTACCATTTTCTCATAAAACCTCAAAAAAAAAGTTGAAATTAAAATATGGGCTATGTCAAGAATATTGTCTGTTATTCCGTGATAATGACGTCATATGCATACTTTTGTATAGACGAAGTTTAAGATTGCATTGTAAAAGTGGATTGCTTTAGTGGATGCAAATGACGTCATTTTATAAAAAAGCGTGTATTTTAATTCTTAAACCTGAATTATGTTTTGTAGAAGTGCGTCATTTTCACAGCCCAGCTGCTTTGAAATACTTCACAGGTGAAATGCTTCACTTTTGAAAATAATGTAATCGAAATCAGACACTGATAAAACGCAATGTTTTACAAAAATTTAGAGTATCTTTATAAAAGAGAGGTTACATGCAAATAATAGCGATTTATATTACAGGAATTAATGATTCTCACCTGGATGGATTTGCTTCGACGGGTTAGACAAGCAAACAAATAATTCGCGGTTTAAAATATTATTATGTTCCTGAAGGTTTTTTCCAAAATTCTCACTAATAATAAAACTTTAATGCTATTCTTTGGGACAATCTACTATAATTTTATCAAAATAACATAATTTGCTTAATTTAATTTTTCCTAATTTTATATAATCTATATATTTAAAATATAAGTGTGTCTTTTAGTCATCTGACCTGATCTTTCTGCTAAACCAATTTTACTAATATTTTTTTTTTAACTGAAAGCTCTTCATTTGTAGATGTTATCGCACCATCTTTTTTTTTTTTTAAATCCCCACTTTTATATTTTAATTTTAAAGCATTTTATGAAATTTCTTCAAAATGATAAAAACTAGATAGCTTTCATTATTGCAGACAAGAGAGAAATAATGAGGCATTTTTATCTTTATTCATTCTATTTTCTGATAAAAATTCAAAACTGTTGATAAAAATTGTTGTATAGGCTTTAGTGTCGCAAAATCCCATTAGGAGCAGAATATTATATTAGAGGTATAAAAAAGGAAAATAAAATACTGCTTTCGAAAACACGCATTTTTCCTCATAAATTTTCTATATTGTTTTTCCTTTTGCATGTGTACAGATAATAGGTTTCAGACACAAGGTGAAATGCATATTTAAGTGAAAATGAAGTCATATTTAAAAGAAAACGATCATTTTCTTAGATAAAACTAAACATTTTAACACAAATGCCTCTAAAAAACATAAATTACGGAAATTTTTACTCTCCGGAATCTAGATTAGAATCTTAAAGAGTGCGTCTGTTCACATAAAAATGCTGCTAACAATCGTGACTTGAAGTTTAGAGTTAAAATGTTTTTTAAATGATCAAACAAAATACAATTTTTTTTAAAATGAAGAACATGGATATGAGATGTGCGTAAGCAAATTTTGAGAAGGTGAAAATTGCTGTTTTTCATTGCGGAATACCAAGCATAAGAGCCTCAATTGATAACCATATCCTAATAACTGATCTTTATTATATTTTACTGATTAAGCATCTATATTATAAAGAACAAACGTATCTGTGGGTCACGCTGATGTCATTTTGCGAATAGCAACACTTCACGATCAAATTTCGGTCTTGAAATTTTCGCTACTGCAATTTCTTCTGACCAACGTACATTTTCAATTTTCGTCGCATAGGGTAAAAAATTTACTTTCAAATGCAATTTGTTTAAAAACGGTATCTTAATTGACTGATGTATTATATTTTCTAAAATAATTTTTAAGCATAATTTTATTTTAAGTTTATCTTATCACGTGCGGTTTCAATACATAATACATTTTGCACATAAAGCAACAAAAATTTTTCAGCATTTGTTTCTGACTATTCTTGCATAACGAAATTAATGCTTCCCTTTTAAACAAATAAAAGAATAATATTAACCCTCTGACGGTCTTGGAAAAGGGCAAAATTGTAATGTTGTTTTCTCTATATTTAGTTTTAAATGCTAAAAAAAGATGATTCTTTCAACATTTTATAGAAAAACTTAATAACGAATATGAATGCAATCCTTGGAAGTATTAATCATTGTTCGATGTATTTAAAATACATTAAATCTATAGAATTATATTACTTTAAATATTCTTTATATTGCAGTGAAACCTGGAGCTTAGTGAACGTATTAACACGGGCTTGTAAGTGAGGGGGTTAAAAATCCCACCAATATAACATATTTGTGAAAGACAAATTAACGAAATTAAAACTTCTTTTTTGAACAAATAAAATAATAATATTGAAAAAACACAAATCTAACATATTTGTAATCGTAATATTTAAATTTTTCACCAAATAGGATTTTTTTTTCAAATGGAATTTGTTTGCAAAGTTCATCTCAGTTTACTGATTGTCTATGGTTTTAAAAAAAAATTTTAAAGCATGAAATATTTTTTAATTTATTTATATCGCACGGAGCTCTATTACGAAAGATTAATCCGTTCGCCCTTAAAACAAAATAGAGTTCATCATTTTCTTTCGGCCAATATACATTTAAAAAAAAAAAAATTCACTATGAATAAATAAATAAAATAATATAAATAAAGCACAAATTTAACAGACATGTATAAGCTCTGAAATTATCAGAATATAAAAGGATGCCGTAAGTAGCGAAATCTTGGACAAATGACTTTTAGCATGCGGATAATAAGAAAATATCACTTTTGATAAATTTCAAAAATTTATTTGATTGTATAATTCGTATTTTCCATATGAAAAATGCTTTTTTAACCCCTTAACAGTGACATTTGTTTTTTTTTTTTTACAAAAAATTAAAAATGGGCTGGACACCACTTTTTCCAAACTAAAATATTTACCTTACTTAATCGAAAAATATCTGAGAATCAATAAAGATAAATTTACAGTTACAAATTAGTGGTACCAAAATGCTTTGAATAACGAAGCAAGCAAAGTGTTCTTTCCCGAATCCAGTTCGAGACACACTGTTAAGGGGTTAATGTAAGTGGGCAATCTAAAAAATTTATTGCATATAAAAAATATTAGTTTTCAATTTAAAAAAATGCTTTCACCTATATTCTTTAACCCGGGAAGCCCGGGTACGATCCCCTAGTATATATAAAATCCTAATGAAACGAATTTATGAAACGGATATATGAATCGACTGATTAAACAACTGATTATGTTTCAAGCGATTTCTTCTAAAATATGGAATACTTTGCGATGAAATTAACACCAAAAATCAGCATTGATCCGCAAATCTCGAAACTGGTATTAGAATTTTTAAATTCGAAATAGTTTTCGAAATATTAATTTTTTTCTAAATTTATATACATTTTTCTAATGATGGCAACTCAAATTTTAATCAAATAGATACTTTTTTTCATATTTCAGAAAAGGTTGACATGGTAACCCGGCTATTGTTGTTTATTTGTTAATATTTATTTATTTACTTTTATTCCTTTTTATAAATTATATAAATTATTGTTTTCTATAATTATTAATTATTTTTTTATATTTTCTTTAGAAAATAATAGAAAGTAATTAAAAAATACGGTACTACTTAGTTATCCCGTCGACCAATTTCGCCAAATTATACAAATTGACATAATTTTTATTTTAAATAACGAAAGAAAAAATAAATTAGTATAACATTAATAAATATACAAATAAAAAGTCGAAATAAAAATCACTTGATGACGTAAACACGTGTAATTTGCTTAAAGTCAAGTGAATGTGACATTTACGATCAACCATTATTGGCATTTAATCTTATAGTTTGGCGATAGATTTTTGGTAGACGGGATAACTAAGTAATACCAAAAATGCATATGTAACTGGTATTTGAAAACGAGGTTTTCGCCAAATTTTCTTAAAAAAAAAGAAAAGAAAATCACGCCAAATCTGCTGTGCGAATATGATATCTGGCCAAATATTACCACTCGAAAAAAAAATGCTAACTGGCGAGTTGAAAAAAAGCTATTGACGAGATTTGCATCCAGCTAGCGTAACAGTACCAAGAATTCTTTGCAACCATGGCAAATTTTATGTAGTTTTATTCGATTTTTTTTTTTTATTTTTTAACCCTTTGAGGGGCGGTGGGGTATATTTTATCCCACCTACGATTAATGAAAATTTGCACCAGAATACTTTTATGAGATTTTGCTTTTCTAACTTTGATGGAGAAAAGTAGTAAAATTGTTTTTCCTTATTTTGAAATAAAATTTTTCTAAATTTCCGGTTGGAATTCAGAATTACACGAACGCAATTGCTTGCCCCTCAAGAGGTTAATCAAAATGGAAAACTTACGGTCTCATATTGGATACGGTCATATACGGAACGGGCACTTAACTGGCGCCAAAGTTTCGTTATTTTGCTTGATAGGGTAAGCCGGATGTTGTTGTTTATGCTGTTGATGCGTTCCCCAAATATGGGACGTATATGACATCTGTGCCAAACTTTCATATGAATGGCGAAGGGATCAGACCATATTTGTTTATGGCAATTGATGACTTGAACTATTATAATATAGATGAAATGATGGCGATAGAATAATATTTGGCGACTTATCACCTGTGCCTGGCTAACATTAAAGCACCAAAATGACACCTAGAGTATAAAAAGCGAAGTGGTCCGCCTGGAGCTGTTGGTGATAGTCACATGACTCACGCTATTGTTATAGAGATTGTTTTAAATTACCGGGAGACAAAGACTTTGTATACTTAATTTATTTTATTTTAGCTTCTTTTCAAATGTTTAACTGATCCTTTGTAATAAAAAACGAAAACAACCATTGGATGTCTTAACAGCAAATGATTCACCCTTAAGTTTTTGCAATCAAAGGGAATTGAATGGAAACCCGTTTACAGGGAGATCTGCACAGCTTTTTTCAGTATAATTTAATCTTCTCTAATACTTTTAAAACCCACCAGATTAGTGTGTTTTTAGATTCTGCTGTGTCTGAACGGGGGTTGGAGAGCGTAGCTTGCAGGGGGCAGAGCCACCTAGTATATATATATATATATATATATATATATATATATATATATATATATATATATATATATATATATATATATATATATATGTATATATATATATATATATATATATGGCAAAACTATAGTTAAATCAAACTAAAACTCACAAAACTAAACTTTTTTGCAATAAATTTATTTAAAATTCAATATGAAACATTTTTATCTTAAAAAATATTTGACGTAAAAAAGTATTTTTTGAAACTTTATTCAATCGGTTATAAATCGCCAAATATCGAAATTTTCATTATTTTTTACGCACGATCTATCTAGTTTCTGCCATTTTTTTTTTTTAACTAGGAGGCTCGGCCCCCTACGAGCTACGCTCGCCAACCCCCGTCCAGACACCATAGACTCTAAATGCACGCTAATTTGATCGGCTTTAAAAAGATTTCGAAAGATTGAATTATAATTTAAAAAACAGTGGCGATCTCTCTATAAACGGATTTCTATTCATTTCTCTTTGATTGGGGAATTTTAACGCCAAATCCGTTGCGGTACTACTTGATTATCCCGTCGACCCATTTCGCCAAATTATATAAATCGCCAAACCACTCGCCAAATTATACAAATTGACATAATTTTTATTTTAAATAACGAAAAAACAAATAAATTAGTACAACATTAACAAAGATACAAATAAAACGTCGAAATAAAAATAACTTGATGACGTAGACACGTGTAACAACATTTCAAAATAAGCTAATATAAAAGGAATTAAGTAAACAGAGTCTTTGTCTCCTGGTATTTTTTAACAAAGTGAAAAGAAAGTTCTTTTAAATGAGACATTTTAAATTAATCGTTTTTAATCTGACGTAATTTTGACCAAACTATTCTTTCTCTTTTTAATATTCACGTGAAAATACTTGTGTTAGAAATGAAATATTATTTGAGCTTTCCTAACAAAAATAGTTGAAAAATATCCTCTTAAAATATCAAATAAATTTCTAGCGCAATTTCTAAATTTAAACCGTTTTGCAAAATTATTTTGTGTTCATTTTATGTAATAACTGTAATGTGACGTAAATATAACGTAATTTCTCCTATTTAAGACTTCTAACGCATGTTAATAAATTTATTGTTTTACAAATTCATTTCTCTCTTAAAATTCACGTGTAATTATAGTTTTTATGACGTAAATTTTAATAAGTTCCTGCTTTTTGTACATAATTATTTAATTCTAATTCCAAACATTTTTTTCTGTTTATAATAGTCACGTGTAAATAAATTTTTAATTTATTTACACGTATAAATATATATATATATATATATATTGAAGCAAATATTATTGTTTCCGCTGTTTATACAGTTGGCAACAGTTTAAATTAATATCACTTCTAAAATCTGTTAAATTTATCTCTAGAAATGCTGAAAATCTGAATTTAAAATAGAAATAAAACCTCAAAAAAATAGTCAAAATAAAAAAATTAATGCAATCTGCACTCCGGCAAATTCTAACTCATAAAATGATCTAAAAATTATTAAATTCCTATGAATAGTTTTTGCTCCTATAAAACTTTTTTAGTGGAACGATTTTGTCCAACTTTAGCATTAAATATCTCTTAAAATAATTCTTCGATCTGAAAACTATCTGCATCAGCGTGTTTATCAAACATTTCTGTATAATACTATCAATTTTTATTTTTTTTGTATGCATTATTTTTCTTAATATTAACGAAGAAAGACCTCCGGTCACAAAAAATTCAAAACCGGCGGCGGTGACAGCGGTAGTTACTTTTTTTTTAGAATAGAGAGATATATCTATCCTCATGAGTGGAACATGCTATAATTTTTTTCAGATTTTTCTGAGTATGACCGTATGGAAACATTCCTTGTCTGCTTGTTTTCAGCAACCGTGCGTTTGATGAGGTAGTTTACGCATACCTTCGCACTCTTAATTCATATACCGGTGAATCTGATAAGCTCCCGGTGTTGATGCTACTGCCCTGGCTGTTATTTCTTATTGCTTTGTCTGATAAAATATAAATATAAAAAAGTTATTAATTATAGAGAAAAATCTACATTTTGTTGAATCAATGGGGAAAAAAAAATATTGTCAATTTGATACAAAACGTGAATATATTGACTCACAGTTCATTTTACAAAATAGGTGCAAATGTAATATGTAAGTTTTAAAACTTTAAAACAATCAAGATGTTAAAAACATAGAAGTCGTATCATGTCAAAATTTCAAGAGCACTTTCAGCTAAACACTAGCCATAATCAAGGAAGTTAAAATGAGAAAATACTGTAGCTTCAAAGATGTACACTGATGGAGAGGTACATACACTGTTATTTTTGAACTCAGTCATACAAACTGGTAAAGTTATCATACGAATTCAATTTTTCTAGCTGAACGAAAAAATGCCCAAGTCAGGACTGGAACCCAGAACTTGTTTAAATGGAGTTCCATTGTGTACGGTTTATTCTTTTGAGCAGTCTACATGATAGTCCAGATGTTATTACCAATAAGGTTATCTCATCGACATATATGCCCACCTGTTGTCTGCCCAGGTAGCTTAAATGGAAGAGCATTGGCAATGTAAGCCAACGGTTATAATTTCGTGTTCTTGCTTTGGTCACCTGGAAAAATTGAATTCGTACAGTTTTACACTTTTTAAAAAAGGGATCAATGTCTACATCGTGATTTGTCACCTTTTTAGTAAAGTTTAGGTAAGTAAAAGTAAGAATTTAGGTAAATAAAAGTCAAGAGTTTTGAAGGCGTCAGAATTTTTTTATTTGCATTATTTTTCAGTTTAGAAAGATAGTTTCAACACGATATCTATGTTATTTGCTATGGAATTTTTTACCCACCATTACAGGGGAAATTTTAGTTCACAGTTTTATGTATGAATGTAGTATAAAAAAATATTATTTTAATTTCGATAATTTAAAATTATTTTAGATTAAGATATACTCTTTCTCATAAGAAATAAAAGTTTGATTTCAGAAAAAAAATTATTCTTAAAAAAAAAAAAGAAAAAAAACGAAAAGAAAGGAAAATATTCACCAGAGCTTATAGCGATAATCTTTCCATTATGCGTATATTATTAGATGTAGCGAATTTTATACATTAACATCGTAATGTCAAACAAGCCTTTATTTGCTAAGATTAACTAGTATTTCAGGACAAATCTCATATGGAAAAGAAAATAATAAAATTTTAAACATTTAGTTACCCATTTTCTCATTAGTGGTTGATACATTTGAAAAAGAAAATTTTGTTGAATCTGTCCAACTTATTTTTAATTTAAGTACGACGCATAAGATATAACCTATATGGACAAAATTCCCGATATACTTTCGATTTTAAACATTTTGAGAATATCTCGAGAAATATTTGAAGGATATAGATCAAAATTCACACTCTTCACTTAACCTAGTTTTTAGAAAAATGAAGAAAAAACTTATTATTAATAAATATAATATATTGGCACAATTGTTTTTGTGATATATTTGTTGCCATAACAAATACTTGCACATAGTCCTAAACCTGCAATAATTCTGGTAAAGCTATAATTTAAATAAATAATTAAATTAAAAAAATAAAAATCCCGACTAACTAATTAATTATTTCTCATCAATGTGAAACTATTTTTTCAATTCCTACTATTAGCTCACACTCTCGCTATATATATCTTGTTCAAATTTTCAATCGTTAATAAAATACTTATTATCCATCCAATCAAGCTCAAATAATTTTTTTAAACTTGTAGTGGATGACACTTGATGTTAATCCAGTTTTTTCAAATATTAATTCATTAATTAAATTAAAATAATTAATTTTCACTAATCGAGAGAGCTCTCTTCTTGATCAAGGTATTATAAGACCGAGAGAGACCTCTTCGAGAGAGCTTCTAACTATAAAATAGCTAATGAAACATCGTCTTTATTTTGAAAGACCTATCCAATGATATGCCACTCAATAGGGTGCGTAATTTTTTTTTTCGTCTCTACCACCATTTTGTATTTTATGGCCGCCATTTTGAATTTATAAAAACAAAACTTAGCCTATAACCATTGGGCCGTTAAGACGAATTGATAGAGACCTCATTCATTAAAATCCATCCAGCCGTTGGCATGTTTCGAGGGTGTAAAGAAATCCACATACACAGATACGCGTGAAACACATAACTCTTCTTTTCAGTCGGGTAATTAAAATATGGAAAAAATGTGAGTTTTGCAGCAAACTTTTATGGGTAATGTTAATTATAAACCAAAATAGTTATGAATTTAAAACAACAAAAACCAAATGAAGAAAAAATCTGATCATTAGTTTTCATTATGGTACTTTGAAGGTAATAAACAACAAAAATCAAAGCGCAAAAAACATTTATTAAAAATAATTTTTGCAAAAATTTTATTGTAAGACATAGTCCTTCATTGTCATTAAACTAGTCGGACATTTTTTTACACAACTTCTTGTTTCTTTAAATCTTAACATAATTTACTTCTGTTTTTGGGCTTACAAGTTAGTTCATCTTCACCGTTATTAATGGTTGAATAATGTTTTTGTAAAAAAACCAAATCTTCATTTTCTTCCCACTGATCACCACAGTGTTTCTTCAAGTCCCATGATCCTTAATTGGTTGAATTGGAATAGTGTGAGTTTTGCTGCAAAGTTCTTGTGTAATGTAAGTTATGCATCAAAACGAGATTTTAAGCATTTTTTTCAGTCTTAATGTTCATTATTGTCCAAATCACTATTACAGCATGGTTCGCCTTAAAAAGACGAACACGGTGATATGAATAACTCAATACCTTAAAAAAGTGGATAGTGACTTTTGCATCTGCACTAATCGTTTGGCGAATTCTGTTGGAATTAATGTAAAGGGCATGTTTGGCAGTGTGTTTTTCATCGACGGTTTAGTCACAAGCACAAATATGGTACCAAAATCGAATTGAATAAAATAAATAATATTCGCAATCACTTTGAAAATTAAGATGCTCGAAATGAACTGTAGTGGTATCACATGCCTTTGTAGCACTTTTTCAACTTCTGTTTAATTTTGTGTAAGCATGTTTGTTTTGCTGTACCATGTACGAGCGTGGTTCAATAATTATTGTCCTGAGTGCATGTAAAATATTTGTACTGTGATGTTTGATGTGAAATATTGAAGCCAAGTATCTTAGATGCCAATATGCTCAATTTCAGAGCCGTAGCTGCTATATTAACATGCTCTTTTTCGTTTTAGGTGTGAGAAATGACACCTAACTTGAAAGGTGGGGGAAAAGCTGGTTTGGAGCTTACAGGGCCAGATCTAAAGCAGTTCTTTGTTAGTTTTTTGATAGTATATGAGACGTGACTACATCACAATGGAGTCCAAACGACAGGAGCCACGTCTCATTCACTCTCACCCCCCCCCCCCCACCCACCTTTCAATCTAGGTGCAACCTCTCACACGAAACACGGAAAGCGATAAGTCAATATAGCAGAATTGAACTACCCTCGTATATTCTTGTAGATATAAAGGTTTCTTTAAAATTTTCCAAAAAATTTCACATGTATTTTCTGCAGTGTTTCCAATTTAGTTTAACACCACTTTCAGGAATTTTGACAAAATAAAGTAGGAAGTACATACGGCAATTAGAACACAAATATAATATATATATGCTTCATAATGAGCATTTATAGGTTATAAGATTTAGCTGCGCATGAGAGAACGATAATTTTTTTCTGCATGAGTTAGTAGACAATTATAAGCGAAAATCATTAAAATATCGGGAAAACAAAAATTTACCGCTGATGTAATGATTAAAATTGCAGTTTATTTTATCTAAATATAGCTGGATGATATGGAATTTTCCACAAAAATACAGTAAATCTGCATGTATTTAACGTATGTCCACGTATAAATTTTGGACAAATCCACTTTCATAAATTTTAACTTTCAATGGTATCATTCTGAAAGTTCTTCCAAGGTCAACTGAAACATGACTAATGATTTACAATAAAAAAATGAAAAATAACAAATTGTGTAAAACCTTTTATCATTTGGTTGCTTTTAGGAAGTACCTGAATTTCAGCTAACTATAACGGCTATATTAGTCTGAATTTTCAAATTATTCGGCTTCCCTTTTAATATAAAGTTGTCCTATAAAGCTGCCTACTAAATTATACAAAAAAAAATTATCATTTGTTAATGCAATTTTAAAATTATTTTAACGGAATGCTTCTATTGCATTAAACATTTAATCTTTCTATATAGTAAAGTTCGGACAGACGCCGCGGTGGGACAGATGCCGCAAAGATTGTGTAAGCAACACTAGCGTCCCCTAGACCAATTTTAGAAGTTCGTCGTGTTCCTCTGTGCTGTGTGATGTGTTTCCACCACTTAATTGTCAGTATTTACATATTTACGCCAGTTTGTATGGCTCGAACGTGCGTGGTAAGCTGCTAAAATTATTCTAATGAAGTTTTATTACATATTTTAAGAAATATAAACAGAGATTTCATCCCAAAATCGATTGAAACTATAGACTAGAACCTCGTAGAATACAGACATGTGCTTGCCTTTCTCTCGCGTCGGTCACATGACACAAAATGGCGGCGAGGCATCTTACCCGCCACTATGGGACAGATACCGCACCGAGGTTGAAAGACAGATGCCGCAAAGTATATTTTTGTTTTTCGGTTCAATAAATTCATCCCTGAGATTTAAGCAGAGCTTACATTTAAGTGAATGTATATTAGTGCATTCTGCTACTTATCAAAATATTCTCAGCAACAATGTTGTTCACCATGTGTGAATAAGGAAAACGTAGGCCGTTTACAATTCTCACAATCTAAACTGTTAAACAAAATCTCTCCTACCCCAATGGTCAAAAGACCTATACAGCCCAGTAAGAGAAAGTAAAAGCATGCAAATATTACAAGCACAGAGTTTATCTATACTCATCATCATCATCTATACTCCTATTATAAAGAGTTAAAAATTGTTTATTTGTAGGAGGTAAGCTCTGGAGCTACCGAACCGATTTCAAAAGTTATGGTATCAAAATGATGGTGTTCACCCAACTTAGAACATAGGCTATATCTATGTCGGTGCCACTACCCCAAAGAGGGTGCAGGAGCAAAAAACGTTCTAAAAATGCGATTTTTGCGTTACTGAAGGTCCTAAAAATATGAAATTTGGAATATTAGTTACTTATAAGATATAAATGGTGCTAAGAACAGTTCTTAAACAATTCGAAATTTAAAAGGGGTGAAAATGCACAAAAAGCGTTCTAAAAAACGTTCTAAATGGTAGTTTCTACATAATCTCAGGAAATACCAAACCAATTTAAAAAATATTGGTGTCAAAATGATAGTGACAACGTTTGCTCCAAGATAGGCTATGTTTTATGTTGATGCCACTACCCCAAAGGGCGTGTAGGAGCAAAAAACGTTCTAAACATGCGATTTATGTGTTACTGATGGGCCTAGAAATATGAAATTTGAAGTATCAGCTACTTATTAGATATAAAGGATTTCTAAGAACAGTTCTTAAACATTTCGAAATTTAAAAGGGGTGAAAATGCGCGAAAAGCGTTCTAAAAACGTTCTAAATGGTAGTTTCTACACAATCTCAGGAAATACCAAACCGATTTAATAAATAATGGCGTCAAAATGATGGTTAAAATCCTTGCTCCAACAAAGGCTATGTTTTATGTCGGTGCCACTACCCCAAAGGGGCTGCAGGAGAAAAACGTTCTAAATTGGGGTTTTTGCGTGACGGAAGGGCCTTGAATTGTGAAATTTAGAATGGTAGTTAGTTATAAGATATCAATGATCTCTAAGGACATTTCCTAAAAAAAATCGAAATTTAAAAGGGGGGGGGGTGGTCAAAATGCGCAGAAAGCGTTGTAAAAAACGTTCTAAATTGCAATTTCTATGCAATCTCAGGAAATACTGAACCGATTTCAAATATAATGGTGTTAAAATGATGGTGACAGATCTTGCTCCAAGATAGGCTATATTTTATGTATGTTTCTACTAACCCAGAGGAGATGCAGGAACAAAATAAGCGAAAAGCGTTCTAAAAAGTTTTAATGCAAATTTGTCAACAATACTTCAGGAAGAATCAAACTGATTTCAAAAGTAATGTTAAGAAATTGATGCTGATAGCCTCTTCTCTAACATAGACGCTATTTTAATCGGTATCACTATCACCTAGACGTTGCAGGAGCAAAAAAGCGTTCCAAATTTCGATTTTTGTGATCGGTAGAGGCTAGCAACTTAAAATTAGGCAAGGTACATATGTATTACATATAAAAGATCTTTAAGAACAGTTTCGAAAAAATTGGAAACTTAAAAAGGGGTGAAAAAGCGCGAAAAGCGTTCGAAAAACGTTCTAAATTGCGATTTCTACTCAATCTCAGGAAATTCCAAAGCTATTTCAAAAGTAATGGTTCCAAATCAATGGTGACAGTCCCTGCTATAACATAGGTTTTATGTTGCTGTCACTACCATCTGAGGGTTTAAAAAGCAAAACATGTTCTAATTTGCGTTTTTTGCAAAACTGAAGGGCCTAACACTTTGAAGTATGCCATGTTATTTACTTACAAGATGCAACTTCTTTCTATGAACTGTCGAAAGAAAATTTCAAATTTAAAAAGATGAAGTGAGCGAAAAGCGTTATAAATTACTATTTTTATGTAATCTTTTCAAATACCAAACAGATTAAAAAAATAATGATAACAAATTGTTGGTGATAGAACCTGCTCAAACATAAGCTATATTTTATGTCTGTGCCACTATCACGAGAGGGTTGCAGTAGCTAAAAACTTTCTAAATTGCGATTTCTGTGATACTGAAAAGGCTAGAAACTTTAAATATGGCATGGTAATTACTTATAAAATATAAATGCCCTCGAAGAACTGTCTAAAATAAATTCGAATTAAAAAGGGGTGAAGTGAAGGGGAGGTGCGAAAAGCATTCTAAAAAAGTCCTAAATTACGATTTCTACGCTATTTCAGGAAATATAAAGCAAATATAAAAGTAATAGTTACGAATCAATGGTAACAGTCTCTGATCCTACACAGGCTATATTTTGTGCCGATGATTCTACCACCTAGGATTCACAGGAACAACAAACGCTCTAAAAAAGGCCTTTAAATGCTTTCTAAATTACGTTTCTGTGGAATATTAGGAAATAACAAACATATTTCAAAATTAATGTTGGCAAATTAATGGTGACAGTTCCTATTTCAACATAGCCCTTTATGTTGAGAGAGGTGGTAGAACTTGGAATTTGACATAATGGTTAATTTTAAGATGTAAGAAGATGGTTTCTAAAAAATTCAAATCTTCTAATGAATACTGAAATGAGCGTATTAATTGAGCATAAAAGTTTCAAAATATTTTCTAAATTATTATTTATTTAGTTTTATTTCGTTTTATTAATTTAAGTCTCATTTCTGTCTTATGCAGTGTAACAATGATATTTAATCAAACTGTGTTTTAAATAGTAATTTTTTTAAATTATTCCTAAAAGTAATAAGTACCTTTTAATAAAATAAAATATTACCTTTTTATAAAATGAAAATTTAGTTAGTACCTTTTAGTAAAAATTAGACATATAAATATCACTTGGCATATTTAAAATATTACGCGAGCAAAGCCGCGGGGTTTGCTAGTAATCATCTATACTTCCTATTATAAAGAGGAAAAAATTGTTTATTTGTCGGAGATAAGCTCTGGAACTACCGAACCGATTCCAAAAGTAATGGTATCAAAATGATGGTGTTAGTCCAACTTAGAACATAGGCTATATGTTATGTTGGTGCCACTACCCCAAAGGGGGTGTAGGAGCAAAAAACGTTCTAAAAATGCGATTTTAGCGTTACTGGAGGGCTTAGAAATATGAAATTTTGAATATTAGTTACTTATAAGATATAAATGATATCTAAGAACAGTTCTTAATCAATTTGAAATTTAAAAGGGGTGAAAATGCACAAAAAGTGTTCTAAAAAATGTTCTAATTGGTGGTTTCTACACAATCTCAGGAAATACCAAACCGATTTAAAAAATAATGGTGTCAAAATGATGGTGACAACCCTTGCTCCAACATAGGCTATGTTTTATGTCGGTGCCACTATCCCAAAGGGGGTGCAGGAGCAAAAAACGTTCTAAAAATCCAATTTTTGCGTTACCGAAGGGCCTAGAAATATGAAATTTGAAATATTAGCTACTTATTAGATACAAAGGATTTCTAAGAACAGTTCTTAAACAATTCGAAATTTAAAAGGAGTGAAAATGCGCGGAAAGCGTTCTAAAAAACGTTCTAATGTTAGTTTCTACACAATCTCAGGAAATATTAAACCGATCTGAAAAATAATGGCGTCAAAATGATGGTGAAAACCCTTGCTCCAACATAGGCGATGTTTTATGTCGGTGCCACTACCCCAAAGGGGGTGCAGGAGCAAAAAACTTTCTAAATTTCGGCTTTTGCGTTACGGAAAGGCCTAGAATCGTGAAATTTGGAATGGTAGTTAGTTATAAGATATCAATGATCTCTAAGGACATTTCCTAAAAAAATCGAAATTTAAAAGGGGGTCAAAATGCGCAAAAAGCGCTATAAAAAACTTTCTAAATTGCGATTTCTATGCAATCTCAGGAAGTACTGAACCGATTTCAAAAATAATGGTGTAAAAATGATGGTGACAGATCTTGCTTTAAGATAGGCTATATTTTATATCTGTTTCCACTACCCCAGAGGAGATGCAGGAGCGAAAAGCGTTCTAAAAACGTTCTAGATGCCGATTTGTCGGCAATATCTCAGGAAGAATAAATCTGATTTCAAACGTAATGGTAGGAAATTGATGCTGATAGCCTCTGCTCTAACATAGATGCTATTTTATGTCGGTATCACTATCACCAAGATCTTGCAGGAGCAAAAAAGCGTTCTAAATTTCGATTTTTGTGATCGGTAGGGGCTAGCAACTTAAAATTAGGAAAGGTACATATTTATTAGCTATAAATGATCTTTAAGAACAGTTTCGAAAAAATTGGAAATATAAAAAGCTGTGAAAATGCGCGAAAAGCGTCCTAAAAAAGTTCTAAATTGCGATTTCTACTCACTCCAAGGAAATACCAAAGCTATTTCAAAAGTAATGGTTGAAAATCAATGGTGACAGTCCCTGCTATAACATAGGTTCAGTGGCGTGGCGTGAAAATTTTCGGTGGTGATCGCAATTATTTAAGTTTGTGGTAAAATATTATTAACTCTAAAATTCAATGGTTGATTGTTCAAAAAAGAAACTTTAAATCTTACCTTCACTTATACATGAACTCCAAATTTTCTGCTAAAAAAGGATCGTAGAGTTTTAAAAGCTTATTAAGAGTTTTAAAATATTGCTTGTTCATCGCCGCATCCAGCGATGACCGGACGCCACGCCACTGCATAGGTTATATTTTATGTTGTTGTCACTACCATCTGAGGGTTGCAAAAGCAAGACATGTTCTAATTTGCATTTTTTGCACAACTGAGGGGTCTAACACTTTGAAGTATGGCATGGTATTTACTTACAAGATGCAACTGCTTTCTAAGAACAGTCGAAAGAAAATTCCAAATTTAAAAAAAATGAAGTGAGTGAAAAGCGTTATAAATTACAATTTTTAAGCAAACTTATAAATTACCAAACCGATTAAAAAAATAATGATGACAAATTGTTGGTGTTAGAACCTGCTCAAATATAAGCTATATTTTATGTCTGTTCCACTACCACTAGAGGGTTGCAAGAGCTAAAAACTTTCTAAATTGCGATTGCTGTGATACTGAAAAGGCTAGAAACTTTAAATATGGCATGGAGGTTACTTATAAAATATAAATGCCCTCGAAGGACTGACGAAAATAAATTCGAATTAAAAATGGGTGAAGCGAAGGGGAGGTGTGAAAATCATTCTAAAAAAGTCCTAAATTATGATATCTATGCAATTTCAGGGAATATAAACCGATTATAAAAGTAATAGTTGCGAATCAATGGTAACAGTCTGATCCTACACGGGCCGATAGTTCTACCACCTGGGGTTTACAGGAACAACAAACGTTCTGTAAAAGGCCTTTAAAATCTTTCTAAATTACGTTTCTGTGGACTATTAAAAATAACAAACCGAATTCAAAATTAATGCTGGCAAATTAATGGTGATAGTTCCTAATTCAACATAGCCCTTTCTGTTGAGAGAGATGGTAGGACTTGGAATTTGACATGATAGTTAATTTTAAGATGTAAGAAGAGGGTTTCTAAAAAATTCAAAACTTCAAATGAATAGTGAAATGAGCGTATTAAATGATCATAAAGGTTTCAAAATATTTTCTAAATTATCATTTATTTAGTTTTATTAATTTAAGTCTCATTTCTGCCTAATGCAGTGTAATAATGATGTTTAATCAAACTGTGTTTTAAATAGTAATTTTTGAATTATTCTCAAAAGTAATAAGTAAAAATTTAGTTAGTACATTTTAATAAAAATTAGACATATAAATATCACTTGCCATATTTCAAATATTAGTACGCGAGCAAAGCCGCGGGGTTTTCTAGTCATCTATACTTCTATACTCCTATTATAAAGAGGAAAAAATTGTTTATTTGTCGGAGGTAAGCTCTGGAACTACCGAACCGATTCCAAAAGTAATGGTATCAAAATGATGGTGTTAGTCCAACTTAGAACATAGGCTATATCTTATGTCGGCGCCACTACCCCAAAGGGGGTGTAGGAGCAAAAAACGTTCTAAAAATGCGATTTTAGCGTTACGGAAGGGCCTAGAAATATGAAAATTTGAATATTAGTTACTTATAAGATATAAATGATGTCTAAGAACAGTTCTTAAACATTTCGAAATTTAAAAGGGGTGAAAATGCGCGAAAAGCGTTCTAAAAACGTTCTAAATGGTAGTTTCTACACAATCTCAGGAAATACCAAACCGATTTAATAAATAATGGCGTCAAAATGATGGTTAAAATCCTTGCTCCAACAAAGGCTATGTTTTATGTCGGTGCCACTACCCCAAAGGGGCTGCAGGAGAAAAACGTTCTAAATTGGGGTTTTTGCGTGACGGAAGGGCCTTGAATTGTGAAATTTAGAATGGTAGTTAGTTATAAGATATCAATGATCTCTAAGGACATTTCCTAAAAAAAATCGAAATTTAAAAGGGGGGGGGTGGTCAAAATGCGCAGAAAGCGTTGTAAAAAACGTTCTAAATTGCAATTTCTATGCAATCTCAGGAAATACTGAACCGATTTCAAATATAATGGTGTTAAAATGATGGTGACAGATCTTGCTCCAAGATAGGCTATATTTTATGTATGTTTCTACTAACCCAGAGGAGATGCAGGAACAAAATAAGCGAAAAGCGTTCTAAAAAGTTTTAATGCAAATTTGTCAACAATACTTCAGGAAGAATCAAACTGATTTCAAAAGTAATGTTAAGAAATTGATGCTGATAGCCTCTTCTCTAACATAGACGCTATTTTAATCGGTATCACTATCACCTAGACGTTGCAGGAGCAAAAAAGCGTTCCAAATTTCGATTTTTGTGATCGGTAGAGGCTAGCAACTTAAAATTAGGCAAGGTACATATGTATTACATATAAAAGATCTTTAAGAACAGTTTCGAAAAAATTGGAAACTTAAAAAGGGGTGAAAAAGCGCGAAAAGCGTTCGAAAAACGTTCTAAATTGCGATTTCTACTCAATCTCAGGAAATTCCAAAGCTATTTCAAAAGTAATGGTTCCAAATCAATGGTGACAGTCCCTGCTATAACATAGGTTTTATGTTGCTGTCACTACCATCTGAGGGTTTAAAAAGCAAAACATGTTCTAATTTGCGTTTTTTGCAAAACTGAAGGGCCTAACACTTTGAAGTATGCCATGTTATTTACTTACAAGATGCAACTTCTTTCTATGAACTGTCGAAAGAAAATTTCAAATTTAAAAAGATGAAGTGAGCGAAAAGCGTTATAAATTACTATTTTTATGTAATCTTTTCAAATACCAAACAGATTAAAAAAATAATGATAACAAATTGTTGGTGATAGAACCTGCTCAAACATAAGCTATATTTTATGTCTGTGCCACTACCACGAGAGGGTTGCAGTAGCTAAAAACTTTCTAAATTGCGATTTCTGTGATACTGAAAAGGCTAGAAACTTTAAATATGGCATGGTAATTACTTATAAAATATAAATGCCCTCGAAGAACTGTCTAAAATAAATTCGAATTAAAAAGGGGTGAAGTGAAGGGGAGGTGCGAAAAGCATTCTAAAAAAGTCCTAAATTACGATTTCTACGCTATTTCAGGAAATATAAAGCAAATATAAAAGTAATAGTTACGAATCAATGGTAACAGTCTCTGATCCTACACAGGCTATATTTTGTGCCGATGATTCTACCACCTAGGATTCACAGGAACAACAAACGCTCTAAAAAAGGCCTTTAAATGCTTTCTAAATTACGTTTCTGTGGAATATTAGGAAATAACAAACATATTTCAAAATTAATGTTGGCAAATTAATGGTGACAGTTCCTATTTCAACATAGCCCTTTATGTTGAGAGAGGTGGTAGAACTTGGAATTTGACATAATGGTTAATTTTAAGATGTAAGAAGATGGTTTCTAAAAAATTCAAATCTTCTAATGAATACTGAAATGAGCGTATTAATTGAGCATAAAAGTTTCAAAATATTTTCTAAATTATTATTTATTTAGTTTTATTTCGTTTTATTAATTTAAGTCTCATTTCTGTCTTATGCAGTGTAACAATGATATTTAATCAAACTGTGTTTTAAATAGTAATTTTTTTAAATTATTCCTAAAAGTAATAAGTACCTTTTAATAAAATAAAATATTACCTTTTTATAAAATAAAAATTTAGTTAGTACCTTTTAATAAAAATTAGACATATAAATATCACTTGGCATATTTAAAATATTACGCGAGCAAAGCCGCGGGGTTTGCTAGTAATCATCTATACTTCCTATTATAAAGAGGAAAAAATTGTTTATTTGTCGGAGATAAGCTCTGGAACTACCGAACCGATTCCAAAAGTAATGGTATCAAAATGATGGTGTTAGTCCAACTTAGAACATAGGCTATATGTTATGTTGGTGCCACTACCCCAAAGGGGGTGTAGGAGCAAAAAACGTTCTAAAAATGCGATTTTAGCGTTACTGGAGGGCTTAGAAATATGAAATTTTGAATATTAGTTACTTATAAGATATAAATGATATCTAAGAACAGTTCTTAATCAATTTGAAATTTAAAAGGGGTGAAAATGCACAAAAAGTGTTCTAAAAAATGTTCTAATTGGTGGTTTCTACACAATCTCAGGAAATACCAAACCGATTTAAAAAATAATGGTGTCAAAATGATGGTGACAACCCTTGCTCCAACATAGGCTATGTTTTATGTCGGTGCCACTATCCCAAAGGGGGTGCAGGAGCAAAAAACGTTCTAAAAATCCAATTTTTGCGTTACCGAAGGGCCTAGAAATATGAAATTTGAAATATTAGCTACTTATTAGATACAAAGGATTTCTAAGAACAGTTCTTAAACAATTCGAAATTTAAAAGGAGTGAAAATGCGCGGAAAGCGTTCTAAAAAACGTTCTAATGTTAGTTTCTACACAATCTCAGGAAATATTAAACCGATCTGAAAAATAATGGCGTCAAAATGATGGTGAAAACCCTTGCTCCAACATAGGCGATGTTTTATGTCGGTGCCACTACCCCAAAGGGGTTGCAGGAGCAAAAAACTTTCTAAATTTCGGCTTTTGCGTTACGGAAAGGCCTAGAATCGTGAAATTTGGAATGGTAGTTAGTTATAAGATATCAATGATCTCTAAGGACATTTCCTAAAAAAATCGAAATTTAAAAGGGGGTCAAAATGCGCAAAAAGCGCTATAAAAAACTTTCTAAATTGCGATTTCTATGCAATCTCAGGAAGTACTGAACCGATTTCAAAAATAATGGTGTAAAAATGATGGTGACAGATCTTGCTTTAAGATAGGCTATATTTTATATCTGTTTCCACTACCCCAGAGGAGATGCAGGAGCGAAAAGCGTTCTAAAAACGTTCTAGATGCCGATTTGTCGGCAATATCTCAGGAAGAATAAATCTGATTTCAAACGTAATGGTAGGAAATTGATGCTGATAGCCTCTGCTCTAACATAGATGCTATTTTATGTCGGTATCACTATCACCAAGATCTTGCAGGAGCAAAAAAGCGTTCTAAATTTCGATTTTTGTGATCGGTAGGGGCTAGCAACTTAAAATTAGGAAAGGTACATATTTATTAGCTATAAATGATCTTTAAGAACAGTTTCGAAAAAATTGGAAATATAAAAAGCTGTGAAAATGCGCGAAAAGCGTCCTAAAAAAGTTCTAAATTGCGATTTCTACTCACTCTAAGGAAATACCAAAGCTATTTCAAAAGTAATGGTTGAAAATCAATGGTGACAGTCCCTGCTATAACATAGGTTCAGTGGCGTGGCGTGAAAATTTTCGGTGGTGATCGCAATTATTTAAGTTTGTGGTAAAATATTATTAACTCTAAAATTCAATGGTTGAATGTTCAAAAAAGTAACTTTAAATCTTACCTTCACTTATACATGAACTCCAAATTTTCTGCTAAAAAAGGATCGTAGAGTTTTAAAAGCTTATTAAGAGTTTTAAAATATTGCTTGGTCATCGCCGCATCCAGCGATGACCGGACGCCACGCCACTGCATAGGTTATATTTTATGTTGTTGTCACTACCATCTGAGGGTTGCAAAAGCAAAACATGTTCTAATTTGCATTTTTTGCACAACTGAGGGGTCTAACACTTTGAAGTATGGCATGGTATTTACTTACAAGATGCAACTGCTTTCTAAGAACAGTCGAAAGAAAATTCCAAATTTAAAAAAAATGAAGTGAGTGAAAAGCGTTATAAATTACAATTTTTAAGCAAACTTATAAATTACCAAACCGATTAAAAAAATAATGATGACAAATTGTTGGTGTTAGAACCTGCTCAAATATAAGCTATATTTTATGTCTGTTCCACTACCACTAGAGGGTTGCAAGAGCTAAAAACTTTCTAAATTGCGATTGCTGTGATACTGAAAAGGCTAGAAACTTTAAATATGGCATGGAGGTTACTTATAAAATATAAATGCCCTCGAAGGACTGACGAAAATAAATTCGAATTAAAAATGGGTGAAGCGAAGGGGAGGTGTGAAAAGCATTCTAAAAAAGTCCTAAATTATGATATCTATGCAATTTCAGGGAATATAAACCGATTATAAAAGTAATAGTTGCGAATCAATGGTAACAGTCTGATCCTACACGGGCCGATAATTCTACCACCTGGGGTTTACAGGAACAACAAACGTTCTGTAAAAGGCCTTTAAAATCTTTCTAAATTACGTTTCTGTGGACTATTAAAAATAACAAACCGAATTCAAAATTAATGCTGGCAAATTAATGGTGATAGTTCCTAATTCAACATAGCCCTTTCTGTTGAGAGAGATGGTAGGACTTGGAATTTGACATGATAGTTAATTTTAAGATGTAAGAAGATGGTTTCTAAAAAATTCAAAACTTCAAATGAATAGTGAAATGAGCGTATTAAATGATCATAAAGGTTTCAAAATATTTTCTAAATTATCATTTATTTAGTTTTATTAATTTAAGTCTCATTTCTGCCTAATGCAGTGTAATAATGATGTTTAATCAAACTGTGTTTTAAATAGTAATTTTTGAATTATTCTCAAAAGTAATAAGTAAAAATTTAGTTAGTACATTTTAATAAAAATTAGACATATAAATATCACTTGCCATATTTCAAATATTAGTACGCGAGCAAAGCCGCGGGGTTTTCTAGTCATCTATACTTCTATACTCCTATTATAAAGAGGAAAAAATTGTTTATTTGTCGGAGGTAAGCTCTGGAACTACCGAACCGATTCCAAAAGTAATGGTATCAAAATGATGGTGTTAGTCCAACTTAGAACATAGGCTATATCTTATGTCGGCGCCACTACCCCAAAGGGGGTGTAGGAGCAAAAAACGTTCTAAAAATGCGATTTTAGCGTTACGGAAGGGCCTAGAAATATGAAAATTTGAATATTAGTTACTTATAAGATATAAATGATGTCTAAGAACAGTTCTTAAACATTTCGAAATTTAAAAGGGGTGAAAATGCACAAAAAGCGTTCTAAAAAACGTTCTAAATGGTAGTTCCTACACAATCTCAGGAAATACCAAACCGATTTAAAAAATATTAGTGTCAAAATGATGGTGACAACGCTTGCTCCAAGATAGGCTATGTTTTATGACGGTATCAGTACCCCAAAGGGGATGCAGGAGCAAAAAACGTTCTAAAAATGCGATTTTAGCGTTACTGAAGGGACTAGAAATATGAAATTTTGAATATTGGTTACTTTTTAGATATAAAGGATTTCTAAGAACAGTTCTTAAACAATTCGAAATTTGAAAGGGGTGATAATGCGCGAAAATCGTTCTAAAAAACGTTCTAAATGGTGGTTTTTACACAATCTGAGGAAATACCAAACCGGTTTAAAAAATAATGGTGTCAAAATAATGGCGTCAAAATGATGGTGACAACCCTTGCTCCAACATACGCGGTGTTTCATGTCGGTGCCACTACCCCAAAGAGGGTGCAGGAGAATAACGTTCTAAATTACGGCTTTTGCGTTACGGAAGGGCCTAGAATCGTGAAATTTGGAATGGTAGTTAGTTATAAGATATCAATGATCTCTAAGGACATTTCCTAAAAAAATCGAAGTTTAAAAGGGGGTCAAAATGCACAAAATGCGTTGTAAAAAAACATTCTAAATTGCGATTTCTGTACAATCTCAGGAAGTACTGAACCGATTTCAAATATAATGGTGTAAAAATGATGATGACAGCTCTTTCTCCAAGATAGGCTATATTTTATGTCTGTTTCCACTACCCCAGAGGAGATGCAGGAGCAAAATGCGCGAAAAGCGTTCTAAAAACGTTCTAAATGCCGATTTGTCGGCAATATATCAGGAAGAATGAATCTGATTTCAAACGTAATGGTAGGAAATTGATGCTGACAGCCTCTGCTCTAACATAGGCGCTATTTTATGTCGGTATCACTATCCCCAAGACGTTGCAGGAGCAAAAAAGCGTTCTAAATTTCGATTTTTGTGATCGGTAGGGGCTAGCAACTTAAAATTACGCAAGGTACATATTTATTAGATATAAATGATGTTTAAGAACAGTTTCGAAAAAATTGGAAATTTAAAAAGGGGTGAAAATGCGCGAAAAACGTCCTAAAAACGTTCTAAATTGCGATTTCTACTCCTTATAAGGAAATACCAAAGCTATTTCAAAATTAATGGTTGCAAATCAATTGTGACAGTCCCTGCTATAACATAGGTTATATTTTATGTTGCTGTCACTACCATCTGAGGGTTGCAAAAGCAAAACATGTACTAATTTGCGTTTTTTGCAAAACTGAGGGGTCTAATACTTTGAAGTATGGCATGTTATTTGCTTACAAGATGAAACTTCTTTCTGAGGACAGTCGAAAGAAAATTCCAAATTAAAAAAAAATGAAGTGAGTGAAAAGCGTTATAAATTACAATTTTTAAGCAAACTTTTAAATTACAAAACCGATAAAAAAATAATAATGACAAATTTTGGTGATAGAACCTGCTCAAACATGAGCTATATTTTATATCTGTTCCACTACCACCAGAGGATTGCAGAAGCTAAAACCTTTCTAAATTGCGATTACTATGGTACTGAAAACGCTAGAAACTTTAAATATGACATAGTAGTTGCTTATAAAATATAAATGCCCTCGAAGGAACGTCGAAAACAAATTCGAATTAAAAACGGGTGAAGCGAAGGGGAGGTGCGAAAAGCATTCTAAAAAAGTTCTAAATTACGATTCTTTGCAATTTCAGGGAATATAAACCGCTTATAAAAGTAATAGTTTCGAATCAATGGTAACAGTCTCTTATCCTACACAGGCTATATTTTATGCCGGTGATTCTACCACCTGGGATTCACAGGAACAACAAACGTTCTAAAAAAGGGCTTTAAAAGGTTTTTAAATTACGTTTCTGTGGAATATTAGGAAATAGCAAACTTATTTCAAAATTAAAGTTGCAAATTAATGGTGACAGTTGCTGTTTCAACATAGCCCTTTATGTTGAGAGAGGGGGTAGGACTTGGAATTTGACATGATGGTTAATTTTAAGATGCAAGAAGATGGTTTCTAAAAAATTCAAAACTTCAAATGAATACTGAAATGAGCGTATTAATTGAGCATAAAAATTTCAAAATATTTTCTAAATTATCATTTATTTAGTTTTATTTCATTTTATTATTTTAAGTCTCATTTCTGCCTAATGCAGTGTAGTAAAGATGTTTAATCAAACTGTGTTTTAAATAGTAATTTTTGAATTATTCCTAAAAGTAATAAGTACCTTTTAATAAAATAAAATATTGCCTTTTAATAAAATAAAAATTTAGTTAGTACATTTTAATAAAAATTAGACATATAAATATCACTTGGCATATTTCAAATATTACGCGAGCAAAGCCGCGGGGTTTGCTAGTCTATACTCCTATTATAAAGAGGAAAAATTTTTTTATTTGTCGGAGGTAAGCTCTGGAACTACCGAACCGATTCCAAAAGTAATGGCATCAAAATGATGGTGTTAGTCCAACTTAGAACATAGGCTATATCTTATGTCGGCGCCACTACCCCAAAGGGGGTGTAGGAGCAAAAAACGTTCTAAAAATGCGATTTTAGCGTTACGGAAGGGCCTAGAAATATGAAAATTTGAATATTAGTTACTTATAAGATATAAATGATGTCTAAGAACAGTTCTTAAACATTTTGAAATTTAAAAAGGGTGAAAATGCACAAAAAGCGTTCTAAAAAACGTTCGAAATGGTAATTTCTACACAATCTCGGAAATACCAAACCGATTTAAAAAATATTGGTGTCAAAATGATGGTGGCAACGCTTGCTCCAAGATAGGCTATGTTTTATGTCGGTGTCACTACCCCAAATGGGATGCAGGAGCAAAAAACGTTCTAAAAATGCGATTTTAGCGTTACGGAAGGGCCTAGAAATATGAAAATTTGAATATTAGTTACTTATAAGATATAAATGATGTCTAAGAACAGTTCTTAAACATTTTGAAATTTAAAAAGGGTGAAAATGCACAAAAAGCGTTCTAAAAAACGTTCGAAATGGTAGTTTCTACACAATCTCGGAAATACCAAACCGATTTAAAACATATTGGTGTCAAAATGATGGTGGTAACGCTTGCTCCAAGATAGGCTATGTTTTATGTCGGTGTCACTACCCCAAATGGGATGCAGGAGCAAAAAACGTTCTAAAAATGCGATTTTAGCGTTACTGAAGGGCCTAGAAATATGAAATTTTGAATATTGGTTACTTATTAGATATAAAGGATTTCTAAGAACAGTTCTTAAACAATTCGAAATTTGAAAGGGGTGATAATGCGCGAAAATCGTTCTAAAAAACGTTCTAAATGGTGGTTTCTACACAATCTCAGGAAATACCAAACCGGCTTAAAAAATAATGGTGTCAAAATAATGGCGTCAAAATGATGGTGACAACCCTTGCTCCAACATAGGCGATGTTTTATGTCGGTGCCACTACCCCAAAGGGGGTGCAGGAGAATAACGTTCTAAATTACGGCTTTTGCGTTACGGAAGGGCCTAGAATCGTGAAATTTGGAATGGTAGTTAGTTATAAGATATCAATGATCTCTAAGGACATTTCCTAAAAAAATCGAAGTTTAAAAGGGGTCAAAATGCACAAAAAGCGTTGTAAAAAAACTTTCTAAATTGCGGTTTCTGTACAATCTCAGGAAGTAATGAACCGATTTCAAATATAATGGTGTAAAAATGATGATGACAGCTCTTTCTCCAAGATAGGCTATATTTTATGTCTGTTTCCACTACCCCAGAGGAGATGCAGGAGCAAAATGCGCGAAAAGCGTTCTAAAAACGTTCTAAATGCCGATTTGTCGGCAATATCTCAGGAAGAATTAATCTGATTTCAAACGTAATGATAGGAAATTGATGCTGACAGCCTCTGCTCTAACATAGGCGCTATTTTATGTCGGTATCACTATCACCAAGACGTTGCAGGAGCAAAAAAGCGTTCTAAATTTCGATTTTTGTGATCGGTAGGGGCTAGCAACTTAAAATTACGCAAGGTACATATTTATTAGATATAAATGATGTTTAAGAACAGTTTCGAAAAAATTGGAAATTTAAAAAGTGGTGAAAATGCGCGAAAAGCGTCCTAAAAACGTTCTAAATTGCGATTTCTACTCAATCTAAGGAAATACCAAAGCTATTTCAAAATTAATGGTTGCAAATCAATGGTGACAGTCCCTGCTATAACATAGGTTATATTTTATGTTGCTGTCACTACCATCTGAGGATTGCAAAAGCAAAACATGTACTAATTTGCGTTTTTTGCGCAACTGAGGGGTCTAATACTTTGAAGTATGGCATGGTATTTGCTTACAAGATGCAACTGCTTTCTAAGGACAGTCGAAAGAAAATTCCAAATTAAAAAAAAATGAAGTGAGTAAAAAGCGTTATAAATTACAATTTTTAAGCAAACTTTTAAATTACAAAACCGATTAAAAAAATAATAATGACAAATTTTGGTGATAGAACCTGCTCAAACATAAGCTATATTTTATGTCTGTTCCACTACCACCAGAGGATTGCAGAAGCTAAAACCTTTCTAAATTGCGATTACTATGGTACTGAAAAGGCTAGAAACTTTAAATATGACATAGTAGTTGCTTATAAAATATAAATGCCCTCGAAGGAACGTCGAAAACAAATTCGAATTAAAAACAGGTGAAGCGAAGGGGAGGTGCGAAAAGCATTCTAAAAAAGTTCTAAATTACGATTCTTTGCAATTTCAGGGAATATAAACCGATTATAAAAGTAATAGTTTCGAATCGATGGTAACAGTCTCTTATCCTACACAGGCTATATTTTATGCCGGTGATTCTACCACCTGGGATGCACAGGAACAACAAACGTTCTAAAAAAGTGCTTTAAAAGGTTTTTAAATTACGTTTCTGTGGAATATTAGGAAATAGCAAACTTATTTCAAAATTAATGTTGCAAATTAATGGTGACAGTTGCTGTTTCAACATAGCCCTTTATGTTGAGATAGGGGGTAGGACTTGGAATTTGACATGATGGTTAATTTTAAGATGTAAGAAGATGGTTTCTAAAAAATTCAAAACTTCAAATGAATACTGAAATGAGCGTATTAATTGAGCATAAAATTTTCAAAATATTTTCTAAATTATCATTTATTTAGTTTTATTTCATTTTATTAATTTAAGTCTCATTTCTGCCTAATGCAGTGTAGTAAAGATGTTTAATCAAACTGTGTTTTAAATAGTAATTTTTGAATTATTCCTAAAAGTAATAAGTACCTTTTAATAAAATAAAATATTGCCTTTTAATAAAATAAAAATTTAGTTAGTACCTTTTAATAAAAATTAGACTTATAAATATCACTTGGCATATTTCAAATATTACGCGAGCAAAGCCGCGGGGTTTGCTAGTCATCTATACTCCTATTATAAAGATGAAAAAATTGTTTATTTGTCGGAGGTAAGCTCAGGAACTACCGAACCGATTCCAAAAGTAATGGTATCAAAATAATGGTGTTAGTCCAACTTAGAACATAGGCTATATCTTATGTCGGTGCCACTAATCCAAAGGGGGTGGAGGAGCAAAAAACGTTCTAAAAATGTGATATTTGCGTTACGGAAGGGCCTAGAAATTTGAAATTTGGAATATTAGTTACTTATAAGATATAAATGTTGTCTAAGAACAGTTCTTAAACAATTCGAAATTTAAAAGAGGTGAAAATGTACAAAAAGCGTTCTGAAAAACGTTCTAAATGGTAGTTTCTACATAATCTCAGGAAATACCAAACCGATTTCGAATGTAATCGTATCAAAATGATGGTGTTAGTCCAACTTAGAACATAGGCTATATTTTATGTCGGTGCCACTACCCCAAAGGGGGTGCAGGAGCAAAAAACGTTCTAAAAATGCGATATTTGCGTTACTGAAAGGCCTAGAAATATGAAATTTGGAATATTAGTTACTTATAAGATATAAATGATGTCTAAGAACAGTTCTTAAACAATTCGAAATTTAAAAGGGTTGAAAATGCACAAAAAGCGTTCTAAAAAACGTTCTAAATGGTAGTTTCTACATAATCTCAGGAAATACCAAACCGATTTAAAAAATATTGATGTCAAAATGATAGTGACAACGCTTGCTCCAAGATACGCTATTTTTATGTCGGTGTCACTACCCCGAAGGGGGTGCAAGAGCAAGAAATCGTTCAAAAATGCGATTTATGTGTTACGGAAGGGCCTAGAAATATGAAATTTGAAATATTAGCTACTTATTAGATATAAAGGATTTCTAAGAATAGTTCTTAAACAATTCGGAATTTGAAAGGAGTGAAAATGCGCGAAAATCGTTGTAAAAAACGTTCTAAATGGTGGTTTCTACATAATCTCAGGAAATACCAAACCAATTTAAAAAATAATGGTGTCAAAATGACGGTGACAACCCTTGCTCTAACATGGGCTATGTTTTATGTCAGTGCCACTACCCGAAAGGGGGTGCAGCAACAAAAAACTTTCTAAAAATGCGATTTTTTGCGTTACCGAAGGGCCTAGAAATGTGAAATTTGAAATATTAGATACTTATTAGATATAAAGGATTTCTAAGAACAGTTCTCAAACAATTCGAAATTTAAAAAAGGGTGAAAATGCGTGAAAAGCGTTCTAAAATCTTTCTAATGGTGGTTTCTACACAATCTCAGGAAATACCAAACCGATCTAAAAAAAAGTCCTTCCGGCCAGTGCCGGGAGGAAGAGGTAGCTTTCATATTCCTTATTTTAAAAAAGCCAACTTATATTATTCAAACACACGAAGCTCAATTTAGTGGAAACCGAATGTAGGAGATTCAATACCAATTTTTATCAATACTAAATCATTATGAATGAGAATTTCGCGAAATTAGTCAGCTTTATCCAAGCTGCTTTTAATTAAAGTAACTTATATTTGGCTGCCAAATTTGGCGATTTCTTAAAGTGCCTGCCATTTTAAGACAACATGGTGGATGAGGCTAACCAGTGAACTTGGTCGAGACCTTAGTAATTGCTGTGCACATGCTCACTCACATCGGAATCGGTTGATCCGATGTGACGAGTGCTGTCGCAGGCAAAAAATCAGATTTTTCAAAATGTCACCCACGTTAGGAATTGAAACTACTATATCTGAGCCATTTTTTAAGATAAAGGCAAACAAAAAATGCTCCTGAATCCTTATATCAAGGTCAAATACTTAAGAAAGAAACCTTTTTCAATTTCTAATTTTTTTGCACCTCACTTTAAATATAATTTTTTTTAAATTTAATGGCCGCCATTTTGAAACAAGATGGCTGATGAAGCTGGCCAGCGAACTTGGTCGAGATATTGATGTATACTATCCACATGCCTTCTTCCATCGAAATAGGCGCATACGTGTGGTATCGCGTGACAAATACAAGATCGTTTCAAAGTGTTAGCCATGATAGAAATTCAAAGTGCTATAATTCAATCACTTTTTAAGATATAAACAACAGAACAAATTTTCAGAAACAAAAACTGCTCCGAATCTTTGTATCAAGGCCAAACACATAAAAAAAATCTTTTTCATTTTCCAATTTTTTAATACCTCATTTTAAATTTTAAAATACATTAAAAAAAAAAATCGCAACCTTTTTGAAACAAGATGGCGAATGAAGCTGGCCAACGAACTCGGTCGAGATATTGGTATGCACTATGTACAGACCAAGTAATATCCAAATCAATTCATAAATACGCCTGTTATCGAAAGACAAAAATCAGGTCGTTTTAAAATGTCAGCCACAATAGAAATTCAAAATATTATAACTCAGCCATTTTTTTAGATATAGACGAAACAAAACCTGTTCCGGAATCTTTGTATTAAGTTCAAACACATACGAAAAAATCTTTTTCATTTTCCAAATTTTTAGCATCTCATTTTAAATTTTAATTTTTTTTAATTTTTTTAAATGGCCGCCATTTTGAAACGAGATGGCTGATGAAGCTGGCCAACGAACTCGGTTGAGTTATTTGCATGTACTACGTACACACCAAGGTACATCCAAATCGGTTCATAAATACGTCTGTTATCACGTGGCAAAAATCAGGTCGTTTCAACATGTCAGCCACGCTAGAAATTCAAAATGCTATAACTCAGCCATTTTTTAAGATATAAACTAAACAAAAACTGCTCCCGAATCTTTTTATCAAGGTCAAACACATAAGAAAAAAATATTTTTTCAATTTTCAATTTTTTGGTGCCACATTTCCAATTTAAATTTTTCTTAAAATTTTAAATGGCCGCCATTTTTAAACAAAATGGCGGATGAAGCTGGCCAACGAACTCGGTCGAAACATTGGTCTGTACTATGTATAAACGAAGTTACATCCAAATCGGTTCATAAATACGCCTTTTATGGCGTGACAAAATTCAGGACGTTTCAAAATGTCAGCTTCGCTAGAAATTCAAAAATCTATAACTCAGCCATTTTTTAAGATATAGACGAAACAAAAACTGCTACGGAGTCTTTGTATAAAGGTGAAATACATAAGAAAAAAATATTTTTCCATTTTCAATTTTTTGGTACCACATTTCAAATTTTAAATTTTTTAAAAAATTTTAAATGGCCGCCATTTTGAAACAAAATGGCGGATGAAGCTGGCCAACGAACTCGGTCGAGACATTGGTATGTACTATGTACAAACTGAATTACATCCAAATCGGTTTATAAATACGAGAGTTACAGTATGACATAGGTCAGATATATATATATATATATATATATATATATATATATATATTGATATATATGTATATATATATATCAATTTTGAACGGAGGGTGGTTTCGGGGTCTGGGGGTCATGATCGAGGAAAATATACCAAAATTTTTTGAAATCGCTTTCCTCCGAACGGCTGCAATAGGTAGCTTTTTTGTAAAGAAAGCTACCTAATAATGCCGTCAAAATGACGATGACAACCCTTGCTCCAACATAGGTGATGTTTTATGTCGGTGCCACTACCCCAAAGGATGTGCAAGAGCAAAAAACGTTCCAAATTGCGTTACGAAAGGGCCTAGAATCGTGAAATTTGGAATGGTAGTTAGTTATAATATATCAATGATCTCTAAGGACATTTCCTAAAAAAATCGAAATTTAAAAGAGGGTCAAAATGCGCAAAAAGCGTTGTAAAAAACTTTCTAAATTGCGATTTCTATGTAATCTCAGGAAGTACTGAACCGATTTCAAATATAATGGTGTAAAAATGATGGTGACAGATCTTTCTCTAAGATAGGCTATATTTTATATCTGTTTCCACTACCCCAGAGGAGATGCAGGAGCAAAATTCGCGAAAAGCGTTCTAAAAACGTTCTAGATGCCGATTTGTCGGCAATATCTCAGGAAGAATGAATCTGATTTCAAACGTAATGGTAAGAAATTGATCTAGGCCTCTGCTCTAACATAGATGCTATTTTATGTCGGTATCACTATCACCAAGACGTTGCAGGAGCAAAAAAGCGTTCTAAATTTCGATTTTTGTGATCGGTAGGGGCTAGCAACTTAAAATTAGGCAAGATACATATTTATTAGCTATAAATGATCTTTAAGAACAGTTTCGAAAAAATTGGAAATTTAAAAAGGCGTGAAAATGCGCAAAAAGCGTCCTAAAAACATTCTAAATTGCGATTTCTACTCAATCTAAGGAAATACCAAAGCTATTTCAAAAGTAATGGTTGCAAATCAATGGTGACAGTCCCTGCTATAACATAGGTTATATGTTATGTTGTTGTCACTACCATCTGAGAGTTGCAAAAGCAAAACATGTTCTAATTTGCATTTTTTGCACAACTGAGGGGTCTAAAACTTTGAAGTATGGCATGTTATTTACTTACAAGATGCAACTGCATTCTAAGAACAGTCGAAAGAAAATTCCAAATTTAAAAGAAATGAAGTGAGTGAAAAGCGTTATAAATTACAATTTTTAAGCAAACTTATAAATTACCAAACCGATTAAAAAAATAATGATGACCAGTTTTGGTGATAGAACCTGCTCAAACATAAGCTATCTTTTATGTCTGTTCCACTACCACCAGAGGGTTGCAGGAGCTAAAAACTTTCTAAATTGCGATTTCTGTGATACTGAAAAGGCTAGAAACTTTAAATATGACATGGTAGTTACTTATAAAATATAAATGCCCTCGAAGGAACGTCGAAAATAAATTCGAATTAAAAAGGGGTGAAGCGAAGGGAGGTGCGAAAAGCATTCTAAAACAGTTCTAAATTGAGATTCTATGCAATTTCAGATAATATAAACCGATTATAAAATAATAGTTGCGAATCAATGGTAACAGTCTCTGATCCTACATTCGCTATATTTTATGCCGGTGATTCTACCACCTGGGGTTCACAGGAACAACAAACGTTCTAAAAAACGGCTCTAAAAGCTTTTTAAATTACGTTTCTGTGGCATATTAGGAAATAACAAACCGATTTCAAAATTAATGTTAGCAAATGAATGGTGACAGTTCCTGTTTCAACATATCCCTTTATGTTGAGATAGGTCGTAGGACTTGGAATTCGACATGATGGTTAATTTTAAGATGTAAGAAGATGGTTTCTAAAAAATTCAAAACTTCAAATGAATACTGAAATGAGCGTATTAATTGAGCATAAAAATTTCAAAATATTTTCTAAATTATTACTTATTTAGTTTTATTTCGTTTTATTAATTTAAGTCTCATTTCTGCCTTATGCAGTGTAACAATGATGTTTAATCAAACTGTGTTTTAAATAGTAATTTTTTTAATTATTCCTAAAAGTAGTGAGTACCTTTTAATAAAATAAAATATTACCTTCTAATAAAATAAAAATTTAGTTAGTACCTTTTAATAAAAATTAGACATATAAATATGACTTGGCATATTTCAAATATTACGCGAGCAAAGCCGCGGGGTTTGCTAGTCATATTATAAAGAGGAAAAAATTGTTTATTTGTCGGAGATAAGCTCAGGAACTACCGAACCGATTCCAAAAGTAATGGTATCAAAATGATGGTGTTAGTCCAACTTAGAACATAGGCTATATCTTATGTCGGTGCCACTACCCCAAAGGGGGTGCAGGAGCGAAAAACGTTCTAAAAATGCGATTTTTGCGTTACTGAAGGGCCTAGAAATATGAAATTTGGAATATTAGTTACTTATAAGATATAAATAATGTCTAAGAACAGTTCTTAAACAATTCGAAATTTAAAACGGGTGAGAATGCACAAAAAGCGTTCTAAAAAATGTTCTAAATGGTAGTTTCTACATAATCTCAGGAAATACCAAACCGATTTCAAAAGTAATGGTATCAAAATGATGGTGTTAGTCCAACTTAGAACATAGGCTATATTTTATGTCGGTGCGACTATCCCAAAGGGGGTGCAGGAGCAAAGAACGTTCTAAAAATGCGATTTTTGCGTTACTGAAGGTCCTAAAAATATGAAATGTGGAATATTAGTTACTTATAAGATATAAATGGTGCCAAGAACAGTTTTTAAACAATTCGAAATTTAAAAGGGGTGAAAATGCACAAAAAGAGTTCTAAAAAACGTTCTAAATGGTAGTTTCTACATAATCTCAGGAAATAACAAACCGATTTAAAAAATATTGTTGTCAAAATGATAGTGACAACGTTTGCTCCAAGATAGGCTATGTTTTATGTCGGTGCCACTACCCCAAAGGGGGTGCAGGAGAAAAAAGTTCTAAATTGCGGTTTTTGCGTGACGGAAGGGCCTTGAATCGTGAAATTTTGAATGGTAGTTATAAGATATCAATGATCTCTAAGGACATTTCCTAAAAAATTCGAAAATTAAGAGAGGGGTCAAAATGCGCAAAAAGCGTTGTAAAAATCGTTCTAAATTGCAATTTCTATGCAATCTCAGGAAATACTGAACCGATTTCAAATACAATGGTGTTAAAATGATGGTGACAGATCTTGCTCCAAGATAGGATATATTTTATATATGTTTCCACTAACCCAGAGGAGATGCAGGAGCAAAATTCGCGAAAAGCGTTCTAAAAACGTTCTAGATGCCGATTTGTCGGCAATATCTCAGGAAGAATGAATCTGATTTCAAACGTAATGGTAAGAAATTGATCTAGGCCTCTGCTCTAACATAGATGCTATTTTATGTCGGTATCACTATCACCAAGACGTTGCAGGAGCAAAAAAGCGTTCTAAATTTCGATTTTTGTGATCGGTAGGGGCTAGCAACTTAAAATTAGGCAAGATACATAATTATTAGCTATAAATGATCTTTAAGAACAGTTTCGAAAAAATTGGAAATTTAAAAAGGCGTGAAAATGCGCAAAAAGCGTCCTAAAAACATTCTAAATTGCGGTTTCTACTCAATCTAAGGAAATACCAAAGCTATTTCAAAAGTAATGGTTGCAAATCAATGGTGACAGTCCCTGCTATAACATAGGTTATATTTTATGTTGTTGTCACTACCATCTGAGAGTTGCAAAAGCAAAACATGTTCTAATTTGCATTTTTTGCACAACTGAGGGGTCTAACACTTTGAAGTATGGCATGTTATTTACTTACAAGATGCAACTGCATTCTAAGAACAGTCGAAAGAAAATTCCAAATTTAAAAGAAATGAAGTGAGTGAAAAGCGTTATAAATTACAATTTTTAAGCAAACTTATAAATTACCAAACCGATTAAAAAAATAATGATGACCAGTTTTGGTGATGGAACCTGCTCAAACATAAGCTATCTTTTATGTCTGTTCCACTACCACCAGATGGTTGCAGGAGCTAAAAACTTTCTAAATTGCGATTTCTGTGATACTGAAAAGGCTAGAAACTTTAAATATGACATGGTAGTTACTTATAAAATATAAATGCCCTCGAAGGAATGTCGAAAATAAATTCGAATTAAAAATGGGTGAAGCGAAGTTGAGGTGCGAAACACATTCTAAAAAAGTTCTAAATTACGATTCTATGCAATTTCAGGGAATATAAACCGATTATAAAAGTAATAGTTGCGAATCAGTGGTAACAGTCTCTGATCCTACACAGGCTATATTTTATGCCGGTGATTCTACCACCTGGGATTCACAGCAACAACAAACGTTCTAAAAAAGGGCTTTAAAAGCTTTTTAAATTATGTTTCTGTGGAATATTAGGAAATAACAAACTAATTTCAAAATTAATGTTGGCAAATTAATGGTGACAGTTCCTATTTCAACATAGCCCTTTATGTTGAGAGAGGTGGTAGGATTTGGAATTCGACATGATGGTTAATTTTAAGATGTAAGAAGATGGTTTCTAAAAAATTCAAAACTTCAAATGAATACTGAAATGAGTGTATTAATTGAGCATAAATGTTTCAAAATATTTTCTGAATTATCATTTATTTAGTTTTATTTCATTTTATTAATTTAAGTCATTTCTGTCTAATACAGTGTTATAATGATGTTTAGTCAAACTGTGTTTTAAATAGTAATTTTTGAATTATTCCTAAAAGTAATAAGTACCTTTTAATAAAATAAAATATTACCTTTTAATAAAATAAAAATTTAGTTAGTAACTTTTGATACAAATTAGACATATAAATATCACTTGGCATATTTCAAATATTACGCGAGCAAAGCCGCGGGGTTTGCTAGTAAACAATAAAAAAGAAGAAGGAAATGAAAAAGAAAGGAAACTAGAAAGCATCAAAGAACGAAAACTTGGCAGAAGTAAAATGTGTAAAAAAAAGGAAGGGAAAGATCAACTTGAAAACGCCTTACTTGAGGAAAAAACTAAAATATGAGTTATCTTCCGACAATGGGTAAATTGTTCCTCTTATGGATTCTGATGGCAGAACTGGATTGGAATTTGATGGCTCTGCATATGAGCAAAGTCTAAAGCGGTCAGGATTCAGTGCATCAAATTCAATTGAAAGTTGCATGAAAAACGCTTACTTTACTTTTGCAAGGAGTAGTGTGGTGTGATTGTGGGCGAATGGAAATACAAAATCAAAGAATGAGAAGAAAGGCCAAAAATAAATAGACTGGGCCTAAATAGAATAGAACTAATACTTACATTAAGAGCAAACTGCAGTGTTTGCCTGGATGTAAACCAGTGATTTATATCTTTTTTGGAATTATGCTGTCTATTGTTTCCAGTAATTATGCTATCCATTCAGGTAAATTCAAGTGATTTTCTTTTTATTTCACTTTTTGTCGTAAGTTTTGTTTATAGAGATAACACTTTTGCATTTTCGTTAAACTTTCCACAATTTAGTGATATACATAATTTTTGTAACTGTTATTTATTTTCGTTCTAAGTAGTTTGAGAAAATAAAAATATGATTTGCTTAAAAAAAATAAACAGCCTAGCATTTTTCTCCATGCGGCATCTGTCCCACACCCTTTGCGGCATCTTATCCAGCACATAAAAAATTATGTTAAAAAATACCTGTGGGAAAATAATTATGCGTACTTTATTAAGAAGGTTTTAACTTGTTTAACATAGAAATTAGATTCTAAAGGGTTTGATCAATGATTTCTGGTACTTTGTTGTTTTTTGCTTTATTGTAAATTTTACAAGAAGAAAAGAAAAAACTGCGGCATCTGTCCCCACTTTACTATACTAATTTTATAGAGAAGTAACGTTCGTGTATTTGTTTGTTTGTAGGTTCTGGAACTACCGAACCGATTTCCAAACTAATGATAGCAAAATGCTGGTGCCCATCTCTGCTCCAACATAGGATCGGTTTTATATCTGTGAAACAACCAAGTTTGTGGAAGAGTAACAAATTCTATAATTAGATATCTCTGATATTTTTGGAGCTAGGAATTTTAAATTTTGTGTGGTGGTGCATTTTAAGACCTAAATACATAGTATGAACTTTTTCTAAAAAAAAAAAAAAAAATCGAAACTTAAAAGTTTGAAATTAGCAGAAAACGTTTTAAAAACATTCTTAATTGTTATTTAATTGTAATTGTAAAGGGTAGAAACTTGAAATTTGGAATTGCAGTAATTTTAGAAGTAAATGGTGGGACCCAGAAAAGTTTTCTAAAAATTTTAAATTTAAAAGGCTGCATGAGCAAAATAAGTTCCAAAATAGCGATTTGTGTTACACAGATGGTATAACATAAAAGTTTTATAGCCTGGTTACTCTAAAGATGTAAATACTCGCAAAAAATAGCTTCTTATAAAAATAAAAGAATGAAGTTTAGACAAACAATGCCTTAGTTAGTAAGTTCTGAATTACTCGAAGCAGTATAATTTCTTCTAATAAAAATAGGCACACAAATAGCGAAAGGCATATTTCAATAATTAAGCGAGCAAAAACAGCGGGTTTTGCTAGTATATTTTTATTTTAATTGCAGTATGTTGTTTCTACATCACTTTGTCAAGTTTTCTGAAAGTGTCGTTAAACCTAGCATGTTATAAAGAAAACACATCCGAAAATATGTTGCATTTTTTATAGAAATTTTCATTAATGTACGAGTTATTTTTACACAAATTAATACAAATATTTTACACAACTCACATAGTCATGAGCTACAGCTGCAGAACATTTCAAGAATTTTATTTTTAAGGGCGATTGTAAATATTTTTTTATTAAATTTGTTATTTGTTCCCTATTTGGCTTCTTCACGAAATCTGCTGAGCGAGTTTACTAATATGAGGTAAAAAAATGTTTTATTATTCCTAAATATCTAGAAGGATTAATTATTTCTCTAGATATTCTAAAAAAATTATAAAACTGAAAGTGCCCGATGACGTTTTGCTGTATAGTGTAGCTATATATTTATAGATTCTTTAAGTATCACAAGTTAAAATGAGTAATAGAAATGGAATTACATATGTCCTCACATTTTAACACTAGAACGCCCGAAAATTTTACTCAAGTTTCAAAAAAATATTTGACTCCAGGATTTTTATTTAAAATTATTTGACTGATTTATTTAACGTAAAGATACGTGTTTTAAATTTAACTTATTTTATGAAAGAATTTCTGGTTCCTGTTGACATTTAATAATATGGTCGGAGTCGGATCGACTGCTTCCGGGCGTTCTAGTGTTAAATACATGCAAAAATTTTCAATTCATCATGCATGCTCAAAGATACATTAAAAAAAAATTATGTAAAATCTATTAAAATCGCCTCTTAATAATAAATCGCCTTGTTAAAAAATAATCGTTAATCGTTAAAAAATCGTCTCATACTAATATTGCTTTAATCAAATTAAAAAAAAAAATAAAAATTAAAAATACAGGTTGTTTATAAAACAATGTCCCAGCTGAAAATTTCAAATGCATCAGCTGTAAGTGCTTTAGAGTGTTGGTTCAAGGTCAGAAATAAAGAATAACTCAAACAGTATTAGGTAAGCGCATGCGCGAGTACTGCTTTGCTATTTAATCAATTGCAGTGCCACATACGCAAAATGGTGACTCATGAAGGTAAAGCGTTATTACTGGGATGCAAATTTAAAAGCCGTTAGAATCATGCGGTTTTTTCTTTGGGGCTTTATAAAAGATCCTGTCTGCATTCCGCCGCTACTTAATGATTTGCCTGAGTTGAGACAGAATTAAAGAGGCTATGCTACTTGTTAACCGATGTGTGGTAAGACTTAGACTTTAGGTTGGATATGTGCTGTATAACTAAAGGTTCACATAATGAACATCTGAAAGAAAATATATTTTACTTTACCTTCAATTTGATGTATGATTTTTGTAAATAGTCTAAATTAAACTCTTATAATATACCATTGAAACTGGGACATTTTTATTGGCACCCTTCAGATTAATTCGTATGCTAGTACAGAATTGGATAGGTATCCACTAAGCGACGTTTTAAAATACACATTTAATGACATTGGGATGACGTTATTAAACATGAAACGAACTGGGGTTTTGAAAATAAACTGCTGCTTTAAGAACCTATAATTGTTTTAATCGAATAAAAATATTATAACTGAACACCGTGCATCCAAAATAGATTAGTTCGTATGCTATTATAAAATTCCATAGCTATAATAAGCCATATTTTAAATTACTCGTATAATGACATTGGGAATACGTTATTAAACATTTTATTATTAGAACGAACTGATGTTTGAAATTTAAATGATGTCTTACGAATTTATTTTCGATATTTTATTATCCGCTTGATTACTGAGAATGTATGTGTCACTGATTTTCAATCAAATTTTATAATGTTTCACAATAAAATTGTAATTATTCGCTTAAGTGATAGATTAACATTTTTGAGTAACTTCACGTAGTTACAGAATTAAATTTAAAGTAACTTATGCTGATAAGGAATCAGTAAATTTCAGGTATATTAGCGTCATTAGAGGACGTTTCGATTGCAGTTAACGGTTTTAATGAGACAAAACTCTTGAGTATAGATATGTAAAGCATACTGTTTCACCAAACGCCAATTTTACAAAATAATTGGTGTATTAATAATTTTATTATTATTACTAGTAGAATTATCAGCATTACTGTTTCATGCATTAAAAGGAAATCTGAAAATCATTCTGAAAACCTTTTAAGGAGTCTCAGGACTCTTAAAGCTTCAAAAATTTTGAAATGTTAAGTTCTTTAGATGTTAAACTCCTATCTTTTCTGAACATTTTGATATAATTGTTGCCTCGAAATTTCTTTTAGAACTGAAGTTAAGGCTTTTAAAATTATACACGGTCACTAGCTGAAGCGGCATTTCAGAAACTTTAAAGTCATTTTTGTCCAAATGACCATTTTGGGTATAACGCGCAGGATATCTCAAAAATGCCACAATATTTTTTCATGAAATTTTCAATTATATGTTTCCTATTAGTCTGTATAAACTGGACCTAAAATTTCCTTTTTATTGTTCAAACAAATATTTTTTAAGGTGATTATAATGTTGAAATTTTCAAAATTTTGCATTAGCTAAATACAATTTTGTATTAAAAATATAAAAATGATTTAAATACAAATTTATTTAGGTTTAGTGCTATTATTATAATCTGAAGTATATGTAGGCACCAAAAGTTTTATTTTAGTTGAAAAATTTATTTTGCAATTCTGCGCGTAATATGTTATACCATTTTTCTGCTCCTCAAATGTCTGACAGTTTAAAGCCTCCTATACATGGTAATTATGCATCTTGCAATTTTTAAATACAGCACAACCACGATTATCCGAGATAATTGGGACCGCTAGCACTTCGGATATCGGAAATCTCTGTTAATAGAAATTGTGTATAATAACTCGCCGTGCTCACGAATTTAACATTTCTTAGAATAAAAAACAACAGAATGTTTTTAAATGATAAAAATAAACATATATAAAGTTATTTTTCACAGCTCAACAAATTAAAAATGGAAATCAACTACTAGCAGTAAATTTTGAAAAGAAAATTGAATTTTTTAAACTATAAGTTAAATATTCAAAGACGCATTTTTAAAAATAAAACAAATCTCAAGAAAACATTTTTTTAATTAATTAAACTAATTTCTTAAATTTACATTATTTTTTTAAAAAGTCTGTTACCTTTCGTTGAGAAAGTTTATGAAAAATTCGTTGAAAAGTCCAAAAGTTGAAAAAAAGGGTGTGTGTGATTGTTCGCCAACACATTGCACCTGGTGTTCAATAGGCTGGAAACAAAGTATTGTTCGCTGTTGGCTTCTTAGGATTCAATGTTTTGTGAAACTTGAGTACATTTGAGTGCAAAAGAGCCTGTAGCACGGACAGTGAACTAAAAGTGTGGTCTTTTTCAAGGCTCATTCACACACACACAAAAAAGAAAATCAGACTTCGTTATCGGCTCGGTTAACAAAAAACACGCTTAATCGAAGCTCGGTTAATCGAGGTTCTATTGTACATGAAATGAAATAAAATACTTATATCCTTCATTCCAATAAAATTTGTGTTTCAAAATCATACACATTTTAAGATATTAAATGTTGAAAATGGTCTATTTTTTTCATTGTTTCCAATTTTAAGAGTCCAGGGACCCCCTTAAAAATACTATATAGTACACACCAAAATTTGACAATCAACAAATTAAAGTTTCCATAGAATACAGAACAGTTCATAACATCATTAAAATGTTAGGCATTCTTGCATAAAATTTAATAGCAATACAATTCCAAAAAAATTGAAACCTGTTCCTTTAAATCCGTCCATGAGTCCCGCTGCATATTAACTGTCTTTAGACGGATACAGGAAAAAACCCACCAGGAAATTCAATTTTTACGAATTGAACATTCCCAACTGAGTGAAAAATGCACAGACTGGGAATCGAACCCAGGTTCTTGGCTTACAAGGACAATGCTTTACCGTTTAAGCTAACTGGGCGGACAACCATCAAGCATATTTAGCTCAGATAACCTTCTGGGTTCGACTCCCAGCCTGTGCATTTTTCGCTCAGTTGGAAATGTTCAATTCGTATGATAACTTTACCAATCAGTTTGATTGTGTTAATATAATAATTCAATTTTTGCATTTCAAAAGAGAAACTCCAATTTTTTTATTACAAATTTTACCATTCAATTTTATAATCAATAATTACAGGCCGATGCGTATCGAATAAATTTTGAAATTCACTATCATTAATTAAAAACTATATTGGTGATTAACTTGGTCTTGGAAACTGGAACAGAGTGCCTGAAGACGTCTCCTTACCTCTAATAGAGAAATATAATGTGGATCAAATTAAGGCCATAGTCGAAGTCTGGCAAGTATGGGAAAAGCCGGTTATAAAACAAGTTGGAAATTGCTCTTCAAAATGTGGCAAATGAGGTGCGTTCGTACTATAATTAGTTTTATAAATATTTCTTGATCGCATATTGTACTGAATGTATATTTTAGTGCACTTCATAATTGCATTTCCATTTCATTGTGTTCGAAAGGCTGTAACATCATTAAAATGCACTTGAATTTTTTTTTTCTTTATTGGCCGTCATGTAACGGAAAACGTTTGACTCTCCCTGTCATTAAACTATACATCCGATTTTCCTAAAATTTGAAATGACTCGACAAAATTTTGCAACAATTATATATTTAAACTTTCAGACCATTCGGAAGGCTGTAACATTATTAAAATTCACTTGCAATAATTTATTAACATTGAACGTAATGTAACGGAAAAATTTTGACTGTCCCTGTAATTAAACTATACATCTGATTTTCATAAAATTCGAAATGACTCGACAAAAGTTTGCAACAATTATATATTTAAAATTTCAGACCATTCGGTTATATGCTGACAAACGGACTGAACGACGACTATAGGTGCTACGTATTTATATAATTACGAACGCACCAAAAAATGGCCATACACGCGCTATACATTCCTATGATACTTACATTCCTATATTACACAAATACAGTTAAAATAAAAGAATGAATGAATAGTAGGTAATGAGAAAGTTAATACGATAAAAAATAAAATAAAAGAATATTTATAAGAATGCAAAATTTACAAAATAATATAAGCGTTGAGGAAGGCTAAGCCCTATCAAAGAAAACAAGAAAGAAAAATCATGCGTTAAGCATAGATTATGAAACACTTTCCAACACTTCCTAAATTCTTTAACAAAACTTCGTTATTTAGGGAAATAAGGTAAATAAGATAACTAAGTAAACATTTTCTAAAGCGCACAAAACATTTGAAAAACTGATTTCAGTAGTTACAGTCAATAGCCAAATATGTATTCCAATTCTTTTGAACAGCCCTCTATTTGATCTGTAGGTGGATATATATACTATATAATAGGAAAATTTAGTTTAGCAAGTAAATTCATAACAGGTTGAAGTTCATCTTTCAGCAATTTATACTAATAGATGGAAACATACTTGAATACTTTTGTACAGCCCTGTAGTTTACCTAGTACTTTATTACATGCCACTATTTAGCTAAAATTTAATTCAAACTAAAACACTCTTAAAACTACTCAAATTACATTTCCAGAAATTATCGCCTATAGACGACCATGTATCCAACTCTTTGCGTGGCTCTGTATATCATTTTATCTACATTCTACAAATATTTCTTAGTAAACTAAATTCAGTTCAGCGCAAAAATGCATAACTCCTTTAAAACCCACCTTTAAGCAATTTATGCTCATACTCAGTAACCTTTACGAATTCATTTCTGTAGCCCTGTATATGAACTATAGCATTTATACGCACTTTATAGTATGCATAAATATAGCGAAAAAAGTGCATATCGTAATTAAAAATGCATTTCGAGCAATCATTACTAATATACAGTAATTTGGATACAATATAGTATCTGAAATCTTTTCAAATACACCGCAAACAATTCCCCCTATACCCTTACGAACGGAATTGCTTTGTGTGGCCCTGTAAATGAACAATAACTATTCTTTGCACCGCATATTCAACAGAATGCATATTTTAGTGGAACTCATGAATGAATATAAATTTTACTATGTTTGAAAGAGTGTAACACGATTAAAAATCATTTGAAACGATTTTTCCCATTGGCCGTAATGTAACGGAAAACTTTTGACTGTCCCTGTAAATGAACTAAACATGCTACAAACTTCATTTGAAATAGCGAACGTGCTATGGTAGAGGACACTAACATCCAAAAAATTCAGAACGATCCGAGCATATTTACGAGAGTTAGATCGTGGACAGACGGACAGACGGACAGATAAACCGAAGTCATCAACACTTTTCAACTTTCTTGGAAAGTGTTAATAAAAAAAGGGAATTTTCCTTGGTCAATGTTTTCCGAGAGATAGAGTGTTGCACTTGGTCTACGCCAACGGACATTCTTATCATAGGTACTTAATTTTTGAATGGCAGGATTAGGGATGTTGTTAATATTTTCAAAGAATTTATTGACTTGGTTTTTAATGGACGAAAGAATAGGAGGAATTTTGAGATCATGATGTATTGCAGTATTTCTACGATACCATGGAGCATGAGTAATACCATGAAAGGTTTTATTCTGAACTACCTGAATCTTTTGAAGGTTGTTGCCGCATGACCCCAGATCTGAGTGCAGTAGAGGAGAATATTGGTGATTGCAACTTTCTTTAATAACTGTCACGTAAATGACTAATTCTATAACTTTTCCTCTTGAAACAAAATATAGTTTTCATCATTCACCTGAGTTATCTGAAATATCTTAGAATCATCTTAGGCCAGTTATAGGAGTCGAACACCTTTGGAGAAACAGAATTCCTCATTCTGACACCATAGATCCTTTGACCATCCAGTTTTCTCTAATTATCCCTCTCAAATGAACACAGAGGTAAAAAAGCACCCTTCAGTGAACATTGAGCATGCTCAGATCATCAGAAATCGGTCTTAAAATATGCTCTTTGCATTTAAATATAAAGATAAGAAGATAGATTTATGAATGCATTTTCTGGAGGAATCTGCAAATGAACGACCACGTGTTATATTTATAAATCATTGCTCTTCCTTTAACTGATTTTGCAAATTTTATGCTGCTTATGTACCACCATTTTTACAAAATATTTTATGTATTTACAATTTTATTATTAAAGCTAATATCATTACTATGCCTACTGCTTCTTATAGGAAAGGGGAATCTGTAATTTTGATATTGAATCTGATGATCTTTGAAAAATGCGAAGAAGAATTCATAAATACTTTTGATGTTAAATTATTTTAATTAATTGCTCCATGGTTGTAATGTAGATAGTTATTGTGTATAGTTTTCAGTGTAATTTCTATACAATAAGAAATTGCACTAGATTAATTTTAACACAATTATTCATATTGGTAAATAAATCATATCAGATGTCAATTTCCATCTGGGCGAAAAATGTTCGGACCAGGATTCGAACCAGGGATATGTTGGCTGAAACCGCTAATGGTCTACCATCTGAGCTATCTCGGGTGATTCTGGTGGAAAATTTTCACCTTATTGATCATAGCATCGTAAAGATCCCTGGTTCGGATCCTGGTACGGACATTTTTCGCCCAGTTGGAAATTCACCTCTGAATAAGATATTGCTCTTATTTTAGGGGGTTTGACAAGACAAAATCGACTAATGCTCTCACCAATACTAATGCTTGTTATATGAAAGAGAAATCTGTAATGGTAATATTTAATTTGATAAGATTTAAAAAATGATAAGAATAATTCATATTCATTTTTGAACAATCAAAGGTTTTTCTTCTCTTTAATGGTTTCTGATAAAACGAAGGCTTAGATGCTTTATGTTCCCTCAGCTGTTGTTTTGAATTGTTTGGCGATTTTTTGTTGGCGTGTTGGCGGTGTTTTATGGATATGGCCACCTCGATATGTGTAACCCCGTGTGACGTATGTGTTGTGACGTATCGTGTTCTGGCAACCCCTGAGAAGCTCAATTTTGCTTAGAAATTTGCGGATGTATTTTGATATCGTGGTGTATAGTTCGGTCTTTTTATTTTTATGTTAAATTTATTGGATGTATTTGATTGATTATGGTTTCTGTAGTCCGTTTAAACGCTCTTGCTGAAGTAATTAAGAAATATGAGGAAATTTTGACAAGAAAATGAGGTTTGTTTATAGCGTGTCAATGCGTATTCATAAGTCTATTTTGGAAAATGACGGGGATGTTATGAGAGATATTTCGTGCTGGAGTTTTCAAGAAAGCAGATATCTGTTAAGGTATGTTGATAATTTTATGTATATTTTGCTGCTTTAAGGGGTCTCAGGACTCTTAATGCTATAAAATTTTCGAAAAATTAATTTTTTTAGATGTTAAACTTCTATGTTTTCTGAACATTTTGATATAATTGTTATCTTGAAATTCCCATTAGAACAGAAGTTATGGCATTTAGAAATTATACTCGCTCAACAGCTGAAATGGTGTTTCCAAATATTTGAAGTCATTTTTCTCCAAATGACGTTTTTGGGCATAACGCGCACGATATCTCAAAAGCTTCTGAATATTTTTTCATGAAATTCTCAAAACATATGTTTCATGATAGTCTGTATAAACTGAACCTAAAATTTCCTTTTTATTGTAAAAAGAAAATATTTTTTTAGGTGTTTATATTGTTGAAATTTTCTAAATTTTGCATTAAGTAAATACAACTTTGTATTAAAAATGTAAAAATGCTTTAAATACAAATTTATTTCGGTTCAGTGTAATTACTATAATGTGAGGTATAAGTAGTCACCAAAATTTTTATTCTAGTTGCTAAATTTATATTGTAATCGTGCGCATAAGCTGTTATGCCGATTTTCTGCTCGTCAAATGTCTGGCAGTTTGGAGCCCCCTTTAAATGCTAATTCTGCATCTTGCAATTTTTCAAATATTTGAAATGAAAGAACATACTAGTATCTTTCATTCCCATTTAAAATTGTGTCTTAATATCAAATACATTTTAAGATATTAAATGTTGAAAAAGGTCCTTTTTGTTCATTTTTTCCAATTTTAAGAGTCCTGAGACCCCTTAAGAGTTTTTTTACATTTTGAGATCGCTACAAAGCAAGAACTGCTGAATTTTGAGAATGCTACCACGCGAGAAATGCTGAATCCAGTGATGTTTTTTTTTCGGTTAATGTGCGCGAAGCGCTCATCAACGATTACTGATTGCCACTTTAGCGAGTTTCGTTTTTTATGTATATTTTGATGTTTTAACAGTTTTTTACATTTTGAGATTGCTAAAAAGCGAGAACTGCTGAATTTTGAGAATTCTACATAGCGAGAATTGATGCATGCAGTGATGTTTTTTTCGGTTAATGTGCGAGAAACGCTCCTACAACGATTATTGATCGCCAGTTTATCGAATTTTGTTTAATATTTACATTTTATTTTCATTAAGCCAAACATGCGTATAAGCCGGTGCTTGGCGACATTTACTACTTGGCGGAAAAGGGGTTTTCACGCTAAGAAACATTCCAAGATGGCGGCCGTGGGAACTTATGACATCTGTTCCAAAACGAAGTAGTGAAATCAAAGAGGGTTTTTTCAGTTGGTTTGCACCAAAAAAAAATATATTTAGTGCAATAATAATCAGCCATTATTATTTTTATGGTTCCGTACTTAAAAAATAATAAGGAACCATTATAAGATCACTTATACCATTATAAGGTAGGCTTCTTTTAATTTTAGGTATAATATTTTTCAGAAATATCGTCGAAAATATAGTGCAAAATATGTTCTCCACACCCCCCCCCCCCTCCTTTTTTCCGAATCTACTGAAACTAAAATTATGAAAAATCTAGAGGTGGTACACCTTAATTTAAACCTTGCAGGAAAACTATAGCGGTTACCCTAGGTCACATAGTTTTTGAGGTTTTAAAGCCTAGATAATAACTTTTAGTGGTATATTTGTGCAAAGAAATGCCCAGTAGCAGTATAGTAGCAATAAACATAAAATTGTTAAAAAAGATGTTTAATTAAAATTAATAACATAAATACTATTGGATTCGCTACAAGTTTTCATTGAGTGGCTGTCTCAATTCACCTCCCGTTTCTTTAAATGTTAATTAAAAACCTATCTGAAAAAACTTTCACTGACTAAAGCGGCTTTGCATAATTGCAACCTCCTTTCAAAGCGCGCTTAGAACAATGATAAGTTTAAACTTTGATCAAGGGTTTTGATTTAGTTACACTATAAAAAGAAAATATTATTACTAAGTTGAATTCAGTTATATGAAATTCCCAAATGAAATTTAAATATGCACTACATTTATTATTAGTACCGAATTAAGTTCATCATAAACAAATTAGGATAAGATTAAAAAGAAGTTATACAGAATAGCAATATTTGGTATTATTAGCCCCAATATGCTGTTTCTTTCTCCCAGCAAATAAAATGTCGTCTCCAAAAAACAACGTTCCGTTGCATAAGCCAGCCATAAAACAAAGCAAATGTATCACTGTACTGTTAAATACTCTATTGCAATTTTTTAAACTTTTAAGCATCGCACATTTTCGATATTTATAACGTCGTATTGGGAAAAGAAAAAGTACTTCTTAATGCAATTTGTTTGAAATCTGCATCTCAATTTATTTTTGAGATATTAATTTTTCTGTAGTTTTTAGCGCCGTTTGTTAAATTTCGGCAACTCAAGTACTCCATTTCTGTGGAAAGTAAAGAAAAAATACTTGAAAACTAGTTTATACCTTTTTGTTGCCATTTTCACATAACTACTGAAAAAAATAATTAAAATACTTGCTATTTTGAAAAAATATAAATGAATGATTTCTGATAAAACATGGAGCTACTATATACTATATTTAATTTGATTATCTATATTAGAAACAAATGAAGGCATATGAGTCATTATATAGCCGTTTTTTTTTGTCGAGTTTCTTGAGCGACAACTATTTTTTTTTTCGATTTGTGTATTATTTAGCTATAGTGACATCATATGAATACTTTACTGTAGATGTTGTTTAAGACTGGATTGTAAATGAGTAATTCTTCATAGAATGCGAATGACGTCATTTATATAAAATAAAAGCGTGTGTTTTAAGTCTTAAAACTGAAATATGTTTTGTATTATCTAAATTTATATACATATATATAAATATATATATATATTTCATCGGGGGCGACACTAAACTCTGAAAAACCAGAATTCCTGTTTTCTATTTTAGGCTTCATATCTCTTTGAACTTTTATGGTATACTCATTCATACTTTTGTACCATACACACCATTCACGTCTCTACGTTGTATAGTTTTTTACAAAGTCTTATTGTTCTTTTAACAACGCTTTTTTTTTTAAATAATACAATTAATAATTCATATATTTATTGTACGGAACCCCTTTAGTGCGAGTAACACTCGCACTTGACCGTTTATTTTATCATCACAGGACTATTGTTTCGTATATTAAAGGGATTTTTCTTTTTACGTATTCTGCAAAGTTTATTCTGAAGCCCTTCAAAAAAGGATGACAAGGAAAATTTATGAATATGTTTTACGGTAAATTACACAAGTTATTATTCACATGCTATTTATATAGTAAATGGTTGCTTTTTTTAATTGTTTATAATTAAGTATAATAATAAAAATCTCTCGAAGACAGAAACATAAAATTCAAAGTGTACTTATTTTATATAAAATTTAATTTACAAACGATTTTATATATTAATAATGTACGTATTACTATCCAAACTAAGTATTTATATTGGTACTACTATTATAACCACATATGTTGATAGGAAGTTTTATTCAAAAGCATGCCTAATTAATATGTATATGAAATAATAAAAATTTTCGCCCCTTTTTCTTAGTAAAACTATTCCAAATTCTTAATATTTTACCTTTTTTACCTATCTTTAAAAATATCTTAATATCTTTTGTCTTTTATTTCATGCATTTAAATTTGCGTATTCTTTTATTATTCTAAAAACCTTAATCCATTCGTCTAATCTTATAAAACCCATTAAATTACTTTTTCATTTTCTTCTAAAACTGAATTCTTTTTCTTTCGAATGTTTTTAATAGCATTTGTTCTTTTGCGTTTTATACCCACAATTCCATGCGCCCGCCAGCATTTAATGGCGCTTTAATTCTGACGCCGTATAAAGAGTTCATTATCGACATCATCCCTTCCCATCGAGTCGTAATTTGTTTTTTGTCCCATTCCTCCCCATCTCTCTGCTGGCATTGGTTTTCCATTTTTCTGTATCCGTCCGCGTTCTGTTGCTTGTAGTACGTATACCGTTACATCGGCGAGGAGCGAGAGAATTTACGTTTTTCCGGTTGTTTAATTAAGCTGCGTCGCTTGGAGTGAACGATTCGAATGTGTAGATCCTAATCTTGTAACATCTAAAGTTTTATGAAGTGAATGATCGTTTACTCAGAGTTGATGAAACAGCTACTGGGAGTGTTTGATATGCTTTTTGTCAAATAAACCAGTTTAAAGCTACGATGATTCTATTCATTATCTGATGTAAAATTTCTCAATGTTTATTAAGCCTGTCTTACTCGCCACCCTGACTGCAATCCGATATTTTCATGATAACGGATGGTTGGCCTTGATTGCTCTGCTACGTTTTATTTCGAGATGTACTAGTGTCGCCGAAATGTCTGAAAGTCGATAGCAAAATGCTACAAATATATATATATATATATATGTATAAAAAGGAACAAAATCTCTCTGCTACTGAATGTGGCAGACGACTGTCTGCTGTATCCTCTTTGGTCCCTGAATCTCCATTCGGGGACCTCTGTTCTTTACCTTATAAAAAATACAATATCCAATTTTTTTACATTTTCACAGCACTTCTTAATAGCTGAATGTTTTTGCGTTCAAAGCAAACGAATAAAGGGCAGCATCTAAGCTGATTCCGACATAAAATAAATGTTATTTTCATCTGAGTTTTCAAAATGCCTAAACATGCCCAAAAGACAGTATGGCCAAGAATGTGAGAAATATTCATAATTAATTAACTTAAATCTTTTTCAATAAAAAAATTTGAGGATTTGTAGATTATTTATTTGTTTGAAGCTCTTAAATTTGTAATTTCGTTAATTTAGGTTAATGTTTATTAAATTGATGTTTTTAAGGGATTTGTAGTTTTAGATCCATATCTTTGAACCTAAATTACTAAGCGCCTAAAGGATCAATTTCAGAAAATATATTTTTTCTGTCATTTACGATGTCATATAGTTAGAAAAAAACCAACGAATAAGCATTTGCATTATTATTTTAGCTTCGGAACTGAAGAGGTTATAGTGTATCCATAAAAGATAGTACCAGTTAAATAGTTTAATAATATCAACTGTGAGCGTTTTAGAGTGTTGGTTCAAGACCAAAAATAAAGAGTTATCCAAACAGTTTTAGATAAGCGCATGCGCAACTACTGATTTGCTTTTGACTTGCTTGGAGTGTCTCATATGCAAAATGTCAACTGCTGAGCGAAAGCGTTATTGCATGTTTGAAGATTTAAAAGAGTATACTACCGAACATAACGCCTTGCGAATTTTTCCTTTAGGGCTTGTGTACGTTCCGCCGTTACCTAATGGTTTACCAGATTTCAGACACAGAGTTGAAGAGGCTATTTGTTCCATGACTACGGACTTGTTAACCGAAGTGTGGGAAGAATTGGACTTTAGGCTAAATGTGTTTCATATAATTAAAGATGCACCTATTGAACATTTGTAAGATAAACTACGTTTATTTATACTAAAACACACATACTACAATATATATTAAAACACACATACACACATAAATAACGCCTTAATGTACGATAAATATTATATTTATCGTTATAGTAAAATCTATTCATCGTAATAGTAAAATCTATTCATCGTTGTCCGGTCATCCCAGGCTGTCGTATAGATGGCTGGTGACTTCCCCAACATGGTTTATTAGGGAGAATTTGCAGACTCAGGCATCGACCGGAGTAGCTCAGTGGTTAGAGTAGCAGTCTTGTATACTGTGGTTCCGGGTTCGATTCCTGGCTCTGGCGAATTTTTCACTCCAGTTGGGTTTATTGTATTTATTGTTTGTATGTCTGTATAATATTTATATATACCTTTAACTGTTGAATGCAGGCGTTATTTAGGTGTGCATGTGTGTTTTATTATAATTATCGTAGATCGATGTAATAGTAGAATCTATTCATCGTTGTCCGGTCATCCAAGGCTGTCGTATAGATGGCTGGTGACTTCCCCAACATGGTTTATTAGTGAGAAATTGCAGACTCAGGCATCGGCCAGAGTAGCTCAGTGGTTAGAGCAGCAGCCTTGTATACTGTGGTCTCGGGTTCGATTCCTGGCTCTGGCTAATTTTTCATCCCAGTTGGGTTTATTGTATTTATTGTATGTATGTCTGTAAAATATTTATATATCCTTTTACGTTTATTTACTTTAATTGGATGTATGATTTGTTGCAAATAGTTTAAATTGAACTGTTATAATGCACCATTGAAACTGGGACACTCTTTTATCAACACCCTGTATATTGGCGGTCGACTGTTTGCTTTATATTGACGGACGACTGTCTCATTTATTTTGGCGGACAATAATCTCGTACGAAATTAAAATGTTCTGGTTTAAAATGCATTACAATGATTCATTTCAATCAAGTTCAGTATATTTCATAAAGAGTCAAAAATCATTGACTCATAAAATCATCGCTTACATTGAATCAATTTCCGTCGAAGCTAAAATTATTAACCGCTATCTAAAATTCTGGAAGCGCAACTTGTCCCCAAGCGCCTGTGTGTTCAGCACGCTTCACACTTTTATAATTCGTGCCTGTATATATATGTTTCTACACTCTCAGAAAAAACTTTAAATTTATGAGTGCTTGCCCTTCCATTTTCACGGGCAACAGACTTATTAGATGTAAAACGATCTGATCCATTAAATAAGCGACCTTATCCCTTATATACTTTGAAAATTAAGGGCAATCCACATATTCTTACTGTTCTAGTCCATCTGTTAGTAAAAATACGACCCCATACATTTTCCTCCGCTAGGGTGTAACCCTTCATTTTAGTCGTGTTTCGAAAAATTATATCACTTAACCGCGACCGTAACATATTTTTTTAACCCGCCAAAAAAGCGATTCTGCGATGATTATCTAACGTGCTACTTGCTACGGTAGAGTAAGTAAAGTGTTATTGTGTTTTAAAGTGCATTATATCTTGTTTTAAGGAAATGTATTGCTTTGCCCCGAAAAATTACGTGTTTCACAAAATTATGGACATGGATCTTTTTACGGGGTATGTTTACGGGGTATTTTTGGCCCTATTTTTAGAAGTAATAAAAACTTTAAACTGATTTGATATGTACAAAAATTAAGAAGTTATGGAGGGTTTTCGGTTTTCACAAAACCATTCCCTATTTCCATCCCCTTGGTCCGATTTTGCCCATTAACGAACTTAACCGAGATTTTATGTCCCTTGATTTTATGTATCAGTTTGGAAGAGATTGGTGCAGAATTGTGGAAGTTATCGTGTCCCGTAAAAAGTGATATATATACATAGATAGATACATACATAGATAGATACATACATAGATAGATAGATAGATAGATAGATAGATAGATAGATAGATAGATAGATAGATAGATAGATAGATAAAGTTTTTTACTGAGGGTGGTTTTGGGCTCTAGGGGTCATGATCGGTGTAGATCTGCAAAAAATTTTCAGAAATTCCAACATAGGAACGACGCCAATAGGTAGTATTTCATACGAAATCTACCTAAAAACAGTGGCGATCTCCCTGTTAACGGGCTGTTTTCGTCTTTGATTAAACCTTGTCTCTTTCTTAAATCTTGAGACTTTGTCTCCAGGTATTTCTTGAAAACGCTATAAGAAAATTCGTTTAAATAAGACATTTTAAATGAATCGTTTTAAATATGATGTAAATTTCACCAACATTTTCGTTTTAATTTTAATATTCACAAGAAAATACTTTTGTTATTAGAAATGAAATATTGTTTGCACTGTCTTAGAATTCACAACAATAGTTTAAAAGATTATATCAAAATATGAAATAAATGTCTCTTGTAAATATATTTTTAAATTTAAACTTTTTGGCAATATTATGGTTTGGCCATTTTAAATATGACGTAAATTCCTCCATTTATGAATTTTAACACAGATTAATGAATTTATTATTTTACAATGTTCTTTCTCTTTCTCTTTACACCTGAGTTTTAACTCAGGTGTAAATATAATTTTTATGACTTAATTTTCTATGTTTTCCTGCTTTTAAAACGTAATCATTTAATTCTAATTTGATATTTTATCTTCAGTTTATAATAGTCACGTGCAAATAAATTTTTAATTTGAAGGAAGCATTATTCTTTGTGCTGTTTTAAAAATTGGCAACAATTTAAAATAATGCCCTTTTCTAAAAGATGTAAAAAGTATTTCTCGAAATGTTGAAATTTCGAATATGGAAATAAGTCCTCGAAAAATGAATCAAATTTTACAAAAATAAATGCAGTTTGCACACCGCGAACTTCTAACGTATAAAATGCTCTAAAAATGATTAAGTTCCTATGTATAGTTTTTGCTCCTATAAAACTTTTTTAAAGGAAAGATTTTGACAAACTTTACATTAAATATCTCTTTAAATAATTATTCGATTGGAAAACTTTCTGCATCAGCGTGTTTATCAAATATTTCTATATAATAACACCGATTTTCATATATTTGTATGCAGTAGTTTTCTTAATATTAACGAAGAATGGCCCCGGTCACAAAAAAATTAAACAATGGCGGCGGTGACAGCGTTAGTTACTTTTTTACTTTCTTCTATCTTTACAAGAAGAAAGTATTGAATTCATGAAAAATTTCGACTTCCGGTTTTAAACGGATTTACATGTTTTAGGGGTCAGAGATTCCCAAAAACAAGTTTTTTCAAAATGTCTGTCTGTGGTTCTGTGAGTCTGTCTGTGTGTGACACAAATTTTGTGGGCACTCTATCTCAAGAAATAATGAACAGAATTTAATAAAAATGTATATTCCAGTAGTCCCTAATATAAATTGGTGCTGATTAGTTTTTGGTGTAAATCGCCCAGCAGGTGGCGCTGCTGTGCTACCTTTTCGCAATTTCCGCAATAGCTCTATCTCAAGAACTAATGCACGGATTTTCATCAAACTTCAGATTCCGTTATTCCTAAATATGAATTGGTGTTGGTAACGTTTTGGTGTAAATCGCCCAACAGGTGGCACTGGTATGCTGCATTTTTTGCGATTTCCGCAATAGCTCTATCTCAAGAACTAATGCACGGATTTTCATGAAATTTCAGATTCAGTTATTCCTTGATATGAATTGGTGTTGGTAACGTTTTGGTGTAAATCGCCCAATAGACGGTGCTGCTATGCTGCATTTTGCAGGATTTACACGATTTCTGCAATAGCTCTATCTCAAGAAATAATGCACGGATTTTAATCAAACTTCATATTCTGTTAGTCCTTGACATGATTTGACGTTTTGTACGTTTTGGTGTAAATCGCTCAACAGGTGGCGCTACATTTTTTGCGATTTCCGCAATCTATCTCTAGATCTATCTCAAGAACTAATGCTTGGGTTTTTAACAAACTTCAGATTCAGATATACCTGGATATGAATTAGTGCTGTTTATGTTTTGGTGTAAATTGCTCAACAGGTGGCGTTGCTATGCAACATTTTTCACGATTTCCTCAATAGCTCAATCTCCAGAACTAATGCACGGATTTTCAACAAACTTCAGATTCAGCTAGTCCTGGACATGAATTGACATTTTATACATTTTGTTGCAAATCGCTCAACAGGTGGCGCTGCTGTGCAGCATTATTTGCGATTTTCGCAATAGCTCTATCTCAAGAACTAATGTTTGGATTTTCAACAAGCTTCAGATTCGGGTATACCTTGATATGAATTAGTACTATTTATATTTTGGTGTAAATCGCTCAACAGGTGGCGCTGCTATGCTACATTTTTCAGAATTTTCGCTATAGCTCTATCTCAAGAAGTAATGCACGAATTTTTATCAAATTTGAAATTTAGATATACTTTGATATGAATTGGTGATAAATTGCTGTAATTTCTTGTACTATTTAAATGATTTAATTGAAGTGATTTATATAGAAGAAAGTTTGTGATGGCCACAACATACTAGTTTTAGAATAGAGAGAGAGATATATCAAACTTTAAACTTCAACATAAAGTGACATACATCAATTTTAAAATAAAGAAAATGGCGTCCTTTCTATGTCATAGAAATACAGAGTAGTAAAAAATAATGTATTTCATAACATTATATCTAAAATGCAATGCAGGAAAAAATTGCCATTACTCTGCTGTTAATTAAAAAATATTTTCCCTTTATTTTTAACTTTAGAATAAATAGAAGAGAGGTTTAATCTGGAATTTTTTTAAACAACTTAGGTACTTTATCACATTTTCAAATTACTATCAACTTACCGTCAACTAACATTATTCATAGCGTATTTTTTCTCTCGGCAACCTAATCTTGTTGTTTAATAAAGTAAATACTTCAGCACTTTATTAGATAATTAAGTTTTAGGCAGAATTTTTTGCTAATTTGTTAATTCACTTTAATGCTGTATAAATAGTTGTTAATTAGCACATAAAGATATTTTTTTTGCCTGAAAAAATGAAATTATATTTTTGTTGAAACTACTATTTTAAAAGAATAACAGAATTTTATTTGCTTATAGAAAAACACATTTGTTTTTTCCAAAATACGATTCTTGTATGGATTTGCAGAAATTTTAGAATACTTTATAATTCTTCACTTTTGCTTGATAACAAAATTAATCTTATTTTTAACCCTATAGCCAAAAGTTGCAAATATACATACCGTATAGGGTACGCCGAATCATTGAATTTGAATACCAGGTTTTTTTAGACCAAAAATATTTACCTAATCTAATCGCAGAATTTTAGCGATTAACACGAGATCAGGTGGAAATTTCCATATGTCGTATAAAAAAAAGTTTACACCAGATTTGTTATTCGGTATTTTATTATTTAATTTGCTTTTAACTTTGCTGTGCCTATTTGACTTAATTAAAGAAGAAATTTCTAGTTTGAATCGAAATACATAAACAAGGGAAAGTCAGTAAGTAGGTCACAAACTAATATGAGAGGTCGGAAATTAGTAGTAAATTGTTTCCAAATATACCAATAGGAGGCAGCATAATCAACTATAAAATGTTAATTTCGGATTTATGAGACAGCAGTTGTACAAGATGAGCAGGGTCGTTCTACTGTTGTTGGCGAAGAGTGAAGTGATCGTCCAGTAAGATTGCGACCGAAGAATCAGTGCGGAAGGTTGAGGAAATGGTTGCTATGCTGTCTATTGTTGTTCGCATGCCAGCTTTAACTATTTCCTCAACCTTCCGCACTGATTCCTCTGTCGCAATCTCAGCTGGACTGTGGCAGCGTTCTCTGCAACATATATGAATTTCCAGACTCCAGTTAATCAAAATCTACTTTGAACATGTGAAATCGTTAAATTAATTCTTTTTCTTAAAACAATACATAGTTCTATCTACATGTTTATTTTTTTATTTTTCTCTCTCCTTTTCCCAACAAACTTAATACGTTCAAATACAAAGATTTATATTTTCATTTTCTAGTTATTCAAAATTCCATTCTCGCATAATCATTATTTTTCTTAGCGGACATTATTTAAAAGCAATCAAATACAAAAAGAAATCTATGCGCAGCTGTCTTTTTAAGATTACATTTCATTTTATCGTATTTTATCTGCGTTCTTAATTGCAGTTAGAATTTGACGGGTAAAATGAAATAAAAAATAGTAAAAGTAATTTATGGGAATTGCGGTTTCAAATATATTTCATTTATTTTAGTACATGCCTTTTTCTCTGCATTTCCATACATTCGTTAAAGATTTCACAATCACATTTAAGCTCCATTTGTTGCTGTTACTGTAAACAAATCCAGTCCTTATGGCGCCCTTTCATTAAATACAGTTGGGTTGCATTACATCCCGGTAAGTTGTGCTGTGTGTGTTTGGGGGGGAAGGGGGGGTGCCACATTATTTTCAGCTGAATTTCTCACTAATGCTTTGTGTGTATTATTCCGGCGTCAGTATGTTTGTAAATTGGCGATATTGTATACCGCCAATATATCTGATTTCTAGCGAAACTATCACTTCTCCGCTGACCACCATCTCTAAAGCATGTAATTAAAATTGCGCCTCAGGAGCATTGTGTTACGGGCTCTTTTTCCCATTTTACTGTGTTCCAATTTCTTGTATGATTCACCATAACGTAAATGTCTTTAAATAAAATTTCATGCTTCCAGTAAAAATTATTAGCTGGAGTTTTTTGTGCAATTTTAAAAACCCGGTACTAAACTACAGTATATAATAATAAAAGATGACACAATAATTTAGAATACACATACTGTATTTGAGCATAGAAAGAAAAAGAAGGAAAAAAATCTAACCAAATATTTTTTACTGAGTGAGCAGATAAAGAAAAGAAAAAAAATGGGGGGAGATATTAAAATGTTAATTATATATATTTTAAATGTAAGCACAATATTAAATATTCATACAGTAAAAAAAAAAAAATTTAAACCCTCAGGTATTATACAGAAATCAGCAAAAAAAGATCATTACATCTTCCAATACTGTGCTATGCAAAAATGATAATCAATTGAAAATACTGAGAAAAAGTTAATAAAAAAATATCAAATAATTGCCGTGATAAAATTTCACAAGGCTCTATAGGAAACGGCGACAAGGACTGTCAACATGCCTATCCTATCATAAACAAATTAACTAAATGAAATTTTATTTTATGCATGAAAAATATTAAACCATATAAATATCAACACAAAATATAAATAAATATGTACTGAAATACTGAAATTAAAAACTACCTTTGAGAACAAAGCAAGAAAATATAAGACAAATAATTATAAGTGCCAAGTAAAAACATTATAATATAATCCTCCAATTTAGTATATCATCTCTGTTCATGCTAACAAATATAATAAACAGTAAAAATAAACAGTCATTTTTTTTTCTGTTTACCATACAAAAATGAAACTGGGAATATCTATAAATCATCTATACTCCTATTATAAAGAGGAAAAAATTGTTTATTTGTCGGAGGTAAGCTCAGGAACTACCGAACCGATTCCAAAAGTAAAGGTATCAAAATGATGGTGTTAGTCCAACTTAGAACATAGGCTATATCTTATGTCGGTGCCACTACCCCAAAGGGAGTGCAAGAGCAAAAAATGCGATTTTTGCGTTACTGAAGGTCCTATAAATATGAAATTTGGAATATTAGTTACTTATAAGATATAAATGATGTCTAAGAACAGTTCTTAAACAATTCGAAATTTAAAAGGGGTGAAAATGCACAAAAAGCGTTCTAAAAAACGTTCTAAATGGTAGTTTCTACATAATCTCAGGAAATACGAAACCGATTTAAAAAGTAATGGTATCAAAATGATAGTGTTAGTCCAAATTAGAACATAGGCTATATTTTATGTCGGTGCCACTACCCCAAAGGGGGTGCAGAAGCAAAAAACTTTCTAAAAATGAGATTTTTGCGTTACTGAAGGGCCTAGAAATATGAAATTTGGAATATAAGTTACTTATAAGATATAAATGATGTCTAAGAACAGTTCTTAAACAATTCGAAATTTAAAAGGGGTGAAAATGCACAAAAAAGCGTTCTAAAAAACGTTCTAAATGGTAGTTTCTACATAATCTCAGGAAATACCAAACCGATTTTTAAAATATTGGCGTCAAAATGATAGTGACAGCGTTTGCTCCAAAATAGGCTATGTTTTATGTCGGTGCCACTACCCCAAAGGGGGTGTAGGAGCAAAAAACGTTCTAAAAATGCGATTTATGTGTTACTGAAGGGCCTAGAAATATGAAATTTGAAGTATCAGCTACTTATTAGATATAAAGGATTTCTAAGAACAGTTCTTAAACAATTTGAAATTTAAAAGCGGTGAAAATGCGCGAAAAGCGTTCTAAAAACGTTCTAAATGGTGATTTCTACACAATCTCAGGAAATACCAAACCGATTAAAAAAATAATGGCGTCAAAATGATGGTGAAAACCCTTGCATCAACATACGTTATGTTTTATGTCGGTGCCACTACCCTGAAGGGGGTGCAGGAGAAAAGCATTCTAAATTGCGGTTTTTGCGTGACGGAAGGGCCTTGAATCGTGAAATTTGGAATGGTAGTTAGTTATAAGATATCAATGATCTCTAAGGACATTTCCTAAAACAGTCGAAATTTAAAAGAGGGGTCAAAATACGCAAAAAGCGTTGTAAAAAACGTTCTAAATTGCGATTTCTAGCAATCTCAGGAAATACTGAACCGATTTCAAATATAAGGGTGTAAAAATGATGGGGACAGATCTTGCTCCAATATAGGCTATATTTTATATCTGTTTCCACTACCCCAGAGGAGATGCAGAAGCAAAATGAGCGAAAAGCGTTCTAAAAACGTTCTAAATGCCGATTTGTCACCAATATCTCAGGAAGAATCAAACTGATTTCAAACGTAATGGTAAGAAATTGATCTAGGCCTCTGCTCTAACATAGATGCTATTTTATGTCGGTATCACTATCACCAAGACGTTGCAGGAGCAAAAAAGCGTTCTAAATTGCGATTTTTGTGATCGGTAGGAGCTAGCAACTTAAAATTAGGCAAGGAACATATTTATTACATATAAATGATCTTTAAGAACAGTTTAAAAAAATGAAAATTTAAAAAGGGGTGAAAATGCGCGAAACGCGTTCTAAAAACGTTCTAAATTGCGATTTCTACTCAATCTCAGGAAATTCCAAAGCTATTTGAAAAGTAATGGTTGCAAATCAATGGTCACAGTCCCTGCTATAACGTAGGTTATATTTTATGTTGCTGTCACTACCATCTGAGGGTTTCAAAAGAAAAACATGTTCTAATTTGCGTTTTTTGCATAACTGAAGGGTCTAACACTTTCAAGCATGGCATGGCATTTACTTACAAGATTCATCTGCTTTCTAAGAACTGTCGAAAGAAAATTTCAAATTTAAAAAAATGAAGTGAGCGAAAAGTGTTATAAATTACAATTTTTATGTAATCTTATCAAATACCAAACCGATTAAAAAAATAATGATGACAAATTGTTGGTGATAGAACCTGCTCAAACATAAGCTATATTTTATGTCTGTGCCACTACCGCCAAAGGGTTGCAGTAGCTAAAAACTTTCTAAATTGCGATTTCTGTGATACTGAAAAGGCTAGAAACTTTAAATATGGCATGGTAGTTAGTTATAAAATATATATGCCCTCGAAGGACTGTTGAAAATAAATTCGAATTAAAACGGGGTGAGGTGAAGGGGAGGTGCGAAAAGCATTCTAAAAAAGTCCTAAATTACGATTTCTACTCAATTTCAGGGGATATAAACCAAATATAAAAGTAATAGTTGCGAATCAATGGTAACAGTCACTGATCGTACACAGGCTATATTTTATGCCGATGATTCTACCACCTGGGGTTCACAGGAACAACAAACGCTCTAAAAAAGGCCTTTAAATGCTTTCTAAATTACGTTTCTGTGGAATATTAGGAAATAACAAGCAATTTCAAAATTAATGTTGGCAAATTAATGGTGACAGTTCCTATTTCAGCATAGCCCTTTATGCTGAGAGAGGTGGTAGGACTTGGAATTTGACATGATGGTTAATTATAAGATGTAAGAAGATGGTTTCTAAAAAAATCGAAACTTCAAATGAATACTGAAATGAACGTATTAATTTAGCTTAAAAGTTTCAAAATATTTTCTAAATTATTATTTATTTAGATTTATTTAGTTTTATTAATTTAAGTCTCATTTCTGCCTTATGCAGTGTAACAATGATCTTTAATCAAACTGTGTTTTAAATAGTAATTTTTTTAATTATTCCTAAAAGTAATAAGTACCTTTTAATAAAATAAAATATTACCATTTAATAAAATAAAAATTTAGTTAGTACCTTTTAATAAAAATTAGACATATCAATATCACTTCGCATATTTCAAATATTACGCGAGCAAAGCCGCGGGGTTTGCTAGTAGCATATAAAGAGAAAACAAAAAATGAAAAATAATAACAAGTAATTTACTGCAATTAAGAAGTTAAAGTTTAAAAGACAAACTAAATTTTTCACTTCTTTACACTTTTCGGACTGAATTATATTTTTTCAATTTCTGTAGACTTTTGAAAAATAATTTGATGACATATCGTATTATCATAACACAAAAAAGGTACGCGTGCACACACTTGCTCATTTGTTGAATTTTTAACACACATGTGCGATCGGCGCACAAAACCATCACTATCACATTTATATGATCTATACGAAAGTTCACAAAGCACACCACTCGTGTAAGACAATGCGCTTAATCATAAACAAAGTTTTCACTTGGTATTTTATCAGTCAATGCAGCTGACGATGTTTCTGTGTAATTATGTGCGATCAGTGTACAGGTAACGAAAAAAAAAACAAACTAAATACTTCTTTTTTTTAAAAGAATCTTGCAGAGTTTTCTTTTTATATAGAAACCGATTTGTTATAACACTTTAAAAATACACGAAAGGCAGATGAAGAGCAGCACACGAACTTCGAGCGGGGAAAAAAACTGGTTTGAATTAAGTTTTCATTTATTTATTTCGTTTCACTCACTTAGCACTTTATTGCAATATTTCACACATGGCGTAAAATTTCACCCGCATACCGTATCGGCACACCATTAACACTAAATATGTACCCAACTTGAAACACAGACAGTGGCGTAGCCAGGATTTCGTTTCGGGGGGGGTCCAAAATTTTTCCTTCAGGTTATATATATAATAAAACCCGTCAAGATGAAATCGTAAATATTGCTGGAAAATTCCGTTTTACACAGGTTTTCGTGTTATCAGGTGTATTTGTATAGTATTCTTTTCCGTAGCACTATGGAACATTTCTGTTTAAGACAGAATTCCATTATAGGCAGGTTCCACTTTTACAAGTTTTGTGTACTTATATAAATATACATATTTATGTCATATGAATAGAATAAAACTTGTCAAAATAGTAATTGTCTATAACAGAATCCTGTCTTTAACCGAAGCGTTACATGGTCTTAATATGAATTGCGATACAATTAAATTTGCTGAAAACCTGTCTGAAAGTGGATTTTCATCGTTATATAGCGAAACATAGTGAAGCCTGTGAAAGCGGAATCTTTCTATAACGGAATCCTGTCTCGAACGGAAGAGTTTCAGAATCCCTGCGAAACGAACAATAGATCTTATTGAAGTAGTGTACCTTAGAAGCATAATTAATCACACTTCTTTCTATGGAAGCCTGTCTAAAATGGAGCTTTTTACCAGTCCCTTGCAATCTTGTCTTGACTGTGTATGTATAATAGAAGTATTTCGAGTAACTTTAAGAATTTAGGTATATCCTTATTTAATTTCTTAATTTAAAAAAATAAAGCATGGATAAAAAATGTAAGGCCAATCTCTATAACTGCAACTAATAATACATTGAAGTTACATTAATATTTACCAATGAAAAATATTCACTATGATGTAAAAAGCTGAGCGCATTCTGAAGAGTTAAATTTAATTAACCCATTAGCTGTCATCCAAGAGTATACTCGTGGCTTTAATTTATTAATTACTTTGTCACCACTATTTTAGAATTAAAAAAATTGCCTCATTTATTTTCAGAAATTTCACTGTATTAGTAAAGCGAAATTTACCTTTCTGAATTTGTGGTAGCAAACGACTTTTAACAAAAAATTTGAAAATTCTTACTTTATAGTTTTGGCAGCGAATGGGTTAAATCAAGTTTCATATTACATAACATTTGCCTACAATAAGGTTAGGATCAAGTGGTTAAGTTTAAAACAGCAATTTCCATGTTTAATTTCTTGCCATTGAATTAAGAACTTTTGCTGTAATAGATATAGTCGTTGAGCCAGAAGCCAAAATTAGTGATTTTGGTTTCATCTCTGAGGACTGGATATATATATTTTTTTGGATTCACAATGGTCCAAGGAGTTTATTTTATGATGATACTATGAAATTTGTGGTAGCTTATAGACGCCATATTGAAAAAATGAGCGCCATCTATCGCATATAGATACATATGATTTATTTGCCAGTATCACATAATTAAATGGATTTTAATGAAAAAATGGAAAGAACAAATATTGTTAAGCATAAAACGTTATGCAAATTTTATATTTATTACGATTTTATTTTAATATGATGCTTATCTTTACATTTAACTTTATGTTTATTGACATTTTCGATGGGATAAACATCCTGTTTTTCATTTTAATGCGTATTATTTTCCTGTGGTAAGACACAGCAATTCAAGAAAAAAATTAATACTGGTGAAACTTTTGTACTTAGTCTGTTAAGAATTAACCCCTTCGGGACCACGGGTGCATATATGCACTTTCGGAAACGTGTTTCCATCGCTTGCTTTTGATACCATTAAAATAAGAAAAGTAAAAATTTCCTTATTTAATTAAGAATTTTCTTGATGGCTAAGCTAAATTTAATTGTTTGACAAAAAGTGGTGTTAACCGAATAAAATTCATGTAAAAGCATCATCATCGGTTGACATTCCTGTGTCCAAATAACTTCCATCGTCATAGAACAGTTCTACATTCTGCATATGCTTGTATATCTGAGGTTATTAAAAAGACACGCATATGATGGTGATACACATGTTCTTGAACAAGAACATGCCAGGAAGATCAGGATCAGCCTGTAGGCACTTCATCCAAACAAGATCGTGGTAATTAGCTCGCATTACCCATAGACAGAGTGTATTACTACATGGCAGAAGGAGATGCGACTGCACACACTCATTTTTTACAAAAAAAAAATATATATAGAATATAGCGCAATTCATTGATGCCTGAGTATTTGTGCTTTCCATAATAGAGATGGCAAACTTACGGCTCAAGCTGTTTATTTGTTTCCTCTGCTATATCAGCGTCAGTATCAAGCGCCTTAAGTGCATTTCGAAATTCAGTGTTCTGAATCATCATTTTCCCTTGCAAAAGCACTTACTGTATCGCACCCGACAGGGAATGCATTACATACCGCTTTACCTAGAAGTCCATGCATCTCACTCAAATTGTAGCACTTTACTTTACCCTGTCATTGGATCCACATTTTGCAAATATTAACCCTTTCTAGTTTTTCAAATCGTTAAAAAAAAAAAAAAAAAAAGAACAGTGTGATAACTGCTACATCAGTATCTATAGAGATTATAATAATATTTCTAAATCCAGACGCTAAAGCATGGTGTGAGCGAAATAAAAGTCGCGTATAACCTCTTAGTGTATTCTTCATTATATCATTATATCGTGAATTTATAGCATTTTTCTCAGTAAATAACGTACATCATTCGTATATTCAACTATTTCAGATAATGTTCATTTTCCCATTCTTGAGAAATGAAATGTATAAGTTCTTTCTTGTTCTCCTCATCAGATAGAAACTGCTTCCATTTTCGTACGGGGTGTCCAGGAGTATATAACTTTTATCGCATTACCAACAGTTCATATTTTTCGTTCATTTCGTTTTATTGACACCTGCCTGCATGTATCAAATACAACATCGATTCTTTGAGAGGATGTAGAATCTTTTATTATTTTAGAAAACAGATTCTTTGCTAATTGTCCAAATGATTGTAGCTCCTGCGGTAGCTTTGAACAAAACACATTCCATCAATGATATTAACATTACTATCATTTGCATTCTTTCAGCAGTCGTAATTTTGTCATAACATCCATCAGTTTGATTTTTCAGTTTTTCGCATTAAACCATCAAGTGTTGCTAAAGACTATGGAAGAGGCCCTATGTGGTAGAAAAAGACAGTTCTCATATCGAAATTTCTTCGCTCTGCCATGATCGCCATCTGAGCAAACATATTTCTTTCTGCCTAGGCAACAAACTCTGATTTATTAAATTTTACACTCTGTTTCTCCTTAAAGTCGGAAAATGTCTTTAGCTTCTTTATTTTTAGAGGTTTGGAAAACCCGTCTGGCTTTGAGTCTTCAGACAGATATTCTCTTTTGAAAGTTTGGTAAGCTTCTTCACCCATCTCATGAGCTTTGACCATGTCTTCGACAATTTCTAGATTTGTCATTGCTCCAGTTGATTCTATTACCGTGTCTAGATTTATCCATTCATTGGTAATCATGTTCTGTAAATATGAGATATCACGTTTGTCTTTCTGGATACTGCTCAAAGATAGATCTGGATGTAGAACTAATTTTGGTTCTTTCACGAATCATGTGAAGAAATGATGTCCTGATATCAAAAGTATCTCTCGACTGTGGCAGATCTTTGACTGTAACTTTTGACCCCTGCATTTCTTTACTTATTGTCTCTTCAATCGTCCAATTAATTTAATAGCATGCAAAACCAAGAAAATCTTTTAATCACGCTGTTTATCGGCGGTCATTTTCCAATATGGCGTCCATTAGCTACTAAGTTTTTGAATGTATCACGGATAAATGTCATTCTGGTGTTGTGGTGAATTCAAAAATGTGTGGTTTACCAAGTCCGCTGACGTGAAACCACACGAGCCCCTGGCTCAACGACGGCGGCCATTTTCCAATATGGCGCCCATAAGCTACCCTGGTTTCGAAAGTATCATGGATAAATGAGGTGCTGTTGTTGTGGTGATTCCAAAAATATATAGTTTACCAAGTCCGCTGACATGAAACCACACGAGCCCCTGGCTCAACGACTAATATTCGATAATGATTTCACATAAGTGTTATATGCATGAGCCGTTCATGCGATACGCCGCGCTGCCTATGGGAGGTTTTGAGATAACCCAGATAGCATGAACATTAGCAGCAAAAAATTTTACCTAAAATTTGGAAAGAGATGCTATGTAATTTTAATAACAATAGTAAAAATTAATCCACTTCTCGCAAATAGCCAAGATAATTTTATTTTTATTTTATGTTTTGCAATGTTTTCCATTATGCATGTTGTCTCGTGACATTGTTTACCATGTTATTGTTTTGTTAAATTATATAAAAATTAATCCACGCTCACAAATAACTAATTTAATTTTATGCTTGCAATGTTTTTCACTATGCATCATGTCTCGTGACATTGTTTACTATGTTTATTGTTTTTAAATTATGTGAAAATATTTTCTATCGTGAATGATTTTGAAAATGTCGCCGTTGGTGCGACGAAACGATTGTCAATCTTAATAAAGATATTTTATCACTTTTTATAGCATTATTTTACTTAATCCATTAGCAGCAAGTTTGATTTTTTCTGATATTATCTTGCCGTGACAAATTTGAATTGAGAAATTCGCAGCAAATCTCCCGCAAGGTATACCATCACCCACTTGCATGAGTAGTTTGTTCTGAAACTGATGCAAGACTGTCTTTACGAACGAAAGTGACAAAAGCAAAAAATTAATCTGTTGAGATAATAGACAATCATCACATACGCAGAAATTTTATTCCGTAGGCACCCCTTTTTCTAAACGCTATACTTATTAAATACCAAAAAATGCTCGAAATGAAAAGTACAAATATTACCTAAATTTGTTTATGGTGATAAAACCGTTGCATGCACCTTCTGACGGCGCTTTCGCATCAATAGACTTGATCAGGTCTATGGACCCCTTCGAAGGGGTTAAACTTATAGTGGACATGGAAAGATTACTACTTTGCAGTAAGTTTGCAGTATTTTTGATTACTTGTTTGTCGTTACTTTGCAATAAATTTGATACAGTTATGAATTTAACTTGCACGACAAGTTAGCTGCAAGTTCAAAGTGTGGTGACTTCGGCGTTTGTGTTATCTTGCTGCAGTCTTGTTATGAACTTTCAGTCTTTACGTTCTGAGCTTACTGCAACTTCGCAGGTTTTCAAAGCAAGACTGTTGCAAATTTTCTGCAAACTAAAATTGCTATGTGGGAAGGTTTTAACTTTAAGAAAAATATCTTGCATTTTCAGCTACAGAAACTAGTAATTTAAGAAGCAAACACATCAAATATAGTTCGGGCTGGAAAAAGCACTTTTGTTACAATTGTCTTATTCAGCCATAATCTTTTGGGTTTCCATGTTTCATGTCTCGCCACTTTTGACACCGTATTCGATCTAATAGTTGCTTCCGATATCTGGTCGTCTTTAAGGAAGTTAAATTTTTGTAATAAGTTTATTTGTGAGAGATTAGCACTTTTTTGGAAGTATTAGAATGTGTAAAAAATGGTTCATGGTGGTTTCTGTTTTTGTACTTCTCAGCCATTTTATTTTAGATGGTTCGAAACTGTTTTAGAACTCTCTCCAAGTTCAGCAGTAAGCTTCGGACGAGTCGGATTTATGCAGCTCTGGGAGGGACACTTAGGAGTTCCGTGGAAGGTGGTAGTTCCATTCTAATCCATTAATAATCATAAAATTCCGAATATTCCGATTGCACCCTTAAACAACTTGACAGGATGATCAAGAACCTCATCTCTGTATATTTCAGCATTCACAGTTGCACTGGTAAAAATATGTCGGTCACTGCGGCCATTCAAAATGATGTCCCTCCATACCATGATTCCACGACCTTTGTATCGATGCCTTTCACGGATGTTTCCAGCCTTATTGCGTGTGATTTTCTCTCTCCATATGGTAACACGTCTGCAGTAACTCTCTCAACAAAATCGGGATTCATCGGTAAAGAGAACTCGGCTCCAGTCCATGGTACTCCAGTGACGATGATCTCTGCACCACTTTAACCGGGCGTATTTCGCTACCGGTGTTAGTGAGACACAAATCATGGGTTTCCTTGCATGCTGCCTGTCACTCACAGTAAACCAGGATAGTCGAGTTCTTGTTGCTGCAGCAAACTCCCTACAATCTGAATTGACGTCAATTGCCTATTTCTTTTAGCAATCGTTGGCAAATTATAGTCCTGAGAGCCTATTGTGGTGCGTTTTCTACCTTGACCTGGTTGTTTGTGGACATTATACCAGTGTCTTTAAACAGTTTCCGGATTCTTGACATGACGCTTTTGGCTATTTTTAAGTCTTTACAGAACCCTAAGAGTGTCTGTCCTGCTTCCATTCTCCCTATCGCACGCAGTTTCACAAAATCTGTCAACTATCTTCTGGACAACATATTCCACCTACTAGAAGTTAAAGTTTTACCTAATTACACGTACAATCCTTAAAAATAGACTTCAAATTACCCACGTGCGCTCCTTTTCACACGTGAACCGAAAGAACGGGCTGAGGCTGAAAAATTTGCATATATTTCTGTAGCGAATGTTAATCCCATTGGACTTTGTGATAACGTTGACATTGAGTTACCTTTCTGGAAGTTCCCTTAATAGAATTAACATAAACACCTTTTTATGGTTATTCTATTAATTTTTCTCGCCAGTATATTTTGAAAGTGGTAACAAATAACCAGTCCAAAAATAAAGTTACTTTTATTAATTGCAGGCAGCATATTTAAAGTAATTGTTAATATTGTCCGCTATAAAGTGAACAAAGGCAAGGGCCACGAAACTCAACCAATGTACCGTTATTGCGTTCGTATAAACTCGTTCTTTCCCAAAAGTGTCGACAACAGAACTCCATCGAAGTCCAAGATAAAGAAGTTTTACTTTTAATCTAGTTACTGTAAATTTGTGTAAACGGAATAGCAGGTATACTTGCATAGTTATCCTTTCGTCTCGGGACAATAAAATATTTTTGTTTATGAGAGGATTCCGTGTTTTCAGAAAACCTGCCAAGAAGGATTCATAATTGGAACAAGTTTCATTTCAGATAGGTTTCAAACGTTAGCAAGCACAAATACATAGTGTTGTTTTCGTCGAACCTTGAATTGTTTTCCTTTGAGATAGGTGATCTTCACATAGATTTATGCTCTTCAGAGGTTGTGTTATAGCTGCGATTTCCAACCTGGGGTAGCGTACCCCTGGGGGTACGTGACGGGTCTGCTGGGGGTATGTGAAAATATTATCGGTAATGTGAAAATATTATCGGTAAAGTCGCAAAAATGTTAGGAATATCAATGTAATTTGCATCGATTTATTATATGATTGTGATAAGAAGATTACTAATGAAAATAAGCATGTTTACGTTATCTCCTTGAGTGGAGGGGGGAGGGGGGCGTGTTTAGGAGAAATGGGGCTACTCCGAAATGAAAAACCCAAGAAAGGGATACTTGAAAGAAAAAAGTTTGGGAAGTGCGTACGTTTCAGCAGTTTTAAGGGATACTGTGAAAACGGAAAGTATTTATAACGGAAACCTGCCTAAAACGGAAAAGTTCATAGTCCCGAAGAAAGACATACCTTTGAATTATACCTTCTAAGACGAACACCTCTCTAAAGCGGAATTTTTATACATCCTTTGTGATTCTGTCTTAGCAGGTATCCATGATTCAGTAAACCAGGTCTACTTTCGGGGGGGGGGGGGGGGGGGGGTCCGGACCCCCTGGACCCCCCCCCCCTTGGCTACGCCACTGAACACAGACACACACTGAGGACACTTAAAGAGCTCACGAAACTGAAAATACACACTTTTAGTAGTTAACCGAAGATTGACCTCGTGAATGGCACGGATAAGCAAGCCGACAATTGTAGTACGCAACAGGTGCAGTATGTATTGGGGTGACCGGGGAAGGCACACAGGCGAAACTAGGATGATTCGAAGCTGCTCAGTCGGTGAACGAATATCATCACAACGCGTTCCATCCCTGTCCGTCGAACAGATAAATCCATGAATGCATGATATCTACGGCACACCATCAGGAAGGCACACACATGCAGGTGGCATTTGGCAGGATTTTTAAAAGTTGAGAGGAAATTTTAGCTTTTCAAAATTCAGGGAACAAATTTTTACTGCGTTGTTTCCTGAAACACAAGAGCACTCAGGTGGAGCCACAGCCAGTCCGCATGCTATTCTGTAGTTTCCTGGCCGCACGTGAAGAGAAGAGATATGCACGTTGATAATCAGTCCAATAATTTGAAGAAAGTCCACGAAAGAGGTGGGACAACTGGAATGATATCGAGAAGGGGGTGTCTCTTTCCCTTAGCAATATTTTTAAATCCATGTTGGAGAAAATAAGGGCAGATGCGCCAATTATTATATACTGTAGTTTAGTACCGGGTTCTTAAAATTACACAAAAAAATCTAACTAATAATTTTTACTGGAAACATGAAATTTTATTTAAAGACATTGAAGTTATGGTGAATCATACAATAAATTGGAACACAGTAAAATGGGAAAGAGAGCCCGTAACACAATGCGCCTGAGACGCAATTTTAATTACATGCTTTAGAGATGGTGGTCAGCGGAGAAGTGACAGTTTCGATAGAAATCAGATATATGGGCGGCATACAATATCGCCAATTTACAAACTTACTGACGCCAGAATAATACACACAAAGCATTGGCGAGAAATTCAGCAGAAAATAATGTGGCAGCCCCCCCCCCACAGCACAACCTACCGGGATGTAATACAACCCAACTGTATTTCATGAAAGGGCGCCATAAGAACTGGATTTGTTTACAATAACAGCAACAAATTGAGCTTAAATGTGATTGTTAAATCTTTAACGACTGTATGGTGTATGAGAACACTGTGTATAACTTTAAGATTGAGGACGAATAGGTTTTTTTTTCACTTTTTTATAACACACAGCACACAAATGTTACAAACAATCACAAACACTGAAGAACACATAGAATGATAAAGTGACTTTGGGGTAATAACTAGCTATAGAACAAGTGACGTTGGTAAATCATTTGTGGGGAATACTCCCGCTATAAGCGACAGAATAATTGGGGATAAGACCAGCTATAACATAAATAGAATGACTGTGGATAAGACCCGCTCAAAACACAACGTGCAAAAATGGCAGCAGCTAAAGAACGACAACTGAACTGTGTCACATGACCGCAAAACCACGGAGCTCGTTCGGCATGCGCACAAGGTCCGAACATATGGAAATGCAGAGAAAAAGGCATGTTCTAAAATAAATTAAATATATTTGGAACCGCAATTCCCATAAAATATTTTTATTATTTTTTATTTTATTTTACCCGTCAAATTCTAACTGCAATTAAGAACGCAGATAAAATACGACAAAAGGAAATGTAATGTTAAAAAGACAGCTGCGCTTAGGTTTTTTGTGTATTTGATTACTTTTAAATAAAGACCGTTAAGAAAAATAATGATTATGCGAGAATGGAATTTTGAATAATTAGAAAATGAAAATATAAATATTTGTATTTGAACATGTTAAGTTTGTTGGGAAAAGGAGAGAGAAAAAGAAAAAAATAAACATGCAGATAGAACTATGTATTGTTTTAAGAAAAAGAATTAATTTAATGATTTCACATGTTAAAAGTAGATTTTTATTAACGGGGGGCTGGAAATTGATATGTTGCAGAGAACGCTGCCACAGTCCAGTTGAGATTGCGACAGAGGAATTAGTGCGGAAGGTCGAGGAAATGGTTAAAGCTGGCATGCGAACAACAATAGACAGCATAGCAACCATTTCCTCAACCTTCAGCACTGATTCTTCGGTCGCAATTTCAGCTGGACGACCACTTCACTCTTCGCCAACAACATTAGAACGACCATGCTTATCTTGTACAACTGCTGTCTCATAAATTCGAAATTAACATCTTATAGTTGGATTGCGCTGCCACCTATTGGCATATTTGGAAACAATTTACTACTAATTTCCGACCTCTCATATTACTTTGTGACCTACTTACTGACTTTCCCTGGTTTATATGTTTCTATTCAAACTAGAAATTTCTTCTTCAAATAAGTCAAATTGGCACAGCAAAGTCAAAAGCAAATTAAATAATAAAATACCGAATAAAAAATCTGGTGTAAACTAATTTTATACGACTTTATGGAAATGTCAGTCCGATCTCGTGTTAATCGCTAAAATTACGCGATTAGATAAGGTGGATATTACTGGTCTAAAACAACTGGTATTCAAATTCAATGATTCAGCGCACCCTATACGGTATTTATAAGTGCCACTTTTGGCGATATGGCTAAAACTAACACTTAAAATTTTGTTATCAAGCAAAAGTGAAGAATTATAAAGAGTTCTAAAATTTCAGTAAAACCGTATAAGAATCTTATTTCGTAAAAAAACTAATGTGTTTTTCCATAAGCAACTAAATTTCTATTATTCTTTTAAAACAGTAGTTTCAACATAAGTATAATTACATTTCTTCTGGAAAAAAAAGAAAAATTCTTTAAGGTTCTTAAAAATTCTTCTGGTTAAGCTATTAACTTAACATACCTTGTGAATGTTGCAAAATTGCAGAGTTCGCAGCATATAAAAAAATATTTATTATTCGTGCCATTATCCCTACTCACTAAGCTTAAAGATAATTTTTTAACATATGTAATAGAAATATAGCATAAAGATAAATATCTAATAATCGTAGTAGGGTCAATAAAATCTCCCCTAACGCTGCGAGGCTTACAGTAGCAAGTTAATGTTAATCCAACGGCAGCCTACTTTTCAATATTCTCGTTTGTATTTCAGTATTTTTAATTGATTATTTTTGCAGGATATAGCTGAATTTGATCTCTAAGCGGATCCTTTTTTAATGTTTTAATTTTTGCTGCAGATGTTTTTTAATGAGGCCATTTTCTATTTCGGGAGAGATTCCGAAAGTAAAAGTATTATCCAGAAAAAATATGGAACCAAAATCGAAAAATTAAACAAAGCACAAGATTAGAGATACACCTTCGCTATTTTATTTTAAAAAGCATATAAATATGTTCAAATCCAAACGAAAATTTTTACAAGAGTCTTTGGTCAAATATTAGCTGGCGACAATTACGGTGGTTAATGTAGGCTTATAATAACTTATCTAAATCTGTTTGATCATGAAGCGTAAAAAATTATTTTGTTATACTTGAGATTGTTCAACTTCAGTAATTATACAAAAAAAAAAAACAAATTTTGAACCTTTGTTCCTTCTACAAAGTGACTTTTGATATAATATATACATCTCGATTATCTGAATGACTTTGAAGCTTAGAAAATTGAATAATTTACATGTGTGCACGATGTGTAGTAGTACTTGTTGAAACAAACACATAAGAAGCTTCGTTTTCAACATTTTTTTTCTACAAATATAAAACAGCCATAAAATTAAAAAAATACGTTAAATTTTCACAAAATTTGAAAACACGAAAATAATATCAATTTGAGTTAAATTATCCCAGTAATTCCACAAAAGTAGCAGTTAAACAAATTAAAAAATAATAAAAATTCTCAAAATTTTTGCTCTTATCAAATGATGGATAAGAACGGTGAAAAGAACGTCAATTAAAATTGGCGAAAGTCGTAAAGAATTATTGCAGGGTTCTGCAGGCATATAGATGTTTACTTCTATAAACATGTGCTGTCAACGAAAAAGTCAAGCCGCGGTACTTGAATCATCTTCGTTACTTTTTAAGCCTACCTTGTGTCGTGTAGAAACTTACACAACAAGGCTTATTATTAATTTAACTAATTAAATAATTTTCGCACGATCCAATAACATTAAAAAATAATTGAATTCTCGGAAAATAATTCTTTAGTAATTAATTAATACAATAAATTAAAATAACATAAAAAATACTCCAAATAAAAGTATATTAAAAAGAATAATTACATAATGCATAGAAAATATAAATATATATATGTTGTTTGGTATTGGCATGTTTAGAAAAAATAATTAATATGAATTTTGAATTTATTTTGTATTAATATTGAAAATTAAAAATTTCGAATTGTAAATATTTATATGTGCAAAAACAGTGTAATAAAATAAAACTCCCAGAATAAGACCAGACAGAAAATAGGAAATTACAGATAAAGCAAACAGTACTGACGCCAGAGTTGGACAGAAAATGTATAGTGAAAGAATAGAAAATTTACGATGTTGAAATCATAAATTTTCTATCAATTAAGATGGTTTTACGACACTCCACGTGGGTGGCGACTTCCCATGAGAAACCAGATGCAAGGGGCAAAATAAAGTTAATGCTATGCAGTGAAAAATAAATAGGCACGCCCATAGATGGGGAATTCCTAGAGTACCAATAAGAGACCAGGAGTAGCCTCCAATCAGAATGACAGCTCTGGGTTAATTTAGCCCTCCCAAAAAAATTGGATCTTGGAAGATGGAATGAGAGAAAAATTATTAAGTCTTGTGTCTCGTCCTCAAGAGGTTCTAAAACAATTTTAGGAGTTGACTTCCTCTAAGGCCAATCAAGATACTTCGACATTTTACATCAAGTTCCTTCGCAACATGTCATATTTAAAAAAAGAATTATGATGGATCATATTGCTGAGAGCAGACACATCTTTGACTAGAGCTAATGATGAGGATCGCTGAGAACTGATAAGTCTTTGTACCGAATGAATAATTGATGCAGAATTTTACAGAAGAATTCACCTGATTTGGAGATATAAGTTAAATGGGTATCGATGAGATGCGAATGCACCGAAGATATCAAGTGTCTGCAGATTTTGCCAATGAAAGTGTACATTGTGGAGATGGAGCTCGAGTAATTTTCATACGTCATAGAGTGCCTAAAGAAAGTGAGATTGGTTGGTGAAAGATCCCCATGAACTACATATATAAGAAAAAAACTTTATGCTCAGATGAACTCATTTGAGTTTGCTTTGAATTCCATGAACTATGATAGAACTTCATAATTTAGATGATTACAGAAAAGATTGAAGTCTATTTGGGTGAGAAATTCCTTATATTTATTTCCATATATTTGTGGCTATTGTTTTTATATTTTATTATAATGTGTACAATTAATCTTAAGTAACTAGTTTTCTAAATTTTCACTAAAGTTTATAATCTTATGTCATTGAATATTATCATTTAGCAATTTTGCGTTAAGTGGTTTGGTTTATTATATGTATGGCAAAATTGCTGCGTGATGTGATTAATCTCAACCTTATTTTGTTCACTTTCCTGTGTGTCAAGTGTTAAATTGTTTATCTTTTCTTTCAATTCTTTAATTTCTGCCTTCTGATCTTGTGACATGTTTATCAGTGCCTCGTATAATTTGTTTTCACTCGTTTGCGTTATATTATTAACTTCCCCTGCACATTTACTATTTATTGCTATCTCAATGTTTTTTGCCCTTTTTACTGCATCTTCAAATTTTGTTGGTGGATCTTTTTTTAATTCAAAGGAAGTATCTGGTCTTATAGCTTCAAGGTATTTAGTCAATTTCATAGTTTCTAATAAATCTTTAGCACCGTTTTTCGTTGCATGGACTGATAATGTTAGATATTTTTGAGCTTCGATGTTAAATTTTTTTGTAAAGTCTTCGATTGTCTGGTTCGCTGTTTGTTTGGCATTTATGAATTGTGATTGTGCTTTCGCAAATGATTTTTCCTTTTGAAAATGTTTGATAGCTCTTTCTTTAAATGTCTCGTATTCGTCGGCCTTATGTAATTCCTGGGTATTTTTTATCATTTCCCGTGCTTGTCCCTTAAATTTTGATTTTGCTAGGACTAATTGTAAATCATCGGGAAATTGTGTAGCATTAGCCAGTTCTTCGAATACATCGAAAAATTGCGTGATGTCCTGTTCTGGTTTGTCCTCAAAATTATTTAGAGCATTGATTAGTGTGTCTACACCAATTATGAATTTTTCCCTCTCAGGAGATTTTTGTCTACCTCTGCCACGTCCAGTCATGTTGAAAAAATTTAGTTAGAGTTTTATATTTTTGAATATTTCGTAATATATATATATATATATATATATATATATATATTTTAGTTTTAACTCACACTACAGAAATTTCTACCCCATGTACATACATAAATGCAGAATCATAATATTTAAAAATATTTGTTTTTCAAAATCCTTAATTATATTAATTATGATTGATAATTCCGATAAATAATGTGCTGTGAATCAACTACTACTTTTCCTTAGTTTTTCTTTTCGTTATACACAATTTTTTCATATAACAGTTACAATTTTTTCATATAACATAAGAAAATAATTTTGTTAGTAAGTGAAAATAAAAATAAAAATAAGAGGAAAATAATAATAGATTTTTTATAAGTTAAATCATTGCAACCATTTAATTTTAAGTCCTAAATTCCATTACTAACACCTGGTATTAGCACCATTAAATTAAATATGCTGTGACGATTTGGACGCCATAACACACAGGGCCACGTGACAGTAAAATGGTTAGTACAATAGAAACAGTTTATCCCGATCGGCGTTGTGAAAAGATCAAATGGGATAATGTTAATTAATGAATTAGGAGAGAAGATAATTTTGGAATAAAATTAATTTTGACAATAACTCAAGCACGCCTTATTTAACGCAGAAATGGAAATATCGGACTTGAAAGTTGCATAGAGAGACGTCTAAATTATATTATGGCTAAATTATTAAATCTTAAGACTCTTAATTTTAACATTTTGCTGAAATAAAAATAGAGAGAAATCAAAGAAAAGGACATATAAGTATGCATACATAAACAAACTTTATTTTCATTCATATAAAATTCATGATTCAAATATGATTTGTTATATCACCATATTTTTTTCAGATTACGATTTAAATTATCCATTTTTTTAAAATAGAATATAACATAGTTCCATCCTCATTATAACAGCAAATATCTTCATCAAAAATTTATTTTTGTTACTTTTTTTTTTTTCATTAATTTATTTTACTTTAACTTGCCCTTTTGTTCACAGCACGATCCGATGATGAGGCTTTTGCCAAAACAATAATCAAAATTTTATTTATGGAAAGATAATATTCCCGTTATCATTAAAATCTTTATCATAATTAATCCTAATATTCAATGACATAAGATTATAAACTTTAGTGAAAATTTAGAAAACTAGTTATTTAAGATTAATTGTACACATTATAATAAAATATAAAAACAATAGCCACAAATATATGGAAATAAATATAAGGAATTTCCCACCCAAATAGACTTCGATCTTTTCTGTAATCATCTAAATTATGAAGTTCTATCATAGTTCATGGAATTCAAAGCAAACACAAATGAGTTCATCTGAGCATAAAGTTTTTTTCTTATATATATAGTTCATGGGGATCTTTCACCAACCAATCTCACTTTCTTTAGGCACTCTATGATGCATGAAAATTACTTGAGCTCCATCTCCACAATTTACACTTTTATTGGCAAAATCTGCAGACACTTGATATCTTCGGTGCATTCGCATCTCATCGCTACCCATTTAACTTATATCTCCAAATCAGGTGAATTCTTCTGTAAAATTCTGCATCAATTATTCATTCGGTACAAAGACTTATCAGTTCTCAGCGATCCTCATCATTAGTTCTAGTCAAAGATGTGTCTGCTCTCAGCAATATGATCCATCATAATTCTTTTTTTAAATATGACATGTTTCGAAGGAACTTGATGTAAAATTTCGAAGTACCTTGATTGGCCTTAGAGGAAGTCAACTCCTAAAATTGTTTTAGAACCTCTTGAGGACGAGACACAAGACTTAATAATTTTTCTCTCATTCCATCTTCCAAGATCCAATTTTTTTGGGAGGGCTAAATTAACCCAGAGCTGTCATTCTGATTGGAGGCTACTCCTGGTCCCTTATTGGTACTCTAGGAATCCCCCATCTATGGGCGTGCCTATTTATTTTTCACTGCATAGCATTAACTTTATTTTACCCCTTGCATCTGGTTTCTCATGGGAAGTCGCCACCCACGTGGAGTGTCGTAAAACCATCTTAATTGATAGAAAATTTCTGATTTCAACATCGTAAATTTTCTATTCTTTCGCTATACATTTTCTGTCCAACTCTGGCGTCAGTACTGTTTGCTTTATCTGTAATTTCCTATTTTCTGTCTGGTTTGGTTCTGTCTTATTTGGGGAGTTTTATTTTATTACACTGTTTTTGCCCATATAAATATTTACAATTCGAAATTTTTAATTTTCAATATTAATACAAAATAAATTCAAAATTCATATTCCTTATTTTTTCTAAACATACCAATACCAAACAACATATATATTTTTATTTTTTCTAAGCATTATATAATTATTCATTTTAGTATACTTTTATTTGGAGTATTTTTTATGTTATTTTAATTTCTTGTATTAATTAATTACTAAAGAATTATTTTCCGAGAATTCAATTATTTTTTAATATTATTGGATCGTGCGAAAATTATTAAATTAGTTAAATTAATAACAAGCCTTGTTGTGTAAGTTTCTACACGACACCTTGATCGCAGGCCAGTTTAACAATTTTTGAAAACCAGCCAATCTCTATCACGTGACAGCCAGTAAATGTGGAACTGTGGCCTGTCTCTTGCATTGTTTGCGATAAACCTCCTTTATACATTTATTTCACTAGAATGAAATGCCTTTACATAACAGTTGTGAAACATAATCAATATAAATTCATTTCTCGAAATTAGACAAAAATGCAACGAATTTCTCATTATCATGGGTTTGGCGAGGCTGCCATTTTGCTTCAACATTTGATTAGTTACGTATTGCATCTAAACGAATTTATCCAGGTTACTATCGCCCCAAACTTATGAAATACGGATTGCCATAGATTTTACCAAGACATTCACCTCGAGCATCTGCCTTGTTCGAAAGTATCCACTGACAAAGACAATGTACAGGTAATATACTATTGACTTGCATCGGACACTAGAAGTCATATAGGTAAAATTTCTGTAAGTATTAAGTACTAAAGTTTCTACTAGTTGCAGTGGTATTTTTATTTTAATAGAAATTTGTAAACTCTACAATTTAATATTGTTTAATCATTTAATTTTACACTAGAAGGGCGTATGCGTTCATTTTGACCGCTGCCATATGACCATATTTCGTTTCAAACCAGAAATTTCATTATAAAATAAGTTTAAAAGATACGAAGAAAAACGTTAAATAAAAAAGTTAAACTGTTTTAAATCAAAATTCTGGTGTAAAATATTTTTATAAAGATTGACTAAAATCTGCGGCCTTTCTAGTGTTAAGTACTAAAATGTGATGAAAATTCACACATGAGGGGCAATTTCTTCTTATGTGTACTTTGTTCAGGCAAACAAATAATTTTGTCTTGGTCACGATCAATGAAGTCCGGGAGGCAACGCAACATTTTTTAAACCAATTTTATCGTCGATGATTTTGGTTTATATCATAGATTATATGGTGCATATTTCACATGACAATGATGCCCCGCGTTTGGTAATAACATTCATCCGTTTGCAATAAATTTTATATAGCAACGGCGTGCACGTTCCTATGGCAACGGCGTGCACATTGCTATGGCAACACCTCCTGCTTGTGTGGCAGTTTTTCGTTAAGTACTGCTCGTTAAGTTATTTTTTGTTACCTGAATTGTCTGATGTATCATTTTTACCAAAATCATCGGCTGTAATATTGGTTACATTAATATGACGCTGGTGTGAAAGCACAAATTATATGTTTATTAAATATTTAACCTTTTAAAAACCAAATAAGGGGCATTCCACATCCAATCAGGCAGTAAAATATCAATATGTAACCCACCATTACAGATTTTAATGAAACTGCGTGTGTTTGTTCTTACTATTAAGATATGATCACCAGTATTTATTTATTTTTCTTTTTTTGCTCCTTGGTGAAATAGTTTCTGAGGAAAAAATTGTTAAAATTTTTAAAAACTGCCGTCAATTGGCATTCTTGACTGCTCGGTTCTCAAATGTAGCATGTCATAAATATAATCATATTTCAATATCTACTCTACAAATCATCTTCAAATAATTTATGCATAATATATAGAGTACGCAGTTTATGAAAAAGAATACTGTTACGCTTATAATATTTTAAGTGTGTCTAAAAAAATTTTTAAACTTTGAAGTCGTGATTTTTTTATGAAAAATAATGCATTAACAAAAAAAGCATTATCAACAAAAGGCGGTATTTTTATTAAATTTATTTTTTATGAGAGATATATTTAAAGGTATCGTTTACCTGATTCTGAAATAAAAATAGTGAGATTTTGGGTGTTTTTAGTCGTATTTCCTATTTTAAAATATTTTGAGGCGCATTTCAAATCAAATCAAGCAGAGTCATTCCATGCCAGTTCACCTAAGCCATTTAATACACTGTCACAAATTTCAATGAAACTGGGTATGTTTATAGCTCATTTTAAGACGTAATCACCATTAATTTTCTTGATCCTAAGTAAAATATTTCTTAAGATAAAAAAATATCAAAATTTTGAAAAAAATTTAAAAATTTTTTAATGTCAGTTCTGTATTCAAAGACTGCTTAAAAAAGGTGATTTCAATATAAAATCGCTAAATAAGTTTCAAATAATGTATATGTGACAAATAATGTAGGCAGATTAGTATTTTTTGTTTTTTGTCATGTTAAAACACTGAGAGTGTCTTTAATCTTGTGAATTTTTAAAATCAAGAATTTTGTGAAAAATATTGTGTTAATCAAAAAATTATTATTAACCGACGGCAGGGTGTTATTACTTTTTTTAATTGTACGTAAAATATCTTTTAAATGGTTATAAAATAAAAATAGTGAAAATATGAGAAAAAATTATCAAAGTTTTGGAAAATTGTCACGAGTTGCCATTAATAATTGTTCAATTTTCAAAGGCATCATTTTATAAATAAAATCATATTTCAATAACTGATAAAGAAATTTTCTTCAAATAATGTAGGCAAGGTACATAAAGTATGTAGATTATGAAAAAAATGTATGTGTCTAAAAAATTGTATTATCTTTGAATTCAAAAATATTTTACAAAAAATAATGAAATTATTAAAAAAAGCTTTATCAATCAAATGCGGAGTTTCTATGACTAAATTTTTAAATTTTAAGTTGTACATAATACTATATTATAACTGGATCTGAAATAAAAATAGTGGGATTTTGATTGGTTTTAGTAGTATTTAAATCATATTTTAAATTACAATCGGACCTCTATTTAACGATCCTCTATTTTGCGAATTTCTCTGTTTTGCGAACTTTTACTTGGAACCAAGAACATTTTGCGAATTTCTTCGTAAAATAACCTCCAAATAGCGAAGTGCATTCTGTATTTAACGAACTTTTTCTTGTGATCTAATTTTTTTTTATCCTCATTTCTCAAAATATTTCTGGACATTTCAAACTTATTCTTTGCTTAAACACATTTTATGATGTTCAATGTCCTTGAACTGGTTTTACCAGGCGCCTTCTTTGTCAGCAGTGAGAATTCGGTAAGTACGGAAGACGAAGACGATAATCCCTTAGAGTAACTTAAAAAAAAATGTGGACACAGATGAGAAAAAAAGAAGAAATTAACCATGATGTGCTGATTGATGACTGTATTTCACTTAATTCTGAAATTGAGACCTCGGAAACACTATCCGAATTGGATATTTTCGACAGTGTGAAATATAAAAACAATACAGCAATGAATTATGATGAAGACGAATATGATGATGTTGGAAATGAAAATGATGCAGGAATTAACAAAACTTCGTATGATGAAATGCTAAAATCATTTGAAAGAATCCGACGCGGATTATAGTTAGAAGAAAATACGCATGAATTGATTTTTGGTGGATTGCAAAGATGCGAGACGTATTATGAGAGAAAGCACTTTTTATAAAAAAAAACTCAGGCAAAATTAACAGAGTTTTTCAGAAATTAAATTTAAGGACGCATATGTTAATGTATGGTTAAAATTACATGTTATAATAATAATAAATACGATAATGTCATTAAAATTCGTTAATTTTAATGTAAAACTATTTACTTTATACAGAAAATACAGTGTATTCCCGGACAATGTTTTGTTTTCCTTGCAGATTTCAAAGATTTAAACACATAGATAAAATGAATTGATGATGAATATTGGTGGGCAAAATAAATAAAACAAATCGATATAATTTATTAAAAAAAATTGATTAATTACTTTTAGTAAAAATATTTAGTGTTTATGAATTTAAAATCTGTTTTATGTAGTTTAAAGTATTTTAAAAGGTGAGTCTCTATTTAACGAATCTTCCATATACCGAACTTTTTTCCGGGATTTAGTGACTTCGTTAAATAGAGGTTCGACTGTATCAATATTTTCAGATGTAAATTTTATCCAGTGTATCATCCCTGGAAATATTTTTATTTATACATTTATTTTATTTTTCAAATTACCTTTTATGTTCATTTCTTAAGGAAAAAATAAACAATATAGTTTTTTAGTAAAACCTCTAGGGCGAAGAGCAATTATCCCTTTCCAAAAAAGAGAAAAATCACTTGCTCCTCACTGCCCAATAGAAATTTTCAAAATGAAACTCCTAATCGTTAAACTCATATTTGGATTACATTGAGCTGCTTGAAATTGAAATTCATAGTGAAAAAATACCAAGTTTCACTCTTTTGAAGAAAATTTTGACATATTGTGTTTTAAAAATATGTAAAAAATGCATAATCCATTATATTTATACCCTTCAAATAACTATATCTAAAAGACAATTTAAAAGTAAATGAGATGCATTTTTGTAATTTTATTCAGTTTCTAATTATATTTAATTTGATTTATTTCATCACAATATGGCTGAAAGATTGATTTTCAACATATATATGTATATATATATGTGTACATATATCCATGTTTCCAAACAAATTATTTAAAAATTATTCATTTATGTTTAATAAAGCATATATATTGTTTATGCACTTATAGAGAATACATATGGTAAACTTTATGATATTATGTCAGTAAGATCTAAAAGTAAAGAACTTATCTAACAGTATGTAAGAAAAAATTAACATCTGGTGTAATGACAACCAAATTTTATAATAGTTTTACTTAATATGGATGAATGAAAAAAGCGTGCATGTTTATATTTTATTGAAGTACAGGTGAAAACTTCACAAAGACATTCCTACCTCAACAATATGAGTATGTCATATTCACAATACAGCTGATTTTTTCTTTTTGATCTTTCGTGTTTGATGGCAGACGGTCATGAATTAATTAGTTTTGTTAGAAGTGTCATTGCAGTCAGCATACAATGTTCACTATTTTTTTTTAATTTGTTTTGATTGACTCGATGAACAACAAAATTTAAAGCGACCATTTCATCTATTTTCAATTAAAAGCTGATTTATAAATTCATTATGTTGATTAGTTATTATTATCGTCTTACGATATTACGTTGGTATTAAGATATTTAAATGTAGTTAATTTGTTATTTGAACAACTGAAACTGTTTTTCAATAAGAGTGTGCTGTTGATTTTAAGTCGGCTGTTGAGCAGTGTAGTTGGTAAAGGGACTGGGACTATATGTCATAAAACTAGCTGTACACGAGAGGTGAAAATAAGTACAAAAGAATCCATTGCAATTACTGAAAAATAGGCTTTTCTTCTAAGGGGTGGTGTTTTTAAATTTTTATAAAATTGGTATTTTATTGGTTAAAATTGGTATTTTACTGGTACTTATAAAAGGAAAGCTATGTCCTGTGTCACATATTCGTGTGACAATCACTTTATTGAGGGGATGGTAATTTCAAAAGATGAAGAAGAGTAAAAATAAGTAAAATTTGTGCATCCATAAGATCCTGCGAAAATATTTACTGATCCCCAGAAAGGAAAGAAGATGCATTGCATATATCTTTATCTCAATTGATTTCTTGTGTTAGCCATTCCTGCATCTAGAATAAAAGGAAAAATGTATTAGTTTAAAGGAAAGAAAATACTTTCTAGCCATAAACAATTTAATTTGAAATGTTTTGAAAGTGAATTTTCATACATTTATTATTTTTACTGTAACAAAAATTAAGGCTTTTGAATATTATTTAATTAAATTTTTGTTGCTGTAAATAATATTTGTTATTTTATTATTGTATATATTATATTTAAGGAAGAGTAGTATTGAAAAAGTCATTATAGTATCTTAGCCAGTAATCTTAGTCATTATAGTACATTTTAGCATGAAAAGCTTCAATATTTATGATTAAAAATTCACATTTTATGAAAATTTTATTAAAATTGCTCATATTTTCACTATTTTTATTTTATAACCATTTAAAAGATATTTTTACGTACAATTAAAAAATGTAATTACATCCTGCCATCGGTTAATTCTAAATTTTTGATTAACACATTATTTTTCACAAAATTCTTGATTATAAGAATTCACAAGATTAAACACACTCTTAGCATTTAAACATGACAAAAACTAAAAAATAATAATCTGCCTACATTATTTGTCACATATACATTATTTGAAACTTATTTAGTGATTTTATATTGAAATCACTTTTTTTAATGCAGTTTTTGAATATAGAACTGTCATTAAAAAATTTAAACAATTTTTCAAAATTTTGATATTTTTTTATCTTAAAAATATTTTACCTAAGATCAAGAAAATTAAAGGTGAATACGTCTTAAAATGAGGTATAAACATATTCAGTTTCATTGAAAATTGTGATATTGAATTAAATGGCTTAGGGGAACTGACATGGAATGACTCTGCTTGATTTGATTTGAAATGCGCCTCAAAATATTTTTAAATAGGTAATACTGCTAAAAACACCCAAAATCCCACTATTTTTTTTTCAGAATCAGGTAAAGGACACCTTTAAGTATATCCCTCACAAAAAATAAATTTAATAAAAATAGAGCCTATTGTTGATAACGCTTTTTTTCTTAATGCTTTATTTTTCATAAAAAATTCACGACTTCAAAGTTTAAGCATTTTTTTAGACACACTTAAAATATTATAAGCGTAACAGTATTTATTTCATAAACTGCGTACCCTATATATTATGCATAAATTATTTGAAGATGATTTGTAGAGTAGATATTGAAATATGATCATGTTTATGACATGCTACATTTGAAAACCGAGCACTCAAGAATACCAACTGACGGCAGTTTTACAAAATTTTGACAATTGTTTTCTCTAAAACTATTTTACCAAGGAGTAAAAAAAAAATACTGGTGATCATATCTTAATAATAAGAACAAACACACGCAGTTCCATCAAAATCTGTGATGGTGGGTAACATGCCTACCTGAACTGAGATGGTTTTTTTTTTTTGACACTTTTTGGATTGTTGGCGACATTGATCTTTCGATATTACGGGCAGTGCAGAGATGAACCTAGATGAACTAATTTTTCGGGAATTCAATGCTAACAGAACAGGGATTATCAGTATTTCTTTCAAACCACTAAGTATGTCAAGTGATACGGGTACTGATGAATCTTATACTCTAAGTTAAAACTTAACAACTAGAGAGAGAGACATATGACTGCTTCTTCAAGAGGCTGGGACCTTTGTCCAATGTTTTCCGACCATAATAAACTGGAAGCACTAATTTGTAATTCGATCCATGGCAGCATAACGATTTAAGTATACTGTCAGAAAAACTCGTCAATATGCACTAAATTATTCCTCAATTTTTAACAAATAATTTCCGTACTCCTGCAAAATCTTTCTGAAAAATCCGTGAATACTACCAAAAACTCTAAAAAAGAGGGAGAAATTCCGTTCATTCCTAGCATGCATATCCCCACCAGTGGATGAGAGGTTCTGCTCTCGAAGCTGGTAGACGGGAGGTGCTGGGTTCGATCCCAATCACGCCCGTCGGCCTAACCGTTCCGAGTTTTCGTGGTTTTCTTCGAGCCATGGATTTCCATGCGTAAATACGGGTTAGGTTCCCTTAGAAAGACCCCCACGGAGGGCACTCCCCCTCGAACCTATATCCCTAGTGCAGATAATCGGCCGTTAAAAATCAACCAACCAACCTAGCATGCATGTGCTCTATTAATACTAAAACCCGAATTTATTTATTAAAAAAACAAAAATGATATAAATTAAGATTTAAAATTTAATTAAAAAAGAGAAAATGTTTTCGAATTAAAAAAATAAATAACAATTACTTTCCTCATCCATTCAAAAGTAGTCAAAATTTATTTTTTTTTTTTTTGGTCAAATAAGGAGAAAAAAGATTTAAAAAATTAATTTACAAACTTGCTTATAAAAAATATTCGCATTTAAAATATATTTTAAATGAACACATTTAATTTAAATATTAAATGGCAAAAAAGTCGATTTTACTCAAAAAACAAAAGAAAACAAAAAAATCTTATCGAATAACAATATAATATTCATATTTTACATTTAGCAATCTACTTAAAAATATTTATAATTCATAATTTTATCCTATTTTAATTCTAAAGTATTAAAACCCGAGCCACAATCTCATTAAAGACAAAATCTTTTCGAAATTAATTTCGAAATTCAAAGCTCTTTAAAGAAATTAATGAAACCATGGCCATTTGAAGCAAACATATTTATTTCAAAGCATTTCGCTTCTGTCCGACTGTGGCGTGGTTGTTAGCGTACACGTCTCGAGGCGCTTGGATGGCTGGTTCGATTCCAACGTCGGCTGATTTTTTTTTTCTTACTTTCTGCAACTGACGGATATTTTACCTCCTGTAACGGAAAAGTCCTGGCAGCGGTGCTGCCAGTATAATTTCCGTGAATTGAAGAAAGTATTTATGAGAGTGTACATACATATCATAAAAATTATGTACTGATTGAATTTCTGTGGATTGATTAGCATTTTAGTACTTCCAATGCAACATAATTTTTATTTGTTTTACTGTAGGCGGATTTAAATATACGCTGGCACATCTCATAGATTATTTTCAAAGAAGGAATTGTATTAATCTGGAAGTTTTACAGACCCAACCAAAGAGGATTTAATAGGATTTATTCTTTTACATGTGTATCTAGTTTCGTTATTCTACCTTTACAGCACCGCCCCCTGAATATTAGGCCTGAGCGCTCACACAAAAATGACACAAAAATGGCAGCTGCCGAAGGCGGATTTTTTTTTTTTTTTTTTTTTTTTTTTTTAGCGTAGGTACAGTCCCTTAAATGTAGACACCAGTATTTTATAAAAGATTTCTGTACCTTGTTTATTCTCAGAAGAATGAAGCGGAAAAAACTTAAAAAAATTATTGGTAGGAATGTTTAAGGGACCGTACACATGCTAAAAATATTCCGCCTTCGGCAGCCGCCATTTTTGTGTCAGCGCTCAGGCCTAGTGTTCAGGGAGCGGTGCTTTATAGACCGGGGGACGGGAGCACTGACAATCACCTCATCGAGTTCACGGCTGAAATTCCGGAATTAGCTGTTAAAACTCGATTCACATATTAAAATGCAACTGGTTTGCCAAGTCATATCTTAGTGGAAAATACATGAAAACCCAATTTTAGCGTTTGACTCGTAGATTTATCATTCTGTTTTCCTGTTTCCAGTCCTGCATGATTTCATACCTTTGGCCGTAGGAAAACACAATAGTAAACTTACGAGTTAACCGCTAAAATTGGATTTCCAGGTGTTTTCCACCAAGATATGACTTGGCAGACCAGTTGCATTTTAATATGCGAATCGAGTTTTAACTAATTCTGGAATTTCATCCTTGAGCTCTTTGAGATAATTGTCTGTGATTTCGCATCTCGGTCTATTACTACACAAAAACTGCAACGTGCTATAAAAATGATTTGAAAATCAGCAGGAAAGTGATGTAATGCAAGTATTTGTATTAATTAGAACCACACATTTCTGACAAAGTGAAAAATGTCCCTAGTGAATGGAATGACAATTTGCTGTAAATAAAGTAAATATAAAAGAAAAAATAGTTTTTAAAAAACAATCTCTTATAAACCTTTAAGACCCAACTCGCACGATCGTGCAGGTTAGACATTCATTTAAATTTTTGCTTCTGAGTCGTATAATATGAAACCTCGAATGGAACAATAGTTTACACAAGTTTTTCCCCTTAAGGGGATCATTTTAGGCCACCTTCTCCTATCTTGAAAAAAAAGCGCCAAATTTCATGACTGCAGTTTACGTTTCTTCCCAAACATTGCAGTTGAATACAATAATTTCATTTGGGCCACGAATTTACTGAAATTTGACTCATTGTTTAGGTGCGTTCGTAATTATATAAATAAGTAGCACCTGTAGTCGTCGTTCAGTCCGTCCTTCCGTCTGTCCGTCCGTCCGCATATAACAGAGCAAAAACTACCCAACCGAATGGTCTGAAATTTTAAATATATGATTGTTGCAAAATTTTGTCGAGCCATTTCAAATTTTATGAAAATCGGATGTATAGTTTAATTACAGGGACAGTCAAAAGCTGTTCTTTACATTACGGCCAATGGGAAAAATTATTGCAAGTGCATTTTAATGATGTTACAGCCTTCCGAAAGGTCTGAAATATTAAATATATAGTTGTTGCAAAATTTTGTCATACCATTTCATATTTTATGAAAATTGGATGTATAGTTTAATTACAGGGACAGTCAAAATTTTTCTGTTTCATTACGAGGAATGGTGAAAAATTATTGCAGTGCATTTTAATGATGTTACAGACTATACACTTATGAAGTGCAAAAAAATATACATTCAGTACAATATGGGGTGCAAAAAATAATTATAAAACTAGCTATAGTACGAATGCACCTCATTTGCCACGTTTGACGAGCAATTTCCAACTTGGTTATACTTGATAAAAATCGTAAAAAACTGAATTTATTGAAAATATATGTAATTTATCGTCTGTTTATTTTTTTAAATGCAAAAGGAAAGAAAAAAAGAAGCATTATTCTAACAATCTTTTAGTATTTCTAAATATACTTCTCAACGTACAATCGAAAATTAATTAACATTTAAGTATTAATTAGTAAAGACGTATTTTTTTAACTATTACAAATTTTATTTTTTATTTATAATTAATTTTTCCCTTATTTAGCCTTATGTTTCTTCGTTGCAATTTCACAGACATTTGGCACGTTTTGTCATGCGTGTATGGATCATAATTAAAACCTTTGTTGTTTCAAGTCAGATACCATTGTATGTGCTACACAAAATATTTGGCGATGTATCTTGGCTTACGAAAACGTTCCGGAAAACAGTGTAAAGATAGCTTTTTTAAGTCAGCGAAATATATTCCCCTTCAACACATAAAATTTCATAAACTTCCATTAAATCATTCAATGCAGTAATTATTCTCAAAATGATCCAAGTCAAAGTAAATGAAGTTTAAATTTAATTTACAATTGAAAATGTTTGTGAATGTAAATGACAAGATATTATAGATTATTGGAATAATTATTGAAAAATTTAATTGAAAATTACTCAAATGGAACTGACGTTGCATCATGGGACTCTGAAGCATCTACAACTAATTTTTTAAACAGCATGGGAAATGAATTTACAATTTCAATTCTCAATTTGTAAATCCAATGGTATGCTTTAATAAATTAGTTTTATGGGATTCAATTATATTAAATATATAATTTAACAGAACATTTCTCGTTTGAGGGAGTTTATATCAAGCATACTTTTCATTTAAAACTAATGATGATTGAAATATATAAAGTTTTCAAGTTTTTTTTATTTATTTATTTTAAGGGGTCTGATGACTCAAATTTCTGAAATTTTAATTTTCTTAAATGTTAAACTCCTATCTTTACTGAAATGTTTTATATAATTATTTCCTAGAAATTCCCATTAGAACAGAAGTTATGGCTTTTAGAATTATACCCGCTGAATAGCTGAAGCGGCATTTCTGGAAATTCGAAGTCATTTTTCTCCAAATGACGTTTTTGAAGATAACGCGCAGGATATCTCAAAAACTTCTGAATATTTTTTTATGAAATTTTAAAAACATATATTTTATGTTTGTATGTATAAACTGAATCTTAAATTTTCTTTTTATTGTTAATATATATATATATATATATATATATATATATTAGTTGATTATACTGTTGAAATTTTCAAAATTTAATATTAGATAAATACAACTCTGTATTAGAAATACAAAAATGTTTTAAATACAAATTTATTTAGGTTCAGGGTAATTATTACGTTCTGAAGTGTAGGTAGGCACCAAAATTTTCATTCTAGTTGCAATATGTATTTTGTAATCCTGCTCGTAAGCTGTCATACCTATTTTCTGCTCGTCAAATGTCTGACAATTTCGAACCCCCTATAAATGCTAATTAAGCATCTTGTAATTTTTTAAATACATGAAATGAAAGAGCATACTTATATCTTCCATCCCAATAAAAATCGTGTTTTAAAATCATATACATTTTAAAATATTAAATGTTGAAATGGTCATTTTTCCCATTTATTCCGATTTTAAGAATTCTCAGACCCCTTAAATATATTTTGAACCACAAATTTTATTTAATAAATGAAATCATATAAGTACTACATTAGAAACAAAGCACATTTTATTAAATAAATTTTCAGGTTCAAAACTTATTTATTTATTAAAAAAAAAAATAAAAAAAAAATCGGCATCTGTGGAATTGATTACCTTTACATCCTGTTTACTGTCAAACACAGTGAAAATCCTGTTCGCACTGTCTCACTATTACTAACTGACTGGTACCTACCAACTTTTTATATTATAATTTGCGCCAGTTTCAGTAGAAGTACACTTTTTTCTATGATTTTAAGTACATTTTCCTTCAGAACCTTAATTTGTAGCATTTTATTATTCTCATTAAGAAAATTAGCAATTGAAACAAATTTGTAAAATGCATATTATGTAAAGTTGCCTTAAAATGTACGTTTAAAAAACGAAAAACTGTTAATATTATGGGCAATATATAGTGCAATAGTGCTTTAACCTATAAGACTGGTCAAGTTGACTTCAAAATTTCATAGCGCAACATTTTTTCTTATTACAACCATAAGCGCACGCAAGAACTGTAGAGAAATTCCCCTCCCTTGACTCATAAAATATTTGAATAAGGTAAGAAAGTACTAAGGCGAAAATTCTACGAAAATTCTGCGTACGTCAGGATTTCAGAAATTAAACACAATAAAGCGTAAAATCTCAGTGATTCCTGATCAAGTTTTATACTCACGCTTAAATGGGCTGCAAAGCCTCAGTTTAATATTCGAGACCAGAGTCTAATATTCGAAGTATATTATAAATTCGCTGAATACAGGATTTACGTACTAGCGTATAAACATGTAAATTATTCAATCTTTACATGTGTTAAAGCTAATGAATTCTATAAATTTAAGGATAAGAATGTCTTGTTCAAAATTCCGTATATTAAGACGTTTATTATTTATTGCATATCCTTTTTCAACATCCTTGTAAAGATTCAAAAATTCTCATACAAGTGTATAGTATCTGCGTTAATAAATATTCAATGTTTAGTTAAAATTAACCGGGTTATCTTAAAATAGATGTTTGATCGATCAATTCCTGTATCAAACGTAACTAAGTTTCTAAAATCAATTATCATACTGTCTAACATCTAGAGAGGTTATATGGACATGGTAACTATATTATGATGTCTTCTACAATAGTAATTAGCCGGAAACACCTTAAACATATCGACCTATTCAATGCGGTATCTTCGTAATTAAATTTTCTTCGTAAATGGCGATGGAGAGGAAAACAGTCAGAAGTAACTGAATATATCCTGTTGGTAGTCTGACTCAAATAAACTAACTCGTTACTCAAATTTGGGCGTTCATAGTACGGGTTTTTAATTGTGTTAGTTATTACATAAAGAAGGGTAATTTTTGGTATTGGGCAGCAGAATTACTTCTTATTGATTTCAGGTGACCTAGAAACGTCGTACCACTGAATGACCTCGGACAAGTCGAATGACAAGTCGGAAATTGCACGTGAAAAGTGGCAAATGAGGTGCGTTCGTAGTATAACTAGTTTTATAAATATTCAGATCTTGGTGCAATAGCTGTTGCACTCTTATGCAAAAATATATGAATACAAAATTTATTATGATTATATATATACATATAATTCAGTAATACGGAAATAATAGAATTCGACCTTAAATAGGAATTCATCACCATGTCATTCAAAAAATCATTACCCATCATGGAATATCATTGAATTAATCACGTATGACAGGATTTAATAGAATGGAGAAAAATTTTATTAATATCTAAATTTTGATTCGATTTTCTTAAAATAGAAAACGGCCTGGCAAAATTCTGCAAAGATTATAGTATATGAGGCATAGTAGCATAGTAGCAAGTAGCAGAGTAGAAGCATAGTAGACCAAGTCCATTTTGAACAAAAATATGAGATAGTCCATTTAAAAAGAGCCTAAAATCTTTCTGATCTACTCCCACCAGTGAACTAAGTCTGTTCTCACATACAGTAGAACCTCGATTATCCGAAGTAATTGGGACCGACTATCTTTCGGAAAATCGAAATTTTCGGATAATCGAGAATGCTTCAATTTTAAGATTAAGGAGAAATATATGCACATATTTCTTATTAAAGTAACAAGTACATAATAAAAATAAATCAATAGCAAAATAAAAACAAGAATAAACTACCTGAATTTAATTTTGAAATTAAGCATCTTTTACGTATTTCACAATGGTTTAAAACAAAGTTTTGTTTGTTGAAGTTTCTATTGCCTTTGTTTTGCAACTCTATCATGAAGTTTTTTAATACGATTGATTCATCAGTATCACAGTCATTCTGCTGCTTTCTGCATAAAACTTTTTTTCATTTTTGCAGCATCTATTTTCATAAGACTAACCGCTGTAACCACTACTTTATTCTTGAGCTTATTTTGTCATAGTCTCACCCGATTCTACATGGTTTATGATTTGAATTTTTTCTTCTCTACTTAAAGTAGTGCGTTTTTTTTTTTTTTTTGTTTTTTTTTTTACACATGGTAAAAATGAAAATTTTTACACTAGTAAAAGTCTCGTACGGGAGCTCAAGTTAAATCCAAAGAAATTCTGAGAAAGGAAATCCCAAATATTTACCTGTACTCGTGGTTCGGAAAGGACCGCTTGCACACGAGGAATGCGATAGTAAAGAAAAAAAAAACCTTTAAAAATGGATTTCAGTTAACCGAGAGTTTCGGTTAGAAAAGTTTCGGATAAAATAGATTCTACTGTATTACGTAAACATAATCATTTCTTCTGCTACTCAATTTAACCATAGACAATTTAACGTAGATCACTGCATGGTAATTATTACTTTCTTCTATCTCCAATAGAAGAAAATATTGTAATCGATTTTTTTTCGACTGCCGGTTTTCGACGGATTTACACGTTTTAGGGATCAGAGATCCCCAACAATATGTTTATAGAAAATGTATGTCTGTCCGTGTGTAGCCATTGTACCATCAAAGAGTGCATGGAGTTATGTAGAGAACTGAACCAATTTTGTTTTGAGTTTTTGGCCTTGGCAAGCAGGTCCTCCCTGAATTTGGAAAAATTCCGACGGAAGGGAACGCTATAATAGCGATTTTTATGTCATTTTCATTATTGTACCGTCGAAAAGTACATGAAGTTTTGAATAGAATTGAACCAAATTTTTTGTGTATGTTTTTGGCTATGCCCAAAACTGAAATGATCCTCCTTGAATTTGGAAATATTCCCACGAAAAACAGCACTGTAATAGCGATTTTTGTATAAGATTCTTGAATTTTTGTAGTTCTATTGTACATGTACACTGGCAGTTCGTAAAGCGATGGGAACTCGTAAAGCCGCCTATTCGCGAGCAGTACAACAGAATAATGGAAAACTATTGATTTTAATAAATATCATGATCAAGATGAATTCGTTTTTATTCTGATTAATTATCTGAGGCAGAAATTGAAGATGACAGTCAAACTATGTATAGTAATGAACTGATAATATTAAAGTATTGACATTTGTAACTACATTTTGAAATATTAAGATATTTCAGATAGAAGAAAGTTTTGAGATTGACACAGTCATTACGAAGGGTTGTTCTTTCGATATGTTTGACGTTAATACCTATTCACCTTTTTTTTTTTTTTTTTTTTTGGACTGAATATTTTTTATTGATACGAAAAACCTGAAAATATGTAATTATTATTTTGATTACTTTCTTAACCGGAAATCTATGGTTTGGCTTAAAATCTTATTTACTACAGCGCAGTTATTACCGCTTTACCAAGACGTGCAACTATCTAGTGTTAATAGATGAAAAAAATCATACATTCATATTTGGATGTTCTGTTCCAAGTTTTTTACGAAAAATCTTACGATAATTAAATTAAAATGTTGTTTCAAGAAATTTTCAACTAATTCCTTTAAATAACGTAATTTACGTATTTATGAGCTTGTTTTGAACTGGGCTAGCAGAGGTTCTATATCATTCTATAGCTTCTATAGCAGGACGTTGTACAGTTCAGACAATTTACATGGGATTAACGTCATAAAATATAATCCACTCCAATAAAATCTAGTTATTTGATAGATAATTATGTTAATTAGTTATGTAGTATGGATTTCTTTTAATGGTACATACATATTTACACATAATTACATACCTTGATTATATTCAAAATAAAATATCTGCCACTACTTAAAAAATGGAAATGGGATAAACACTAGTTATTTCATGTGCATGAAATACTTAAATTGAACATAAAGCAAAAATAAACTTTTTTTTCATTGTCAGTTTTCCTCTACTGGTAACAAAACCACAAAAAAATAAAGAAAAAGATGGAAAAGAAAAAGAAAAGGGAAAGGAAAAATAATATGAAAAAAAAATTGAAGCATTGAATTAAAAAATAATACAGTTTGTCTAGAAAGGCTGTTTACAATTTTAACGTTTTATTTCTAACGCAAGTGTGTAGACACATGCATGAAAAGTATTAGAATATTAGAGGTATGTATAGAAGTTTTTTTAATCACTTAATAAACCTCTATATGTACAACATTGGTTGCACGTAACATGCCAATCGTCGACGATTTCTGTCCACTCTTTGCTTTATCGAATGCGCTAGCCGGTCACCATGAATTTCTTGGGCCATTTACGAACTGAAGGAAGTGGTCGAAATAATTTGAAAAATAACTTCTTACAAGGGAGCCACTTTTGGTGCAGCTCGCACCTAGCATCGACATCTGGTGCATTTTGTAGCCCTATTTTTAAAAGTTAGAGAACCGCTAAAATTTCGCTGTTAAAATAATATTTTATATACTTTTTTATACATTTAATTTTTTATTATTAGATTTTTATCTGTTTATTTCACGCCAAAAGTGAGTGAAGTCGCCAAATATAGCGAAACAATTTTTCCCTCCGCTTTATCTGGGGAGTGAATGCACAGTACATATTAGAATCATATCAGATTGCGATTTGTTTGATAAGTTATAGCATAAGAAATAATAGCTATATTTTTTCGTTTTTTTTTTCTTTATTCAGACGATAAATATATAAATAGTAAATATATTTCTATATAAGCTTTCAAGATCATTGAAAACAATATTTTAGTGAAATACAAAATAAGCAAACTATTTTCTTTTGAAATCGAATGGAATAGAGTTTCGGATGTTTAAAATGAAATGTTGCGCATTAGATAGTCCTTTGGTAAAATTAATCATAAAGTAAATTAATATTTTTACACAATTTAGAAAAATTACTGTGGCTAATTATGCTGAATATTACAATTTCTACTGCGGTCCAAACCACTCCTCACACAAGACAAACAGCTATGGTATTTGACTAGGGTTGTTGGAAAAGCTTTCCTTTTGGATAAAAATCGCCAACTTTCTTCCTCCCCACCCCCTCCTCCCCCCGCCAAAAATATGAGTATAATGTTGCAATTTTCTAAATCAAATTCGTAGGTTCTTAAACGAATTTTTAAACTTTTTACAATATTTTATAATTATTATTAACTAATTTTTATTTTTAAATGCTTTTCTTTAAAAAACGTGTTACTAGTCTGATAAGTGGTTTCGAAAATTGCATTTTCAGAAAGTCATGCTGCTGTAAAATCAAGAAACATTATTTTAACAGAAAAATGTTATCGATTTTCAAACTTCGTAATATATTGCTTTAAAATGCACCAGGTCGCAATACTAGGTTCGAGCAGCATCAAGATTGGTTATTTCTTAGTATTGTTAAGGAGAGGCTAAAAAGAGTATCAGAGGATAAAGTCAACAATTATTGCATTGACGTGCTTCTTGTAGCCATTGGTATATCTTAGATATAGAGGTTTATTAAGATGACAGTTTGCCTTAAAATGGGTCATAAAAGCGATTTTTCGTAAGAATATTAAATGAAAGCCTTTTAATTCTGAATATTTTGATACCTCATTTTTATCCATATGATAATTATATCACGAAATATTGTAAATTTTCTTAATACACTCAGCGGACTCGTAAGTAATGTCTTTTTCTCCATGTTCATAATTTTTTCACTTTCATGTTTTAAAAATGCTGAGACTTTTTAAGTATTAGAGAGATAGATTTAAACTTTTTAATACATGTTTTTTGTTATATAGGGTAATTCCTGGATTTATGCCGCACATTTTTTTGAATTTGTATAAAAAGTCCCATGGTGGACATAAAATAAAAAAAAATCATGCTGTGCTATTTAATGTTAAATATACAACGCGCGTACTGCGACAAAAAAATTCAAAACAAATTATTAGTATTTTTTAATAATTTTTTTCTAAAACATTACACTGCGGCGCGTCACCCGTACATTCAGGCTGAGACGCCGCAATTGTGCGGTAGTTATGCCGCGCTTATAATACTAACAGAATGAAGTTATAAATAAAAATATTTAAAAAAATATTCATATCTGGACTATAATTAACGATGTAATAACAAAATGAAACTAAATGAGTACAATGAAACGTGTTAGTAGATTCAAATTAATAATTGTTGCTTACTTTCACTATTAAAATTATCGACTTATTATTTTTTTTACATTAAATTTTAATTGTTATTTCAGCAACAACGTAACATGAATGTATTAGAAAGGGAAAAGAAAAAAAAAGTAAAATTGTGTTTACATAATTTATTTGTTAACCCTTTCGGGACCGGTGGCTTTTACACAAATTTTATTCGGTTGGTACCACTTTTTAAAAAGAAGTTACCTTTATTTAAATAATCATGAAAATGCTCTAAACAAAACATTACTTTTCTTTTCTATTAGTGCCAGAAACAAATTTTATAAGCTCTTTGTGAAGGTGCTTATATGCATCTACGGTCCCGAATGGGTTAAGAAACCTGTTTTTTCGACTACAGTCTACAGAAAAAGTGTCGAAAAAGTACAGTCTCCATGTGACTACATTTAAACACATGATGCAACGAAGCCAATTACACTTTCTCTTTTTTGTAGTAGTTTTCTAAACATTCCTTGCAAAGAACGTCTGCGTTACGCGTAATCCAATTTTTCATTATTATCATCTTGACTTGCATCTTTCTAGCCCTTCGTACTTTTTATTTTCCCCTTTTTCTCCTTTGGTTTTAGTAAACTTGATAACATGCCTAACATGGTTAGTCTGTGCAAAAAGAAAACGAAAAGTTAATAATATTTAATCAGCCCGTACAAAAGAAACTGCGGCATGTATACTGGAATAGCAGTGCGGCATGTATCCCGCTTTGCACGGTGCAGACGTCTGCATCACAGTTACCTGCATCGCTAAGGGAAATGGCGTAATCATACACACAGTACTTTATACAAACGCTACACTTAGTTTTGACTTCGAAATCATGCATGCATTTAGTAATTAGTGTATGAAAAGTATTTAAACATAACGTGATTAAAAGTTTGGACGGTGAAATCATGCACTTACGTTAAATTAAGGATTGTAATTCTACAAGTAAACATCGAAATGGGATTCACGTTATACACTGATTAAAATAATCTCATTGCGCACCTATACTGTGCGTTTGACGACCATCTATCAATAATTACAAAAAATACAAGGGGTGCGGCATGTATTCCGTATGCGGCGATTCTCCCGGACTTACCCTAAGTCAGGGTTGGCGAAACTTTTAATAGCCGCGTGCCATTTCCCCCCCCCCCCAAAAAAAAAAGATACTTTATGTGACCTTGACATACCAACTAATAAAAAAGTTTAGTGGATTGAAAAATCATGAATAAAAATAACGTTTGCAACATACATTAGGTATTTCACTATAATAATTGTAAAAACAATTATATTTTAGAAATTATTTTTAAAAAATTACGTGATTAATTTTGTTTTATTACATCTTGGATGAAAAATAATTAATATCAAGTTTATACTTAGTTAATTTCAACAGAATTCAACTGTATTTATCTTACAGATGCTCTTTATTTGATTTTTCGTGTAACTGATTTCCGAAAATAATGACCTTGCGAACATAAATAGAAGAAAAAATTATTAAAAGGGTAAACGACCTTTTATTTAAACAGCTTTGAAATTAATTTCCAAGTTGCTACAATTTTACCATTGGTATTAAAAAGCCGCAATTAAAATTCTTTAATTTCCAAATAATCGAATTTAGACAAGATCAGATCTTCTTTAGTAATCATATATTCGTGTCTTTTGCGCAATATCAGCGTATACTGATTTAGGGCCACAAGCAACACCGTGCCAAAATTATTCTTTCGCGTGCCACTTTTGGCACGCGTGCCATAGGTTCGCCGTACCTGCCCTATGTGATAAATTCTGCTCATGGAATTAGCCTTCAGGTTTTTTGTTATTTTTAATAAAATAAAAGGATATGAAAATATATTAGATTTCGTCGTTTTACACTATATAGGGTAGATGTGCCAGTAATGGACACCCTTAAGGAATTTCTTTTAAAATTACTTTTTTTTATTAATAGTTATGATTATTATATTCCAGTTTTTTTTCAGTATTATATTAATCTATCAACAATATTTAACCATTCTTATAGTCTCATTTCCCAATATGAATTGAAATTTAATTTTAAATAACAGAAACATATCAAAACACCCAAAAGCCCAGTAATGGACACACTCTGGCCAAGTAATGGACACCCCATAAAAAGTAATAAATATAATTGTTTTTATGACTGTATTTAGGGCCAGAATTTTATGAATACATACTAATGAAACAAAATAGTTATTTTAAAATAAATTTTACAATTAGGATACCAGTAATTAATAAAATATTTGTTATAATCATTTACTGTTTGCATCAATCATTGTAGGGGGGACCGGGGCTTTGTAGGGGAGATAGGCGCAGTTTTTAGTTTTTGATTTTTATAATTTTTTATTTAAGTTTTTTAACAAACTTTAACTGCACTTTTAAAGAACAGACATTTGGCTATAAATATCCGGAGTTTTGAGTTTGTAGCTCTTGTAGTTTATGTTTAGCGGAAGCCTAAAGTAAAAAGAAGATTGTGCGCCAACCTACCCCGTCAAGGGGCAAGTTGCCTATACCTATGGGGTAAGTTGGCACACGCTTTATAAAAATTTAAATGAAGCCCAAATAAGACACGCAGTTAAGAGAAATCAATTTCATTATTACCAGTAAGTTTAGACTAAGGCGTTATAGCCGTACAATGTAAATTCTAAATTATACAGACATAAAAATTATGAATAAAACATTAACACAGAGTAACTTCTATCTTACTCGATATCATCATCAGAGTTTCAGTTGTCACAAATAAAAAATCGAGTGTCTCCGTTTGGGCAAGCCCCATGTGCCCAAAATCTTGCATTCCAACCTCTTTTCTCGTTGTTTGCTGATTTTCAAGCTACCAGTGCACACCAAACACAGAGCCAACTTGCCCCGTTTTCAATGCGCCTACTTGCCCCATAATAAATTTCTTCACAAAAGGGACACGTAATCCTCTAAGCATAAATAATCCAAGTAAATCACATATGGGGTAGGTACAGTTAATCGTACACTTAGAAAAACTTCACAATTTAAATCGCAATAAGTATTAGAAATTAGAAAAAGAATGAAGCAACAAAAAATTACTCATGTGTGCAAAAAACAGAAAAATCGTAATAAATGTCCACCGCACGTAGGTAACGATGCAAAACTACATTGAGGAATGTAAAAAGCAAGAAGAAAGGTACTCTGTGACTGGTTGCGCAATCTATTCACAAACAGGCGATTTATGAGGACTGCGCCTACTTACCCTTGTAGCCAACTAACCCCGGTCTCCCCTAATTATCAGAAGATCAATGGTTTAATTATTTTAGATGGACAGTTTAAAATACTAAATATCAGGCAATTACAGCTACCAAATTATTGAAATAGTGGGGGATTAAAAAGGTAATTAAAAAAAAGTTTTGGAATACAGTAAACTCTCTGTAAGGCGGACTCTGTGGAAGGCGGAAATCTAACTCGGAAAGGTTTGGAAGTCCCTGCGAATCCATAGACATAGAGTAAAATTTGTCTAAAACGTAATATTGTCTACTGCGGAAATTTTTCTTGGTCCCGGTCGATTCCGCCTTAGACAGAGTTTACTGTATTAGTGTTTAGTTTTGTCTCACTATTTTTAACAATTAATCTTCCAGAGACTACTTGATATATCATTCATATTTGTAGTATTAATTATTATAAAAGAAATGATATTATGAGTTCAATATTTTAAATACTAAATAAAATAATTTCAAAATAAAACTATAGAACTAATGTTTGAGGCCACTGATCTGCAGATTTACTAGTTTCATTAATATTACCTATAACTTTCATTAATATTACATTTTTGTTCTTTTTATCAGAGGTGAATAAAGAAACATTTAAGGCAGAAAATAGATTTTTATTAGCTTCTCTAACTTAACTGTTTTTATTTAAACATAGAGGGATTAAGCTCTATGAAGCCCAATCTTTGACTAAGCTCTTAAACGATATTTTCTACTTCCTGGCTTGTTTGATTGCCAGATTATAAAATATGTAAGGTACATTTAACATTAAAAAAAAATATTGAAATTTTGTTAGTCATATAAAATAACTTAAAAACAGCTATTTATAAAAGTTTTGGTGTTATTACAATTTGATAAGTATAATTTAAAAATTAAATTTAATTATTTAGATTTTCAGATAAGTCAAAATATTTTATGCATGATGAACATTACTGAAATTGCATTTTTAGCAATGTCTACACAGGGTGTCCATTACTGGAAAATGACTAATTAAGCACTCCAGTAATGGACACCTTTCTTAAAACCTTAAAAATAAATGAAATTTTGTAAATGGCCGTTAGTATATAAAATTCTAAGTTTTCTATTGCTACTCAAACAAAAACATTCAAATTTTGCAAGAAAATAAATAATATATAAATTAATTAAACAAAGCCATCTCTTAGCCTATTCATTAAGATTTTCACAGAAAAACAGTGAAACTTTGGACCATTATTTTCTGCTTCCAGATTGGTTTGATTAAAAGTGTCAACAATAACCCAGTTTTATAAAACATGCAAAGGGAAATTATAAAAAAAATAATTAAAGCTCAATATTTATTAGTTATTTTTTTATTAACCAAAAACATCAAGGGGTGTCCATTATTGGCACATCTGCCCTATTTAAACAGACTAGTATACCAGTATATCAGAATTTTCAGACCAGTATATCAGTAAAAAAATTATACTAAATGTAATATAAGATGTATCTAAAAATACATGCGCAATCTTGTGTAATACACATTTGGAAATCTTTAAAAAAATTGGGTAAAAATATCAATTTTTAAAAAAGTAGTGCGGATTTTTAAAAATTCAAATTTTTTAAAACTTTTTTAAAGTTCTAAATAAACATGTAGTTATTTTTTTTTTAAATGTACTTTTAGTTCAACATTGAAATGCATGCAAAAACTTCAATCTACTTATATAAAATCCAAGTGTAGTCAATCATTCCGGAGCGAACGTTGCAATCTATATATTTAAAACACTTTTATTTTATTTTTTATTTTACCTTTATACATTATGTCTAAGTTAATTATTTATTTATTTATTTTTTGCATTACAATTAAACAGAAAATATATTTTTATTTGAATATACTGTGGTTAAGCATAAAAATGCGTATGTAATGTACTAGATAAAGTACCTGGCGTTGAACGGAATTTTAAGAATGTTTGTTTTGAAAAATCAATTTCAAAATCAAGCAGGACGGTCGTTCTGCCAAGCCAAGCTGAAAAAAAAAATGCTAACCTCGCCAAACAAACAAACGCCAAGAATAAAACGCAAGACACCGTAACTGCTTATTATACTGATGACAACTTCTCCATGTAAAATCAACCAAACACGCCAGCGTAAAATTTCCCATATCAAAAGAACCAATCATCGCAGAAAAATAATACCAAAACCAGAAGGATCTAATGGAAAATATCTTCAATTTGAGACCAAATGCATCCTCATAAATTAATTATAAACAGAGATATAGATTTTTTAAAATAACGTCGAGATACTGAAAATGATCGATTTATTTTCTTCGTCACAATTTATGGTTCAATCAAGGTAGAGACTTAAATAATGGACATAAAAAAGTAAGGATTGCATTTTTGGACAGATATTTACTCAATCTACGTGCTTTTGTAAAATTCAGCTTTAAAAACACAAATTTTCTATTCTTAATTAGCGAAAAACTGTTAATTAATTTTAAAGTTTATAAATTATGCCAAACAGCGATAAACCCGCCAAATCATTTTAGAAGTCTTTTAAATTTTTTTATATTATCCTTTTGCATTGATTTCATCGAAGAAAACTATGGCCGAGATCCAGATAGATTTTTCGCTGTTAGCGAAATGAGTTTGACCAATCAGAAGCCAGAATGTTTGAGAATTTTTGCTGCTTCTGGATCCCGGCCTATGTCATAAAAGTTTTGAGTCATTTTCTTAGTGCCATGGATGAAGTGCAATGTTTACAGAAATTTAGGCTGGGATCCAGATGGATTTTTCGCTGTTAGCGAAACGAGATTCACCAATCAATAGCCTGCATTGCTGCAAACAGCGAAAAGTTCGCAAAAGTGCAAGCTTCTGATTAATGAATCTCGTTTCGCTAACAGCGAAAAATCTATCTAGATTGCGGACAATTATGTTGAACACAATTTTGCATTTCCCCATCCAGGAAGGGTATTGATGTCATAACAACAGTGCGTATTCGAAACTATTTAAGGCATTGATTCTGAACTCCTTTGCTATACATTTCAATATTAAAGAAGTTGTTGTTTCAATAGTTTTAGTACTTTTCTCTATTGCTCACTCTAAAACACGAATATCGAAATTTAACCAACAGCGCTCAGAAACTATAGCGCCTAGAATGTATAGTGTTGAAATAGGCTAACCCTGTAATACTTAAAAAAGCGCTAAAATATTGTATCCCTTAAATGTGCAATGATACTGCTGTAATATGCAGATCGCAGCGGCATCTGCAGGATATTTTCTACAACTGCAAGAAATTGCTAGTCTATACAATGTAATAATAGTAATACGAAAATCCCACAGATGTCGCTGCGATCGACACTTGAAATTTTAGCAGTATCGTCGCACATTTAAGGGATACAAATTTTTAGAACTGTTTGGATAGCATATTTCCACAATAGGTATTCTAGGCGCTGTATCAGAAACAACACCATAACAGAGAGCCTTTATACATAAGAGTGGTGATATATGCACAGGAGGCATGCTCATTTCAAGCTTTTGTCGAAAGTACGGCAATCCGCTTTCTTGAATAGAGGATATTCAATCTACGTTATGATCACATGGTCAAGGCAAGAACGTCTAGCGTAAAGAAGGGAAGGCTCCGTCTACGTAATGTAAATCCCCGCTAGCCAAGGAAACAGTTCATGGGAGAAAGCAGTAGTACCCTGTTAAAAATATCGTGAAAAATTACCTCTGTTTTTAAAGGCTATCTGTATTCTGACCAATGAGAACGCTTCATAGGCGTTTATGTAGCGTTCTCATTGGTCAGAAAATAGAGAACCTGTAAGAACCGAGGTAATTTTTCACGATATTTTTAACAGTGTAGTTTCCTGTTTCCCTTCTATCAGTTATAAATTCTTTGGGTAAATTACCGGTACCACGTGACTTTTTCAGCCTCGAACCCATATTTGGAATATCCTCCATTAGAAGATACGCGCATGGACGATCTCTATTAGACTAGGGAAATAATTCAGCATGCATTAACCTGGCGATAATGGCATGCTCGTAAAGAACTTTAACGATTTGTTTTTATCACTTTTACCAATAAACATTTATTGGCCGTATGTCGCTACTTCGTTATAGAGACACACTTGTTCCTAATTAGATCCCGGCCTTAATGTATCAAAATACAGAGTTTGCTTTCTGTACTATTCCTGAGCTCAGTTGTAGCGTCTAGAAATATAGGCCGGTATTCAGGTACAATTTTGCAAACAGTGAAAAGTTAGCAAAAATTTTGGCTTCTGATTGGTCAATCTCGTTACGATAACACAGAAAAATCTACCTAGATCACGGTCACTGTGTGGAAACCGGCTATTCCAGTAATTCGTTAAAAAGTGCTAAAAATTGAATCCCATAAATATTGACAAATACTGAATGACAAATGTCGATAGGAGCAACATTTTCTAGATCTTCTCTGAGCGAAAAATTTTCTTTTGAAATAGTTATGTTGGAATTACCATATGTCGCTGTAATCGACATTCGTCGTTCAGCCTCGTTCAACATTTATGGGATACAATTTTTAGCACTTTTTTAATAAACCGATTTTTAAACTATATCTTCTAGAAACTATAGCTCCGTTATAGCGTCTAGATTATATGTTGTAGAAATCGACTATCCCAGCAATACTTAAAAAAGCGCGAAAGTATTGAATCCCTTAAATGTACAACGATGTCGAATTCCAAACAGTCATTTGCATCGACATCTGCAGGATATTTTTTAAAGAAGAAAGAGACATGTGTAATGCACCGCTACAGCGTCTAGAATACATAATGTGGAAATTTGCTATCCAAGAACCGCTAAAAAGGTGTATCCCTTAAATGTGCACTGACGCTGAAATCCAGGGAGATTATCGCAGCGACATCTGCTATATATTTTCAAATTTCAAAGTAAACATCGTATTATTACAGCGGGTTTGACGCCAAGCACACAGGTCAAATGTAAGTTAATAAAACGTTTAAAAAAAATGTTACAGCGTCTAGACCAAATTGTCTTGGAGTTTTGGGAAATATCCTGCAGATATCGCTGTGATCGACTGATTGGATTTCCACACTATATATTCTACACGCTGTAGCGCCGCGGTAGCCTGTCCTTTTTCGTTTGCCTCGAAGCAGATGACGTCATTTGAAGCTGTTCCTAAGTGTGGAGTTGATTATCTGTACACGGCAATGGACACAAAAAAAATCGGCGCACCGCTTTGTACTAATCATCGTGTAAAGATGATCCAACTCCGTGTGACTTTTAAACGTCATAAACTGGCCTATTATGTCATTGATCACGCTAACACCCTCCCCCTTGCGTCCGCCATATACAGTCGGACGATTTAATCTTCGAGCACTCTGACCCCCGCGGGTTTTTTCCGAATCCGAAAAAGAAGCGAGAACGGGGAAGGAAAAGACAACGACGAAGGGTCCGAGGTCGTTCGCACGGGGAACGCGTAAAAATTAAACTCTCGACAGTCGAATCACGGGTCGGGGAAAAATAATTCGTGGGGGGGAGAGGGGGACGGGGAAACGAAAAACCAACGACGAACGTTTCCAGAAACAAAGCACTATCGGGTAAAAATCTAGTTTCTTTCGCGTCATCAAGTTTTTCGATTCATCAATATCGGTACACGACGCGTCTCGAAGAAACGGGCCAGAGGCGGCCCGTTTTCCCTTCCCCATTCGAAACAGAAAAAGGGAAAGAAAAACATTTCTCTCAACACGACTACCGTCTCAAAGCCAACGAACAATTTTAAATTTTAAATTTCCTCCATCGATTTCATCGAATCCCATAATAAATTCTACCAACCAGTCACCCTCATCAACAAACTCCCCAGTTCCGTTTCGAGAAGAAAAACCGAGACAATCGAAAGCAGTTCCACCGAATCATCCAGATCGCGCATTGCAAAGCCAATGAACAATTTTAAATTTCTAAATTTCCTCCATTAATTTCATCGAATCGCAAAGATCAAACTTCCGAAGAAAAACCGAGACCATCGAAAGCAGTTCCACCGAATCATCCACAGATCGCGCATTCCAAAGCCAATGAACAATTTTAAATTTCTAAATTTCCTCTATCGATTTCATCGAATCCTATCCGGAATCAAATAGCAAAGATCAAACTTCCGAAGGAAAACAGTTTAAAAATCGAAAGCAGTTCCACCGAATCATCCACAGATCGCGCGTTCCAAGGCCAATGAACAATTTTAAATTTCTAAATTTCCTCCATTAATTTCATCGAATCGCAAAGATCAAACTTCCGAAGAAAAACCGAGACCATCGAAAGCAGTTCCACCGAATCATCCACAGATTGCGCATTCCAAAGCCAATGAACAATTTTAAATTTCTAAATTTCCTCTATCGATTTCATCGAATCGCAAAGATCAAACTTCCGAAGGAAAACAGTTTAAAAATCGAAAGCAGTTCCACCGAATCATCCACAGATCGCGCATTCCAAAGCGGAAAGAAACAAAAACAGACGACAAAACATTACAGGATAAAATTCCGTTTATTACTCGTTTCGAGAAGAAAAATACACGAGTGAAACTTTTGCGTTTCGTCAATATCGGCAAACGAAGCGTCGCAAAAAAATGGGCCAGAGACGGGTATGAACCCGCCTCTGACCCATTTTTTCACTTTCACCTCTAACAATTTTTCGCATTCTTTCTTTTTCGAACGGGGGAAAACATCAGGCGAAAAAGTCTCCTCGTTTCGAGAAGAAAAATACACGACTGAAACTTTTACGTTTCGTCAATATTGGCAAACGAAGCGTCGCAAAAAAATGGGCCAGAGGCGGGTATAAACCCGCCTCTGACCCATTTTTTCACTTTCACCTCTAACAATTTTTCTCACCCGTTCGAAAAAGAAAGGGGGAAAACATCAGGTGAAACAAAGTCCATCACACAGTTTTTTTTTCGAACAGTTCTTCGAAACGTCGAGTGGAAAAAATGTCTCTCACACAGTTTTTTTTTCGAACAGTTCTTCGAAACATCGAGTGGAAAAATGTCCATCACACAAAGTTTTTTTTTCGAACAGTTCTTCGAAACATCGAGTGGAAAAATGTCCATCACACAAAGTTTTTCTCGTACTGCTCTTTGAATTTCAGGAAGCTTTTTCCTTTCAGATTAAAAATGTACTTGTAATCCTCCGCATCCGGCGAGAGAATCAGGATAGAATCCGAGTCGAAAGTGAACTTGGAAGGCTCGAATTTCGTAACGTGTTTCCGAAGATCTCTAGTTTTCCGAAAGGGTATTTTGAAAACCTCGTCTTTTTTCGACCGGGCGGGGGCAATCTCCATGGCTCGAAACACTTTCCTTTCCTCTTTCTTCGTCCGAGGAATTCGAAGATTTTTCCGCTTCGGCTCCGCAGCTTTCGAAACCATCTTTTCGCGAGAAATCGGTTTCGATTTCTCTTCGGGAACCGGCGTTCTCTTCGGGATCTTGAACTGTTTCAACCCCTCTCGAATTTTAGCTCTGGAGGCCTCCACGGCTTCGAAAAATTTCCTTTTCCGAAAATCTTCGGCAGGAACAGGGACTTTCTCTCGGGGCGGCTCTGGTTTCTCTGGAATTTCGGCAGGAACAGGTTCTTTCTCTCGGGGCGGCTCTGGTTTCACGGGAATTTCGGCGGGAACATGCTTTTTCAGTTTCTCGTTCGCGGGCTCGGGTTTCGCAGGAACTGGTTTTTTCAGTTTCTCGTTCACGGGCTCGGGTTTCACAGGAATTTCTGCAGGAACAGTTTTTTTCTGTTTCTTGTTCACGGGCTCTGGTTTCACAGGAATTTCGGCGGGAACAGGCTTTTTCAGTTTCTCGTTCACGGGCTCTGGTTTCACAGGAATTTCGGCAGGAACAGTTTTTTTTTCTCGGGGTGTCTCGGATTTCACAGGAACTGGTTTTTTTTCTATCGGCGGCGAGAAAACGAGAGCCTTCTTCGATTCTTCCGGGGCGAGATTTTCCGGCTCCGGAGGCAAGAAAACGGGAGAGAATTTTTCGGGCTCGGGCATCGGTGCAGGCGGCGGCAAGAAAACGGATTCGTCCAGGGCGAAAACCTCCGAAAACTTTTCCTCTCCGGACGAAACCGGCATAGGATCCGGCGGGCAAGGACGATCTTCTTCGTAAGTGACGAGCGGCGTGTGCAGTACCATGCGGTACGGATCGTAGACTCCGTTCCGGTCGGAACACTGTTCGTCACACCATTCCATCAGTCCTTCCAGGTCTTCGAAATTCAGAGCCATCTCGTCCGAGAAAATCGATCCGATTCGACAGCACTCTGGCAACGAGTAAATGAAATTTAAAATCCAACAGCACTCTGGCAACGAGTAAAGAAAACGTAATCCAACGAGACTCTGGCAACGAGTAAAGAAAACGTAATCCAACGGGACTCTGGCAAACGAGCAAAGAAAAATCAGCGGAGCAACAGCAACAGCGACAGCGCGCTACGAAAACTCAGGAGGGTATGATTTCGATCAGAATATCTTCGCCTTTTTATACGGAACATCGAGGTCGCGCGTTTCCCGCGGCCCCGACCGGTTCTGAGAACGACAGGAAATCCCCAGCCGAAATTATCCGAAGGTTTCCTCCAGGCAGATAAAAAAAGCCCCCGGGGAAGGACGTTGCGCAATCCGGTTCGCAGAAGAAAACAAATCTTTCCGGGTCGCCGCACCCGTTCCGAGAAAAAAGTGTAAACACGCGTTCGTCTTCCCGCGATTTCCTTTCGGTCGCGGGATGTTGCGCAACTCGATACGCGGAACGACAGGAAACGCCGGAACAAAAGCGGCCTGTTATCGCGGGAAGTTACGCAACCGGATTCCAGAAAAACGAGGCCGCGCGTGTTTTTTTCATCCGCGGTCGTGCGAAACGCGACCGACCGAGGTCACGGGAAGTTGCGTAATCGATTCGGCCGAAACGGCGACAGGAAGTCGTAGAACGAATTCGGCCGAGATTCGAAAACTACCGCATCGAAAAATATATTTAATTTTTTTCACGAGTCGTAGTATTGATATTTTCCCAGCCATGAAAAAAAAAAAAAAAAAAAAAAAAAAAAAAAAAATTTTTTTTTTTTTTTTTTTTTTTTTTTTTTTTTTTTTAGTATTGAGATTTTTATATAATTTAGATTTTCGAATCTTGATCAGATTTATGCTAGCGTTCTGAACTTGTAAAATATTTTAGTTTTTTCAGCTTTTTGATAAACCGTGTTGTTTTTGCACGCGACAGTCATTAATATTCTCGGAAATCAATTTTCTTGGATATTTTCTTTCCGTTCGAAAGGGTAAATATTTCTTTCCGAGCTGGATTCTTGCACTTTATTATATAAGATACAGTTCGACAGTTATAACTTTTTTCAGCTTTTTGATAAACCGTGTTGTTTTTTGCACGCGACAGTCAATAACATTCTCGGAAATCGATTTTCTTGGATATTTTCTTTCCGTTCGTTTTTTTTTAGGATGGAGGTTTGTATCTTTTACGCTTTTGAATCTTAGTTAAATTTATCGTAGCATTCTGGACTTGTAAAATATTTCAATCTTGATTCGCGTTCTGAACTTGTAAAAATTTTCGAACAAATTTCCTAGTCATAGAAACCATACATGAAAAAAAAAAAAAAAAAAAAAAAAAAAAAAAAAAAAAAAAATTTTTTTTTTTTTTTTTTTTTTTTTTTTTTTTTTTTTACATCATAGAATTTTATGTAAGCAGGAAAACTCTGAAAAAATAACGGAGAAACTGGTGTATACGAAAACAGTCGGATAACGGAAAAAGTAAAGTTATTTGTTAGACTAGAGAAAAAGCCAAGTGTCACGCGGCACAGTATCATCAAATACGTCACCATAACACTTTGTTTCGAAACGTACAAGTTTTATTCTGAAGAATTTTTCAATATTGGTTGTATATTTAACGCAAAAAAACGGGTCGAACGAGGCCTGTGAGGAAAGATACGTATCTTTCCTCACAGGCCTCGTTCGACCCGTTTTTTTTTTTTTTTTTTTTTTTTTTTTTTTTTTTTTTTCAAGTTTACAAGTATCACAAATATTTTTACAAGAGTTTTTTTTACAACACAGAAGGACACAGATCATAATTCATGACGGGAGAAGAATTGTACAGGTCGGAAATGATGCTGTCCAGGGCGACGTCTTCTTTCGGATCGAAGGGCATGTCCAACATGGCATCCAGATCCGATTCTTTTTCTGGAGAATCGGATCGGTCGACCTGGGGGCAGTCTGCGAAATTCTCGGGATTCGAAACGTCAGAGTTTTCCGAATCGGGCGTTTCTGGATTCGAACCGTCGGAGTTTTCGGGCATTTCTCCAGTCAGATCCACGCATTCCGCGTTCCGGCGGATCGTCAAGTCCAAGGGTTCCGGATCCGGTTCTTCGCTGCGAAAAACCACCGCTTTCGGATCGTCCAAGACCTTCGAGTTCAAGATCTGGTAATTTTTCACGAAATCCGGAGAAGCCGTGACCACGCGCCTTTCCAGAATCGGCGGATTGGGAATCAGCCAGTACGTGATCTGTTGCTGCGGCGCTTCTGGCATTGGCTGCGGCGCTTCTGGCATTGGCTGCGGCGCTTCTGGCATTGGCTGCGGCGCTTCTGGCATTTGCTGCGGTTCTTCGGGCACGAAAAACTCGTCGAAATCGCTTTCCGCTTCGGTCCTGGCCCGCTTTTGCCGCTGAAAGTAAGACGAAGTGCAAGGTTGCGGTGGAAAGTAAGGAGAAGTCACGGGTCGCTGTTCGAAATACGAAGAAGCCGAAGAAGGGCCGGGCTGCAGTTCGACATAGGAAGAAGCCGAAGAAGAGCCGGGCTGCGGTTCGAAATACGAAAAAGTACTAGATTCCGATCGCGGCAGAGGCGGCGGCATGGCGGCCCGATCTTCGTCTTCGTCCCTTTCGTCGTCGATGTACGGGGTCTGGGGTGGAAAATCCATCGAACATTCCAGTCTGGTGACTCGCTGGGCCACGGGATCGGTCGTCCGGAAAGGAATCGGAAAATCGCTCGCCAACAGATCCAGAGAGAAAAAATTCTTCTGAGTCGTGAAAAGCATGTACGTGGTTCCAGGGGGAACGGCGTAAGCGCCGTCGGCCAGCAAAATTCTCCTGTCGAAGAGATGGACGTTGTCGTAATGAAACAGTTTGTCTTCGCGGCTCAGTTCTTTTCTCCCCATCGTTCTCGGGAGCAGATAAAACAGCAAGGGTACGTTCAGGGTCTGGATCAGATGGATCGTGCCTTCCGTCACGGTTCTCAGGCCGAACGTGAAATAAGCTTTCACGAGAAACTGATTTTCCATCTTGAAGCTCATCCTCACGTCCGCGTTCTTCCGAAACTCCTGCCTCGGGTTTCTCCTGTACCTGGTGGCGATCAGGGACCAGTCTATGCTCTCGGGGTGAAACGAGTCGAATCTCTGGCATTCTTTTCCCATGTACTGCACGCTGGACATGTTTCCGTCGTGGCCTACGTGCTTGCAGAAATATATCTTGCGGTCTTCGTTCATGAACGGGACGAAAACCTTCACGTCCTTATTGGAAGTCCAGCACTTGAAGTTTTTTTCGGGATACTGGAGTCTGTAGACAGACGTAGACGGGCGTTTGGGGAACACGTCCGTTCCCTTGAAAGATTTCTTGGTGTTCATGGCTTTTCGAAAAACACGAAGGAAAAATGAAACGATCGGCGGTCGGGCACGCAGGTCTCGATGAAGAATCGAAATGATGCTTTCGGCCCGAAGCTCTGGCTTTTATACGCTCGGGCCGCGGGAAGTTGCGCAACCGGATTTCCAGAACGATCAGAAGGAAAGACAGAAATAAACGAGGTCATCCGGTCGCGCAACGCCTGTCGGATTCGTCGCTTCGAGGAAAAGACGGCATAACATCCGGTGACCTCGACGAAAATATCTCATCGAGTTCGAAAACGTAAAAGATGTAAATATCCAACCTCGAAAAAAAAAAAAAAAAAAAAAAAAATATTTTTTTTTTTTTTTTTTTTTTTTTTTTTTTTTCATGCATGGTTTCTATGACTAGGAAATTTGTTCGAAAATTTTTACAAGTTCAGAACGCGAAACAAGATTGAAATATTTTACAAGTCCAGAACGCGAAACAAGATTGAAATATTTTACAAGTCCAGAACGCGAAACAAGATTGAAATATTTTACAAGTCCAGAACGCGAAACAAGATTGAAATATTTTACAAGTCCAGAACGCGAAACAAGATTGAAATATTTTACAAGTCTAGAACGCGAAACAAGATTGAATTTTTTTACAAGTCCAGAACGCGAAACAAGATTGAATTTTTTTACAAGTCCAGAACGCGAAACAAGATTGAAATATTTTACAAGTCCAGAACGCGAAACAAGATTGAAATATTTTACAAGTCCAGAACGCTACGATAAATTTAACTAAGATTCAAAAGCGTAAAAGATATAAATATCCAACCTCAAAAAAAAAAAAAAAAAAAAAAAAAAAAAAAAAAAAATTTTTTTTTTTTTTTTTTTTTTTTTTTTTTTTTTTTTTATTATAGGATTGAGGATATTTTATACACTTATAATTTTAACTAAGATAAAAGATACAAACCTCCATCCTTGAAAAAAAAAAAAAAAAAAAAAAAAAAAAAAAAAATTTTTTTTTTTTTTTTTTTTTTTTTTTTTTTTTTTTCATTTTTCAAGGATGGAGGTTTGTATCTTTTACGCTTTCGAACTCGTGTCGGATTTATTCCAGAACTTCCGGTCGGTAGCGATAAGCCGTCGGGGTCACGGGAAGTTGCGCAATCTTTTTCCTCGAAGCGACGAATCCGGAAGGCGCGACCGGACGACGTTTTTATTTTCATCTCGCGCGGAAATCACGCGGCCCGGTGTTTTTTCTGCGAACGCGCCTTTCCGGAACCGATCGAGGTCGATCGCGCGTATAAATGCGTGTCTCCGGGGGAAGGGAAAATCATTCTGAATTTCTGTTCTCGCCAGCGGACGCGTCGAAAATTTTCTCTCCGCATCACTCTGCTGTCTTTTCTCGAAAAGCAAGCCGCCATGAGCCTGTCCGAAGTGTGCATGGTCTTGGACCTCGACGGATTTCGCATCGACCGGAAATTTCGGGCCCGCGAGATGGGATTCGCTTCGCTGACCAGAAACGACTGTCGTTGTTTCAGGTTCCGGCTGGACCATCTGACCCCGACCCCAAAAGAATGGCAGAGCATCCGCTATTGCACCGACAGGATACACGGAATGTCGCTCCGGAGCCTGCCCGGAGAAACGGACCTGTTCGACGAAGATTTCCTGAAAATCCTCCTGCGCGTGGTGTACGAGGAAAACGCCACGGTGGAAAAGCGCCTGGTCGCGTATAAGGGGGGCCACGTCGAAAAGGACGTCTTGGAAGAACTGGGCATACCTTGCGTGAACCTGGAAAATTTCGGATGCCCGAAATTCGACGACTTGCTGCATCCCATGAAATCGGCGGTCAGAGACTGCGGACACCACGGAAAACTGAAAGGGAAAGGGGCCGTGGCTCACTGCGCTAAAGTCGAGTGTTTCTTCTTCGCCGAGTGGGCGAGAGACCGGCTGGAACGAGAGTGAAAAAAAAACTTTGAAAAAAAAGAAAAAAACGGGCCGAACGAGGCGCGAAGGGTGAAAAGACGCGAGTCTTTTCGACCCGGACGCGCTTCGTTCGGCCCGTTTTTTTAAATCGGAAGCATCGCCAATATTGAAAAATTCAGAACGATAAAACTCGCGTTTCGGAACCGAGCGCGGCGCAGTGTCGAAACTGTATTAAATATAAGACACAGGTCGATGACATTCTCGGATATCGATTTTCTTGGATATTTTCTTTCCGTTCGAAAGGGTAAATATTTCTTTCCGAGCTGGATTCTTGCACTTTTTTACATTACGTGTTTGAAATAATTGTTATCGAAAATCTTTCGAAACATTTCACGAGTCCAGAACGCTACAATAAATTTAACCAAGATTCGAAAATCTAAATTATATAAAATTACAATATAGGATATTACAATATTACAATATAGGATAGAGATGATTTTTATAATAATAAAAAAAAATTATTTTCAGATTGGATCTTCCATGTTTGTATACGGGCTGACCATAGTGTCAAAATTGTATTGTCAACCTGAATTATATAAGATACAGGTCGACAGTCATAACTTTTTTCGGCTTTTTGATAAACCGTGTTGTTTTTTACAAACGACAGTCGATAATATTCTCGGATATCGATTTTCTTGGATATTTTCTTTCCGTTCGAAAGGGTAAATATTTCTTTCCGAGCTGGATTCTTGCACTTTTTTTACGTTACGTGTTTGAAATAATTGTTATTGAAAATCTTTCGAAACATTTCACGAGTCCAGAACGCTACAATAAATCTAACCAAGATTCGAAAATCTAAATTATATAAAAGGAAGGAAAAGTCTATGACATGTAAAAAAAAAAAAAAAAAAAAAAAAAAAAAAAAAAAAAAAAAAAAAATTTTTTTTTTTTTTTTTTTTTTTTTTTTTTCAATATAGAATAGAGATGATTTGAAATCACGCGCAAGATCTTTTTTCGTCTCGAAAGGAAGTTCCGCATCCGTTCTTCGAGGTCACGGGAAACCGCCCAGTCTTTTCTCGGACACGTGATTTCCTGGCACGCGCGAGATCTTTTTTCGTCTCGAAAGGAAGTTCCGCATCCGTTCTTCTAGGTCACGGGAAACCGCCCAGTCTTTTCTCGGACGCGTGATTTCCTGGCACGCGCGCAATCTTTTTCTGGCGAAACGGGATGTTGCGCACGCAATCTTTTCCGGCGAAACGGGATGTTGCGCAATCGATCGGGTATAAATGCGGGACTCTGGGCGAAAAGAAAATCATTCTGCATCAGACTACCGTGCTGTCGAATTGCTGTTGAATTTTTTGTCACTCTCGCCATGTTCTTCAACCTGTGCCACGATCGCCTGCCCGTTCCCATCCTGATAGTCGTGTCTTCCGACGGCCGGCCTTTCCTGAGGGCGATGGACGTGATCCGGATCCTGGGCCGCGAGAATCTCCGCCGGCCGGGCGAAAGACTCGCCGCGCTCAGAGTGCGGGACGTCGTCCGCAGGAAAACGGACTTGCCCCGTTCCGCGCTGAAAACCAGGATATTCTCCGTGGAAAAGACCCTGGATCTGCTCCGAGACTGCGGCGACAGATCCGCCCGCATGATCCGATTCTGGTTCCGGAATCCCGAAGTACCGAGGGTGTCCCTTCTCGAGCCCGTCAGGCCCTGCACGGACCGGAGAAAAGCCCAGGACGTGAAGATCGGGGTCGAAGACTATCGGAACGCGCCCAGCTTCGAGGAATTCTTGGAAGAATTCTCGCGCGCGACCGCGGAGATGTACGAGACCGCGGCCAGGGATTTCGCGGCGAGAAACCTGGAGATTAGCCTGCGAAACGAGAGCCTGGAGAACATGAACCTGCCGGAGCCGCCCGAAAGCCTGCTGGTTCGTTTCGGCGAACGGACTTTCGAGTACAGACTGTCGTAATCTCTCTTCGAAAGAAAGAGAAAGAAAAAACGGGTCGAACGAGGCGCGCGTGTGGAGAGACTCTGAGTCTCTGTCCGTACGCGCCTCGTTCGGCCCGTTTTTTTGCGTCGGACGCATCGCCATTATTGTAAAATACCGAAGAAAAAAATTCTTTATTTACGAGTGTTTGCGCTAAATTTTTCAGTTTTGATCTCGCGTCGCGGACTCGTAAAATATTTCGAAAAGTTTCTCCGAGCAATAAAAATTCTCTCGATCCTATAATGTACGCGTGATCCTGTAATAAACGCGAAACAAGATTGAAATATTTTACAAGTCCAGAATGCTACGATAAATTTAACTAAGATTCAAAAGTGTAAAGTATATAAATCTCTAACGTTACAAAAAAAAAAAAAAAAAAAAAAAAAAAAAAAAAAATTTTTTTTTTTTTTTTTTTTTTTTTTTTTTTTTTTTTTTTTTTTTACGTTATAGGATCGAGAATTTTATACATTTTCTTTTATACACTTTCTCGGATAAATATCTGTAAAATTTTACAAGTCCAGAACGCGAGATTAAATGTTGAAAATTTTACAAGTCCAGAACGCGAGATTAAATGTTGAAAATTTTACAAGTCCAGAACGCGAGATTAAATGTTGAAAATTTTACAAGTCCAGAACGCGAGATTAAATGTTGAAAATTTTACAAGTCCAGAGCGCGAGATTAAATGTGGAAAATTTTACAAGTCCAGAACGCGAGATTAAATGTGGAAAATTTTACAAGTCCAGAACGCGAGATTAAATGTGGAAAATTTTACAAGTCCAGAACGCGAGATTAAATGTGAAAAATTTTACAAGTCCAGAACGCGAGATTAAATGTGAAAAATTTTACAAGTCCAGAACGCGAGATTAAATGTGAAAAATTTTACAAGTCCAGAACGCGAGATTAAATGTGAAAAATTTTACAAGTCCAGAACGCGAGATTAAATGTGAAAAATTTTACAAGTCCAGAACGCGAGATTAAATGTGAAAAATTTTACAAGTCCAGAATGCTACGATAAATTTAACTAAGATTCAAAAGTCTAAAAGATATAAATCTCCAGCCCTGAAAAAAAAAAAAAAAAAAAAAAAAAAAAAAAATTTTTTTTTTTTTTTTTTTTTTTTTTTTTACATTATAGGATCGAGAGAATTTTTCCTTTCAATTACAGTTTTGAATTTTCACGTCTTTTAGATTTTTCGATACAACTTTTTTATCGTATTTATTTGTCTTTTGAAAGTAATACGGTTGCGGGGGATCGATGTAGCCGCGTCTCAAACACTCTTCGTCGTCGGGAATTTCCGGTTCCCAATAATGTTCCGGTGTTTTCGGAGGTGATTTTCCCCTGTGTCTGGACACCCGATTCTTTCTTTCTTCCAATTCTCGATCTTTTAAATTCAGACATTCGTAATAATCGTTGCAGAGGGAACACGCGCGACCTCGATGACGTTTTCTTTCCGCGCGTTTACGAGACATTTTTCCGAAACAGTCGGGATTTTTCTTTTCGACGCGGTCGAAATCTTTGAGGTGTTTCGACGTCTCCTCCGGGAATTTTTCGAACGGTGCGTCCATGCTGCGATCTCACCTTTTATAGGTTCGAGACGCGAAAGACGAATAAAGCGAGCGGTCGAGAATTTTCTATCGATACGAAACCCCAGGCTCAAAACGTTACGAAAGCTTATAAAAAATAAATACCCTTTTTTACTACTCGATCCCGCGTCGAATTTATAGGCAACAAAGTCCCCTCTAAATATAAATCCCATAACGTAAAAAAAAAAAAAAAAAAAAAAAAAAAAAAAAAAATTTTTTTTTTTTTTTTTTTTTTCGGGATTCGGGATTCGGAAAAAAAAAAAAAAAAAAAAAAAAAATTTTTTTTTTTTTTTTTTTTTTTTTTTTTTTTTTTTTTTACATTATAGGATTGAGATATTTTATACACTTATAATTTTAACTAAGATTCAAAAGCGTAAAAGATACAAACCTCCATCCCTGAAAAAAAAAAAAAAAAAAAAAAAAAAAAAAAAAAAAAAAATTTTTTTTTTTTTTTTTTTTTTTTTTTTTTTTTTTTTTTTTTTTTGATATTTTTAAAAGTTAAGTTTAGAAATCTTTTTTTTACTCTGGTAATATTTTTAAAAGTCAAGTTTAAAAATCTTTTTTTGACCCTGATCATATTTTTAAAAGTTAAGTTTAGAAATCTTTTTTGACCCTGATCATTTGTTGCCCTCCGTGGCGGGACTTTGGCGAACCCGACCAGCATTCGCTCGAGGTTCGAAGGAAACCACGGAAAACTTCGAACGGTCGGGATGAACGGACGATGTATGGCGGAATAATCGGACGGGGCTCGGGATTCGGGATTCGGGGCAGTGCGCGAAGGGACGATGGACGGTGGAATGATCGGACGGGGTTCGGGATTCGGGGCAGTGGAGGAATGGACGATGGAATAATCGGACGGGGCTCGGGATTCGGGTGTGGTGGAATGTTTGGACGGGGCGAATGGATGGTGGAACGATCGGATATGATGGGATGGGGCTCGCGATTTGGGATTTGGGATTTGGGATTCGGTACGGAACGATGAAATGATGGAATGATCGGACGGGAAATCGGATGATGAAATGATGAAACGACGGACGAGCTGAAAAAGAAGAGCTGAAAGAGAAAATCTGAAAGAGAAAACCTGAAAAAGAAATCGAATCGATTCGAAAAAAACAGAGTTCCTAGAGCGTGTGAGAATAAAGTACGCGATCCGTCGAAGGAGAACCAGCGTTTTTTATTACCAGAAAAATTTTTTTCGCTCTGTTCCCGCCCGACGGATCTGTTTTCTGTCTGCGTGGGAAGAAAAAAATAAGGACTCGACTCGAGAAACAGACACGTACACGAGCGTTTGTAAAAAACTTTATTGAAAAAATAAAAATTTCACTCACCTCGTTTCCAGATTCCGCGGTACGGTTCCCGTTTTCTCGCTCGTCGGCCCCGCGTTTTTCCACCGGCCATCGGCAGAACGAGTGATTCTCGGCGGAAAATTCAGTCATTCGAAAAGTCCCAGAGCCGCACATCGTAGCTCGTTCCGTTCGGGGTGCCTAAACGGTTTACGCGCAGATCGCCGCCACCTACCGACCGATCTCGCATCGGCCAGCATCGTCCGGAGATTCATCTGCGTTACCGAGCAGGTGGACGGTTACTGCGGTTTACCGAACGGGAACGCCATCTTTACGCACCTCCTCGAGAAAAAGACAAAAAAACATAAAAAACAAAAAAACGCCGTCACAACTGGGATTGGATTCACCGCGGCTTCACGGAGGACAGCTCGACGGCAAATTTACTCCCGGACTTTTTCTGGCGCCGGGGGTGCGTGAAAAGATGTTCGCCGCGGACCGGTTCGCGTTTTCCTTCCCGATCCGAGAAGAAAAACGCGTCGATTGTCTCCGTCGACGCCGTCGGTATCTTTTCCACCGAACTGGAAAGTGTCTACCCGCCACGCCTTTCTGCGGTGCGTACCAGGTCAGACCACACGCAGCTGCAACGGGAATCGACCCGAAAATCGATTCTCGCTCCAGAGGCCACGCGAAATCTCCCGCAAGGGAAATTATATCGAGTGCTTTCCTTAAACGTTCGCCGGAGACAAAAGAAACCCTCCGAAAATCCGCGGCTTGGCGTCTGGGAACAGATCGTCGAGAAAATCCACGCTCGAGAGCCCGAACGGCTTCCGGCCGGCGTATAAAACGGGGACACCGAGAGAGAGAAGAACGGGAACCCGTTTCGAAAAAATTCTAGACCTTTCGAACCCCTGATCCACGAAAACACATCGCCGAATCGAACGAGCGATTCACCGACGCAGTCTCTGAAGGCATTGCACGTCTCTTCGCTCGAACGACGACGAAGGAACGAGTTCGATCGGTCGAAAAAAAAACATTTAAGAAAAATTCGAGATTCGGCCCGAGCCCCGATCCACGAAAACGCATCGTCGAATCGAACGAGCGATTCACCGACGCAGTCGCTGAAGGCATTGCACGTCTCCTCGCTCGCCCGAAGACGAAGGAATGGCTCGATGGGTCGAATCCAAAAAAAATAGTTAAGAAAACACTCCGACTCCGAGATCGAATTCGTCCGAGATGGCTCTTTCCTATCCGCGCGTTCGTCTCGGGAAAAAACTGTTTCTCGAGACGAACCGTGCCTCCCAAGACCAGCACCAAGGAAAGGACTTTTTGATTCGTGAAACTGGTTTTTGAGAACGCGCTAGAACCGCGCGTTTTTCGTTAAACACGCGCTCTGAAAAACTCGTCTTTTGCCGCAAGACCAGGATCAAACGGACTACCTGACTCGCGCCTGGTTTTTTTCGCTCGGTAATTGGCGGAACGCGCACTGACTCGAAGCGAATCCGACTCGGAGTGAAAAAAAAATGCCTGGGAAAAAACGAAAAGAATACTCACCCCTTTTTCCTGGCCTGCACGTCCCGAGAATTGAAATCCTAGCTGGCACGTCCTTCGAATCTGTTTCCTGGCTGGTACGTCCAAAGAATCGGAATCCTGGTTGGCACGTCCTTCGAATCTGTTGCCTGGCTGGCACGTCCTTCGAATCTGTCTCCTGGCCGGCACGTTCCGAGAATCTGTCTCCTGGCTGGCACGTCCTTCGAATCTGTCGCCTGGCTGGCACGTCCGGAGAATCTTCGCTCGCACGAGCAAAGGACGAAACGACACGCCAGAAAAGAATCGAGACGCTTTCCGTTAACACCGCTGGGTTTCCGGCGCCTCGAAGAAAAAGTCGAAGGGTTCGGGCACTTTACGTTAACACCGCTGGGTTTCGGGTGCACCGAACGAGAAGAAAGACAGAAAAAGACAAAAAAGCTGAAGGGATCGAGACGCTTTCCGTTAACACCGCTGGGTTTCCGGCGCCTCGAACGAGAAGAAAAGATAGAAAAACACAAAAAGAAAACACGAAACTTACCAATTTGTTCGTCCGAAGAGTCTTCTTAGTTTTCTGAAAGAAAACGCACACTTTTATACATTGAATTTTCAAAAAAAAAAAAAAAAAAAAAAAAAAAAAAATATATATATATATATATTTTTTTTTTTTTTTTTTTTTTTTTTTTTTTTTTTTTTTTTTTTTTTTTTTTTTTTTTTACTAGAGGGTAATGATGAAATTTTTTTCGAAAAGATTTCTTTGAAAATTTTTACGAGTCCAGACTGCGAGATCAAAACTGAAAATTTTTACAAGTCCAGACTGCGAGATCAAAACTGAAAAAAATTACAAGTCCAGAGCGCGAGGCAAAACTGAAAATTTTTACAAGTCCAGACTGCGAGATCAAAACTGAAAATTTTTACAAGTCCAGACTGCGAGATCAAAACTGAAAATTTTTACAAGTCCAGACTGCGAGATCAAAACTGAAAATTTTTACAAGTCCAGACTGCGAGATCAAAACTGAAAATTTTTACAAGTCCAGACTGCGAGATCAAAACTGAAAAAAATTACAAGTCCAGACTGCGAGGCAAAACTGAAAATTTTTACAAGTCCAGACTGCGAGATCAAAACTGAAAATTTTTACAAGTCCAGACTGCGAGATCAAAACTGAAAATTTTTACAAGTCCAGACTGCGAGATCAAAACTGAAAATTTTTACAAGTCCAGACTGCGAGATCAAAACTGAAAATTTTTACAAGTCCAGACTGCGAGATCAAAACTGAAAATTTTTACAAGTCCAGACTGCGAGATCAAAACTGAAAAAAATTACAAGTCCAGACTGCGAGGCAAAACTTCAAAGTACGATTAAAGAAATAATCAGAAATCGACTTACCCACGAGTCCATCTTCCGTCCAGCAGAACTTCTGGTAGCAACTCCTTTGGCACCGACGATCAAATGAACGAATGTGGCTCGCACACCTGTATTTATACCCCGGGATTGCGTAACCTTCCTGAGATATTGCGTCAGAAAAGAAAACTTGAACTTGATTCTCGAAACGCGTGAAAAAAAAAAAAAAAAAAAAAAAAAAAAAAAAAAAAAAATTTTTTTTTTTTTTTTTTTTTTTTTTTTTTTTTTTTTTTTGTTTCTATGACTAGGAAATTTGTTCGAAAATTTTTACAAGTTCAGAACTCGAAACAAGATTGAAATATTTTACAAGTCCAGAATGCTACAATAAATTTAACTAAGATTCAAAAGTGTAAAGTATATAAATCTCCAACGTTGAAAAAAAAAAAAAAAAAAAAAAAAAAAAAAAATCTATATATATATTTTTTTTTTTTTTTTTTTTTTTTTTTTTTTTTTTTTTTTACTGAAGGGTAATGATGAAATTTTTCTCGAAAAGATTTCTTTGAAAATTTTTACAAGTCCAGATTGCGAGATCAAAACTGAAAATTTTTACAAGTCCAGACTGCGAGATCAAAACTGAAAATTTTTACAAGTCCAGACTGCGAGATCAAAACTGAAAATTTTTACAAGTCCAGACTGCGAGATCAAAACTGAAAATTTTTACAAGTCCAGACTGCGAGATCAAAACTGAAAAAAATTACAAGTCCAGAGCGCGAGGCAAAAATTTCCATCTGTTCGAAAAAACTTCAAAGTACGATTAAAGAAATAATCAGAAATCGACTTACCCACGAGTCCATCTTCCGTCCAGCAGAACTTCTGGTAGCAACTCCTTTGGCACCGACGATCAAATGAACGAATGTGGCTCGCACACCTGTATTTATACCCCGGGATTGCGTAACCTTCCAGAGATATTGCGTCCGAAAACTTGAACTTGATTCTCGAAACGCGTGAAAAAAAAAAAAAAAAAAAAAAAAAAAAAAAAAAAAAATTTTTTTTTTTTTTTTTTTTTTTTTTTTTTTTTTTTTTTTTTTTTTTTGGTTTCTATGACTAGGAAATTTGTTCGAAAATTTTTACAAGTTCAGAACGCGAAACAAGATTGAAATATTTACAACTCCAGAACTCGAAACAAGATTGAAATATTTTACAAGTCCAGAACGCTACGATAAATTTAACTAAGATTCAAAAATGTAAAGTATATAAATCTCCAGCGTTGAAAGATTTATATATTTTCTTTTATACACTTTCTCGGATACCTATCTGGAAAATTTTCATCCCCTTTCTTTTCGCGAAAATTCAATCAGTGGATCGCGTGGTCGAAAAATATTTCGAAAACCTCCGAGAGCAAGGACACGGCGATCCACCTGTGACAGTTCGCGGATCGGCAGTAAGCGCACGTCGCGTTCGCGTGCTTCGGGGCCTCGTGCCTTTTCACTTCCATTTTTCCCAACAGGTGCGGGTACGATTTTCGGAGATCTTTCACTTTTTTCCAGGTCCTGTCGTCGCACACGTGCAGTTTCCTGACGCCGCGTTTCGCGATTTCCCGTACCAACCCGGAATTGCTGAGGCCCCCGTCGTGGACCACGCTGAATCGTCCGTCGAACAGGGTGAATCCGTTCGCGGACACGGCCAGCGAGGCCACGCACCTGGAATGTTCGTGCACGATCCTCGCGGGCCGTTCGGATTCGGAAGAAAGGACCTTCGGCATTTCGCCGGCGGGGACCGAGATCCTGGTCGAGTTGATGCGATTGTTCGTGACGTTCATCGTGTAATTCATCACGTTCACGGTTCCGCTCACGTTCACGATGCTCAGGGACATGAGTTTGGTCGAAAGGTTTCGTAGCAAACGCGTTCTCGGGTTTTCCGCGAGACCGTTTTGTAGAGCAAACGAAAAAAAAAAAAAAAAAAAAAAAAAAAAAAAAATTACATATATATATACATATATATATATATATATATATTTTTTTTTTTTTTTTTTTTTTTTTTTTTTTTTTTGCATGGTTCCTATGACTAGAAAATTTGTTCGAAAATTTTTACAAGTTCAGAACGCGAAACAAGATTGAAATATTTTACAAGTCCAGAACGCGAAACAAGATTGAAATATTTTACAAGTCCAGAACGCGAAACAAGATTGAATTTTTTTACAAGTCCAGAACGCGAAACAAGATTGAAATATTTTACAAGTCCAGAACGCTACGATAAATTTAACTAAGATTGAAAAGCGTAAAAGATACAAACCTCCATCCTTAAAGGAAAAAAAAAAAAAAAAAAAAAAAAAAAAAAA